>JAUNZO010000270.1:0-108523 GCA_031894775.1 Chloris gayana | reverse complement strand
GGCGGCCGCCACCGAGACCGTCATGTCGAAGATATGCCAGCCTCTAAGCGTGGTGCCTCTCACAACCAGCGTCAACTTATTAACAACGCTGCACCTAATCCAGTGCAACAGGTAAGATTGATAAACTTATGTGACGATTTTTTTTATCTGAGTATTCTTGTTGTTAACCGTATTCTGTCTTTTCTCAGGATAGTAGCTCTGTCAAGCGTACCTTTTATACGCTGTTCAGCGGAGCTGCTCGAGATGCTCCCAAGGAAGAGGATGGAGAAACATATCTTTGGCGTGAAGACTTTGACTTCTTCGCGGATGCCGATCCCAATGTCGGACACAGAGCTATTAGAGTGCGAACCGCAGCGGAAGAAAAACAAGATGATGTGATGTCCCAAGTGGCGAATTGTCTGAACCTTGGGCAGGGTCAGAGACTCGTCATAGACCCAGCTCATGAGGTTCTTGGGCTAGAGCGGAAGAAGAGAAAACAGTGTCGTATCCCGACTCCGAGGAAGTGGTTATCAACGCAGGAGCGTGCTTACCTTGGTCGTCAACATGTACCCAAGGGAGACCCTGTACAGGAATTTATTATGGACAAAATGGTGTGTATTACTCCCATATGGGAGTCTTCTTCTGGAGGTGACAGCGTGCCCAAGTCCACTTCGACGTTGGCTCAGAAATTTATCAAGCACCCATCATCAAAATGGTTTAAAAACCGTTCACCGCTTCTTCGACTTGATGTTCCAATACATCGGAAACTGCTGATATGGGCGAGGATGATGATTTTGAACGACGAAGACCGAGCCATTTTTAAGAGATCTGGAATATTCCGTGGAGTGTTAGCCTCCCTTTACACTTGCAACGTGGACCCACCCCTGATTGCCGCATTCTTAACTTATTGGAATATCGATGCCCATACTTTAGTGACCAGCCAAGGGGAGATGGGATATCTCTTGTATACGATTTCTGATGCTATGGGCATACCAATTACCGGACGCCTCTATGAAGAGTTCATCCCCACTCCCTCTGATGTCAGCCCTCATTTAAGAATTCTTTATAACATTTATGTTGGCTTATGTCCGGTAGAGATGCAACCCGGACCAGGCCTTGTGACTATGTCTAATTGGCTGGATCATTTTTTCGACGAGAGAGCTGATTCCTTTGGGGCAAATTTCATGTCTGATGGTTCTGCTGACCCAAAAGACCCTCTGCTTCAGAAGTTGCGTTTTAAAGTGGAGCTTCGAGGTGGTCTCCCCGTTGCTATTTTAGGTGAGGAACTACTGCAGTATCGTATTGTATATCCCTTGACTGTATACAGAGCTGCTTTCATAGCAGCTTGGCTGTGCACGTATTGCATTCCCACGGAGGCTGGACAGTACATTCGTCCTGAGGTATTCAACATGGCACTAGTAATAGCGGAGGGTGGTCGCCGAGCCATTGGCGTGGCCAGTTTGGCCTTTTTATATCGCTGTCTTGACAATGCCCACGACAACATCACCGGTGGAACAAGATCAGCAAGCGAGTGCTCACTTTACATTCCAGGCCATTTCATCATGGGTTGGTTCTGCTCTTTTCTTAAGAGTGCCCATGCGTCTATCTCTAGACGTTGCCCAGTTAAACATGCGCCGTTTGTCATAGATTCAAATGACATTAGACGAATGAGCCTAGATGAGGCACATCATCTCTTCTGGGATTTTGCTGCAGACGGCCAAGGTTTGTGCTCACTGGACTTTTTAGGCAGGTCTTCATTACGTTTTCCTGAAGCTTGGCGGGCTATTTGTATTGGAGATCAACGCTCCCACTCTCGTGGTTCTTCCTTCACCATCTCTATTTCTGCCATGGAGCTACTTATGAGCTGTAGTCCTGGTGGCGTCACATATAGGCGAGGCGAGCATTTTTACAATCTGGTGTACTGCCCCCACCGCTTTTCTCGGATGTTTAATTGTGATCAGGTTATCCCACACTTTGACCCTTATGGGGATGATCATGATCCTGACTGCTACAACTTTCGGAGTCATCAGCCCTTCAGCCGGTGGGAGTCACTTCAAATTTGTGCACGACGCCATCTCTCTCACCTGGAGCGTCCTGACGGTCACATGTTCTTCGCGCAGCCTATTAGGCGGTATCCCATGCGTTCTTTTAATTACATTCTCTGGTGCAACAAGGCTTTCGGATTTCTCAGAGACCCTGGATATTTTTGTGATAAAGTTCATATACCTGATACGATCCGCAACGTGGCTGACGCCAATGCAGGTAAAAACTCATGTATTTGTGCTTCAGTATCTATTTTTTCTTTTGAGATTCTAGTATGCAGAACTCATATACGTTACCATATTTTGTTCCTTTTAGATGCTCAGATTATTGGAGAGGCCTCGGTAAGAGGAACTACTGCCGTGACTGCAGGTGATATATTATACACTAAACTTTCCTCTTGTACCATGCTATTTCTGATATATACGAGCCCCATATATGCTTCTTTATTATCATTACTTTTTCTACTGTTTCAGATATTGGGAATACTGAAAGAACTCCAGTAGAAAATGCACCTATCGTACAAAAATCTGCCAACATGCCAGCGCGTGGCCCAGGGAAAGATATCAAGGTGGTATTAGAGCACTTAGAGAAAAAAGCAGCTTCTCCGGCTTCATCCGAATCAACTTTACCAGCAGGGTCTGATCAATCAACCGAACATAGCGAAGAATCGATTGCTGATACTGAAATATGTAACTCAGAATATTCAATGGAAGGATTAGCGTCTCCTCCGGATCCCATAGGACCTCTCGGTTATCTCTTCACAGGTGCATCCGATTTAATGGGGGACTTTTCTTTGGATCATATTCTAGACGGGCTCTCTGAAGAATGGAATTTGTCTGCCGGAGGATCAGCTAATTTGGTATCCATGCCTTCAGTTGAGAAGACTAATACTCTTGACCCGACCAAAAATGCTTTAGCACAAACGGGCTCCGAGCAAACTGAAGACATGGGCAACCCATTAGTGCAGGATCCTGCTTTATTAACAGCACCTACATTAGGCCAACAAATTGATTCGGAAACCGCCACTGCAGAGCCACAGGGGACATCTGTAGCACTACCATTAGAGTCTGTGCCTGATAAGGGGATGTTCAGCATGTCCAACCACCCACCTTCCTCCCCGACGGGAAAGAACTCGGCTATGGTAAACACAGAGGCGACCGATGCTTCCAAGCGAAAAGCGAGCGACACCCTGGATATTTCTGAGCCTAAGAAGAAAAGGATAGAAGAAGCAGGTAACTCATTGTTTTTTTTTTCCTCCATATTTAATTAGTTATGGTCAAGCTATGGTTGTATATGCTCTCACATATAATTCACTTTTTTTTCTTCTTTAGTCAATCCCAAGAATCTCAAGCTAGCGGCTGCAGACTCTGAGAGGACATATTCAGAAATTGAGCAAGTGGTCAGCCTGCTCAAGACGAGGGTAAACACAACCAGCCGTGTCGCGGACGAGCATGTCGATGGCGGATTTGACGCGGAACAACGTGTGTGCCTTCCAAAGGGCGCAGACGTCTTATCAGCGCGTTTTCTAGATTACGCCCGGCAAGACCTTGATCGTTTTCAGAGTAAGCTTCACACACGCCCCTTCAATAAAGACGATGTGATCTCGGAGATAGATGCCAATGTGAAGCTTTGGGGTGAATGGTTCAAACACCCGTCCCCCGAGATACAGAGGTTGATAGATGGATTCAACGCTCTGAGAAGGGCCCTTTCCAAGGAACCGGCCTCATTAGCTGCAAATCTTCTTGCAAAGCGTGACCAAATAAACCAGCACGTTGACACCATCAAGACTTCCAGCCATTCTGTAGCTGCCAAGCACTCCTTGATGATCCAAATCACTGAAGACCTTGAAAAGCAACTCACCTCTCATGATGAAAGGCTACAGAAGCACTCGTCAGATGGTCAGGCGTTGCGAGCACAAATAGCAAAACTGACTGCCCAACTCGAGGAGGTTGACGACCGTCATGCTCAGGAGGTTCTTAAGAAGGAGGAGGCATCTCGTCGATTGTCTCAACACAAAGATCGATTGGCAAAGACTGCTGTATTAGCATCTGAGCTGGAAACCACTTCTGTCCAGAATCAAAAGCAACTCCAGAATTTTGAAGAAGCTATCGCTGAGTTAAATGACCAGGACGATGAGGGACTTACTAAGCATGTCCGCTCTTTGCTTGATTTCTTCGCAGCATGTACTTTCGAGTCATGAGAAATATTTTAGTTCTTCTCTTTTTTAGCGTAGATGAATCATTTATCAGTTGTAGAAGCGCCTATATTTTTTTTCCTGAACCTCAATGTTTGATTTATTTATTACAAACAGACCAATATATCATATTATCATAGTCGAGTAATGCCCCTTTCTTTTTTTTTTTTTGACGAATCTGTATGCACCATCATCAAACGGATGCCCTGAATATGCCGTGTTTGAATGCCAAGCAATGGAACATGACTTGGTGGAGGAGTGGATTACTCATCATCACTTTTTTTTTTATGTGTGCGTGTGTAACTGGGATCGTGCTAGCATCCGTGGCTAACACATCATGGCTGTTAACGAGTTGTGAGCTCTCTCAGATGTGCACAACATTTTTTTTTATTTTCTCTTTGCTGAGATACGTCAGCAACCTCTTGGGCATCTCAGAATTTGATAAGGAAAGAAGTCACAACGAAAGAACATATTGTGAATTCCACTCACTAAAATCCAAAGGTTAATGAAAGAAATAAGATGTTGTAGCGAAAGAACATGCCACCACTTTGATTAAAATACAGGATAAATGTAGCGTAAAAACCATGCCGCAATCCCAATAAAAAGAGATAAATTTCAGTCGGTGCTTGCATGACCAACTAAAACACAGGATAATGTAGCGTAAAAACCATGCCACAATTCCAATATAAAAGGTAAGTTCCAATTGGTACTTGCATGACCAACTAAAACACAGGATAATGTAGCGTAAAAACCATGCCACAATTCCAATAGTATTGATAAGTTTCAGTCAGCACTTGCATGACCAACCAAAACGTATGATAAATGTAGCATGAAAACCATGCCGCAAATGTTACACCGGTTTTTAGGCATACAATAATTAGTTTCATTGTGACTAAACAGATTAGTGCCGGCCAATGAGAACTTCACATCGAGACGAATGCGACCATATATGGTAACGGTGCCAACCATTAATCTTCGACGTCTTCCACAAGATCCACCGTCACCGCACCGGCCTCGCTTCATCGCTTCCATGTAGAAATATATATATGCGTGTTCGAAACACCATGAACACGCCTCTTCCACCAGTAAGGGAAAGGTTCCTGCAACGATATTATAGTGCACTTGTCACAAACGGTGAGCACATGCCGTTTAGTAGCTCGAGTCAACTTTCTCTCTTTGAAAAACGAAGAAAGGAAAAAGAGAGAAAGAAAAACTTTTGATGAATTTTCTTTTCATTTTCCTTAGAGAACATGCACGTTGCAGTCTCTGAATTGAGGGAATAAGCATGATAAAAGTATAACGGATGTGGTGATTACTCTTTTTTTTAAAAAACAATATATTGGCTTTCCCTCTAGTCATCAAGCTATGTGGTAGCCGACCGTGATCATCACTAGAGGATAAGTTTTACTTTGCATCCAGATTGTCAACCCAATTTTGACTTGTGCATCTGCTCCTTCGTGATATCGGTGTATGGAGGATCAACACTTCGTTAGGACCTCTAGGGGCTAGGAGAACCGTTACCAAATCTCCTTCAGTCTTGTGCCTCATGCCTTCTACCTCCACCCAGCGAGAAATGAGGGATATGGCTATGGTATTGAGGAAAGGTTTTTTTTTTTGATATTGTCAAGGTGCTATTTTGCCATTACTTTTGGCCGAGGATGGTGAATAGCTACCCTCCGCCTTCTCGGTCATTGACACTTGACCTTCCGATTGATTCGGGCTCTTACATCATTTGCTTCACTCTTAGAGACTTAATGTTGAGGGACTACTTCATTGGTATCCATCTTGATTTTGATTGTCTCTTCACTTGAGTGGACCTCTTTTGAATTTGGAGGGTAACATCCACCTTTAGTGACTAATAATGCTCGCAGGCTTATTTATTTATTGGACCCTTGTTATGACCTCAAAAGGGTGGCATGTGGCTTCACACTAAACTAGACTTTTGTCAAGCTAGGTAGCCCTTTCATGCTCTTTTCCTATAGTTTTCCCTTGAGGTTTTTGACATCTATCTCTTGCATTGGGCATAAATAGAGGGCATAACAAACCCACAACTTCCAGGGTCAACTTGGATCGGAATTCAACTAGCCCCTTTTATCCACCGTCGGTGCGGATCACGTGCATTGTGTTGAGATTGCTTCGGCACAAGTTAAATTAGTTGGGACATTCCCTCGTCCAGGTCATATCCTCTAGTGACAACCAACCGACAACTAGCCTCGATAACATCGTGAGAAAGCCTTTTCAATGTGGGACAAATGAGTCCAAGTTTTTTTTTATAATCCTTTTTTTAAAAAGAATAGGGAAGAAAAAGAGAAAAATAAGGGGAAGAGATAAGAGCGAGAAGTTTTGATGACACAAGGTCAAGCAAAATACTTCTTTAGATATCTCCCATTAATAGGCGGCATGGGACGAAAACCCCGTTGATCAACGAGCTGATAGGCACCTCCGTCATACACTTGTTCAATAACAAATGGTCCCTCCCATTTTGGCTCGAATTTCCCTTTTGTCTTGTGTGTAACGACAATGGGGCGTCGAAGAACAAGAACGAGTTCGTCTTTACGGAACACTCGTTGCTTAACAAGTTTATCATAAGCTCTCACCATATTCCGACGATATAGCTCCATATTTTGAACAGCCTTAAGGCGGCCTTCTTCCACAGCGTCGAGCTCTTGGAATCGAAGTTGAATTTGCTCATCTTTTGTAATTTCCTCATGAACGGCAACCCGTAACGAGGGTAGTTGCACTTCGAGAGGCAATACTGCTTCACTCCCATAAACAAGAGAGTAAGGGGTAGCTTGTGTTGGGGTACGAACAATGATGCGATATGCCCATAACGCTTCGAACAAGCGATCATGCCAATCTCTTTTATTTTTTGCGACCGTCTTTTTAAGTATTTTGCCAAGCGTCTTATTGAACGCTTCAGCTAGTCCATTTGCTTGAGGATAGTAACCAGTGGAATAGTTCCACGTGATTTTATATTTTGCAATAAACCTTTGCATTTTGTTGGATTTGAAAGCTTTGGCATTGTCGTAGCTAATGCGGCGTGGGACTCCGAAGCGATATATGATATGTCGCTCTAAAAAGTTAATAACATTATCAGACTTCACCTCTCGTAGTGGTATGGCTTCAGCCCACTTAGAAAAATAGTCAGTGGCTGCAAGAATGAAGTGATGCCCCCTGGATGAGGGAGGTTCAATGGAGCCAATAACATCAATTCCCCAAGCATCAAATGGCCATGATGGGACCGTAGGATGTAGGGGAACCGGAGGTAAATGCTTGAAATTATCATGAATTTGACAACTATGGCAAGACCTCGCACATTTGAGGCAGTCTGTCATAATTGTTGGCCAATAATAGCCCATTAATTTTATACTATGATACATTTTTACACCACTTTGATGGCCACCACACACACCATTGTGCCTTTCTTGTAGTATTTGATTGGCTTCTTTGCTTGAGACACATCGCAGAAGCATCTCTCGACCAAAAATCGCCGATACAATGTTCCAGCTTTATAAATATATGATGGAAGGCGTTGTTGAAGACCTCGCCTTTCTGCTGGATCATCGGGAAGTGTACCGTGATTGAAATATTCAATGAATGGTTTACGCCAATCATCTTCTTCGACCGTTATGACCAAGACATGGTCGACTTCGTGTTCCTCCGGGACAAGATCCAACACGGCGGGAAGAAGCCACCTTTCTTCAATTTTTATTTGAGCGGGCTCCATATTTGGGAGCACTAGCGCTGCTGCAAGTTTAGCCAAAGCATCAGCAGAAGAATTTTTCCCTCGTGGAATGTGAGATATCTGAATATGATTAAACATTTGCATGAGCCGTTTGGCTGCATTGTAGTATGGAACCAACTCAGGCTTACGCACCTCATATATATCATTAATTTGTCGAATGATGAGTTGAGAATCACCATATGCTAGCAAATTCCGAATGTCCATGGAAAGTGCCGAAGGAGACCAAAAATGAGGGCCTCATATTCAGCTTCATTATTTGAACACTCCTCCTTGAGAAGAGAGAAGGAATGGTAGATTGTTTCAGCTCGCGGAGTCTTGAATACTAACCCCGCGCCAGCTCTTCTCCTTTGCGTGCCATCCGGGGCGGTCTCGTGCGAGATGCTCCATCAAAATAAAGTTCCCAAGGAGACTCAACGTCGGTTGTAAACACATCTTCATCGGGTAAGTCCATCACTAAAGGGGAATCATCCGAAACAGGATGAGCAGCTAGAAAATCAGCCAAAGCTTGGCCTTTAATTGCCTTTTGTGGAACATAAGTAATATCAAATTCCATCATAATTACAGCCCATTTGCCAAGGCGTCCCATGAGGGCTGGTTGATTCAAGCACGTACCTTACCGGGTCTGCTCTTGCTATTAGTTGAATTTGATGCGCTAGCATGTAATGGCGCAACTTCTTCAAAGAAAAACAAGTGCTAAGCACAATTTCTCTATTGGAGAGTAATTGTTTTCAGCTCCCACCAAGGTGCGGCTTAAGTAGTAACAAGCCACTTCCTTGCCTTCATCATTATGTTGTGCGAGAAGCGCGCCAATGGAAGCTGGCTTTTTAAGCTATCAAGTGCATTTTGGCATTGTTCATCCCAATGAAATGGCACACCTTTTCTCATTAACCTTGTGAATGGTTGAGTGCGTCCAGAGAGGTTGGATATGAAACGTCGTATATAGGCTAGATGTCCCCGATTTAACAAGCAAAGGCGCATTTTAATGGGTTCATCTTTAATTGATGCTTTCGCAGTCTATTAAAGACAACACGAAGATCCTCTTGATGGTCACGACGTTCTTTTGTCTTCACCACTATGTCATCAATGTAGCACTCCACCGATTGATGAATCAGGTCATCAAGCACTATACTCATAGCACGTTGGTAGGTTGCACCAAGCATTCTTGAGCCCAAATGGCATGACCGTATAATAAAAATTTCCCTTAGGAGTGCGGAATGCGGTGTCCATGGCATCCTGCTCATTCATCTTGATTTGGTTATACCCGTAAAACCCGTCCATGAAGGACAAGGCACCATACCCTGTAGTAGAGTCAACCACCATCTCCGTGATGGGTATAGGAAAATCATCTTTAGGGCAAGCGCGATTTAGGTCGCGAAAGACCACACATATTCTTAATTGGCCACCTTTCTTTAATGTGGGCACAATATTAGCCAGCCATCGAGGATATTGAATTTCCTTGATGAAATCAGCAGCAATTAGCTTGTCTACTTCAGCAATAATATCATCTTGTAGTTCAGCCCGGAAGCGACGTGGTTGTTGCTTTACCGGCCGAAACATTGGGTCAATTGAGAGCTTATGTGTAGCAACGGAGGGGTCAAGCCCGGGCATTTCTTTATATGACCAAGCAAAACAATCCCGGAATTCCATAAGAAATTCACGATAATCTTCCCGCTCCTCGGGTGTAAGGCTTGCACTTACAAAGGTAACACGTGGATCTTCCTCGGTTCCCAGTGTTGATCTCAACAAGTTCATCAATTGTGAGCTGACCGCCATCCTCTAATTGTGGAGGTGCAGGAGCAGCATCAAGCACTTCCCCTTGTTCCCCAATAGTCATAGCTTCGTGCACTCGTGACATGAGGTACTATTCATCCCTCATTCCATGACGTGCATTGGCTGCAGCGTAAAAGGAACGCGGTTGATACAAAGCTGAATACGGAGCATTGCTCTCTTCATTAGCATTCGAACTCTCTCCGTCTTGTTCATTTGAGACGACACAAGTCATACGACACATCACTCGTCGTGAGTCGTTGAATTCATCATCTTCACCGGTAGAAGAATCATGATGAACATAGCCCAATCCGTACTTTGGTTGAGTCTTCTTCTTGTTCTTTCTATTTGTTCTTCTTATTAGCCTTTCAGCTTGTTCCCACCACTCCTCACAGACAGCTGGAGGGGATGGTAACCTGTAATTGCGTTGGAGTTTAATTCCAGACTTTTGTAGCAAATTAGCTAACTTTGGGTCAGCTCTAATAGTATTCATCGCCTCATCGGCACGAATATCAAATGTAGGTAACCTAATGACACAGTCACAAGGCAATACCTGTGGGGCTTTATAAAAAATCGTCGGATATGAGTAGCTATTGGGCTCTTGAACTACCCACACCTCTAGTGGTGCTGCTATGGACGTGTACATGGATGGCGGTTGTGCAAGCGCCTTTCCTTTCAATTCTTCAATTTCAGCAACCCTCTTCCGAACATTTCCTTCAGGCAGGGTTTTATCTTCTGGGTCCGAGCTCGTAGTAGATTGTAGCATGAGGGGCCGTGGCGGATTATTATTGGACGTGAGGAGCTTAGAGCTCTCCGAGCGCCCGTAGAATTTGAAATTGTTAGGTCATCATTTGGGGAAGACGCTGGTACAGGTATCCCTGATTTTTTTGTGGGTTCCGTAATAACAGACCTTAATAAAATCGGGGCAGAAGATGGAACTTCCGCCCCTAATAATAGAAGAGGTGTTGTAGCAGCAGAGGACGAAGACGTAGACGTTCCTTGGTCACTTGATGGGGTAGCATTACGGGTAATCGCCGCCGATGGCCTCCCACGTCGCTTTTGTTCTTCCTTCTTTCGACCTCGCCTAGCCGAATGGGGTCTAAAAAGACCATCCAAATCTGATGATGGTGTGGAGCCTCAAGTGATGATAATATCAGCAGGAGGTGTTCCTCGCCCTTGTTCCACATATGACTCGCTGCTCGAGAAATAATATTTCGCATCGGCATGATTTGACTCATGAATGGTGTAGGGCATGGGATTAGCCGCTATCCGATGTTGTTCACCTCTACTATCAAGGAACTTTAAACATTGATGTAGCGTCGAGGGGACTACGTGATACTTATGTATCCATGGTCGACCCAAGAGTGCGGAGTATGATGTATTTGAATCAATGACAAAGAATCGTGCCTTGAAGCTGAATGTTGACATTTGTATCTTCACGGTAATAGAGCCAAGGGCGGATGTCCCTTGATTGTTAAACCCACAAATCACCACTTCAGTAGGATCGAGGTCATCTACAGTGAATCCCGCCCTTGTAAGACTTCGGACCGGCAAGATGTTCACCGCGGATCCGGGATCGATAAGTATACGCCGCAAGTGAGCAGCAGCAATGTTTCCTTCTATGTAGAGTGGACGATTATGATCATCGTATTCCACTACTTTATCTTCCTCGGAGAATGTGATTTGATTAGCATCCAATGAGTTACATAGCAAATTATGTTTTGCCATGTCTATCTCATATACTTCTCGCTTTTCTAATGCTTCAATGAGCGCTTGACGAAGCTCGTGGACTAACGAAGAGCGTCGTATACACTTAACAACGCAGGAATGCGCTTTAGGTGTGCGACCACGTTATAATCCACTTTTGGTAGAGTATCACCGTTACCAACCGGTGGGATTCCTGCATCACCTTGAGAATTCGCCTTCACGTGCGCTTTCTTTATCTTTTGAATTCTTCTCGCGGTTGAGTCTTCAAAATTTCTCGGCAAGGCCTTACCGCTTCGTAGATTCATATTAACCTCCTCCTTCTTTAAATTAGATGAGGAGGTATCTCGCTTGGAATGTCTCGACCTCTAAAGGGGTTAACTCTCCATCGAGCGTGAGCTCGTTTGATCTTTATATTGGAGGATCACATTGCACTCCTCTCTTGAGTCCTCTTTTTCTTGAAACCGTTGCCCCCGGCTCCGAGGCATGTATTGAGCGAGTGTTGGTAGAGCTCGGCCAGGTCGTGGGAATTGTTCATCTCCTTCATACCTAGGGACGAATCTTTGTGGTAACCGACGTCGACTTGGATTATACCGCCTATTTGGCATAAAATCTCTAGCATATGTCGGAGCATGCCTAGTTTCATGTTGTCGAAACCCTCTTGTCGGTGGCCTATGACGTCCGACCGTGTGCCATTGATTAGCATTGGTCATTGGAGTGTCTTCGTAAAGCTGCCCATTAGTGAATTCTTGCTCCACTTCCGATAATGGGACCCACTCTCCCTCTTCTTCAATGGAGTTCCGAGAACATGGTGTGATGGTTACCATGTTGACGGCATGAAAATCTGGATTAACGAGCATCAGGTCGGAGTGCCAACCTTTTCTCATCGATGGCTCGTTGCAGCCATTCTTTAAAAACGACACAATCCTCGATAACATGCCCAACATAACGATGATATGGGCAGTAAAGGGGATTGTCACCATGCCAACTTGATCCGGTCTTCTAGGCTCGGCAATTTCATATGATTATGTTCCACCACCTGATTAAAGAAACCTTTAACCATCGCTCTTTTAAAAATGTATTGCTTTTTAAGCAACTCTTGCATTGAGGGGCGTTGTCTATTTCCCGAAGCTTCACTTCTTGCACCTAAAATAGGTACGTTGTTTTGTTGTGTGGAGGAACCCACTCTCGTCGTGTTTGCTTCAGTTGTCTTGGGCTTGCTATTATTATTATTATTTGGCTTCGACGTAGCATTGAACCTCTTTGTGTTGTCGAGATGCTAGCATTTTTGTAAAGCTCCATTATTTGCGGGACTTCTCAAATTCTATCTTGGTTGCGGCCACCGCCGAGCTAAGAGAGCTAAAATCTTTTGGTTCGCGTCGTGATACCTCGAGCGACCAATGTTGTTGCATGCCATGGATGCACATACTAACAGCCTCTTGTGGATGCATCTCGCGTTCGAGTCGGACGTAGCTGTTACGTGAAGTGAAGCACGTAGTCATCAATCTTCTCATCTCGTTTTTGCCTCACTTGCAGCAACTCAACAATGGAGAAGTCCTTCTTCATAGACACAAAGTGGGAATTAAACAACTCTTTCATTGTTTTCCAGTCGGGTATGGAGCCAACCGGCAAGCGACCGTACTCAATGAAAGGCTGAACCAGTCAATGAGCCAGAGAATTGTCGTAATAAAAGAGAAGGGATGCGTAGCTGTATCACCGCATAGGCCTGCAAAATATGCCAAGTGTTCTCTTTGCGTCGCCGCGTCACCATCAAACAGGCGAAATTTCCAAGTGGGTGCCATCCTGCTGGGAAGGGCACTAAATCATGCCAAGCTTCATATGGCTTATCGAGCTCGCTTCGTAAGTTTTACGTGGCCCCGATTAATATTCATTTGTTTCATCTTCCGCTTCAACTAGGTGATCAATAATATCTTGATAACCTTTCAATGTGTTTGGGGAAGGCCCAACATTGTTCGCCGTCGTATGTCTGATTTGGAAATATTAGGAGATTGCCCTCTGTTCTATTTAAGTTTGGATCATTTCCAACTCTTCCAATTGAGGGTCCCTCTCCACGTAGGTATGTTGGGATGCCACCTCGCTGCACCTTTAAAAATCTCAACAAGTTGATTGACTTGTGCAGCGATGTGGTCTATTTGTTGTTGTTGTTGTGAGTCTCTCGCTCCATTGCATCCTTCGCTCCTCGATACCCAGAATATCTTCACCCTTGCTTGCCACCGTGAGCATCTTGATTGGTCATCATGAGCAGATGCATCATTTAGGTTGTCCTTTCATGTCATTATCCGACACTATAGAGTGCGCAAGGCCAGAGTAGTGAGGGGAATCAGGATGTTCCTCTAGTGATGCACTAGAATCTCCATCCGACTCTTCTTCACTGTCATCTTCAAGATCAAGGAGAGGTGGGAGTTCCCGCCACTCTTCGAGGCTATCTCACTTCAAACGTGGTCAACACTCTGCACGTCGTGCAACATTTTGCAATGAAGCTGATGTCTTGTGGGAGCCTTGACTCCAAATTAATGAATGGGCGAGGTGATAAACCATCGTATGGAGATTTACCTCGAGCCGCAGATTTCTTCGATGTGATGGGAGGCATGGAGTAGACGAAGATGCCTCGTTGTTTGTTTCCCCATCTTGCTCATTAGGTCCTTTGTAAACCAATCACGTACCCTCTCTAGATTAGGAAGTAGTCCTCGTTTGGAGAAATTTGCCTTCGGGATTAGGGAGTATTTCTTCATCGGAGGGATAAGAAAATCATGAGAAACCGGTACGTGCACCCAATTAGACCTCTTCTTCATCAGGAGAAAGGGTTGACAGAGTACCACATATAACTCGTATCACATATCATTAGCATCATTCATCTCCACGTCACCTTTTTGGGCAGAGACGTGCGAACTGCCCTCCTGCTTGCATTCGGGGATGCCTCTTCATTCTCTTGCCTATCTCGCCTATGGGGAGGTTGTTAGGCTGGATTTCAGGAGGCCCATCCTCCTTCACCGATAGCCAAAGTTCGTGACATAGTTTTCTGCCACATTTTCAGAGCAATTTCGATGGTAATATCTTGTTTAGCAGCTCCAACTTCATCTTGCAATGTCGCTTGCTGTGTATTTTCTTGGAAATTTCGAGGCTTAGGTACAAGGCGTTCCACCAAATACCTATACCTCTCATTTTCTTTTATGGCGGGGGAGAGACGTAATGTTATTTTGTCATAAAATGGGTGGACCTGGCCTTCTCGGTCGCACCCGAACATGCACATGGCTCAACACCAATTCTTGTAATTCTTCGTACATGGCTCGTCGATTGCTTCGCCGATTATCACGCTTGCGCTTGTTTGCTAACGCAGCGGGATGAACCGTTGACGTAATTGCTGGGGTAGGCAGCAACGGCGGATTATCTTGAGGACCCAAGGAAGGTGCGCCCTGAGCTGGTACACCTATTGGGTGTTGTGCGTGTTGCGGTGGGGGTAGTCCATGGACTTCTTGTCTCGGACCTGCAGATGATGGAGCCACAAGGCGCTCCTGGTAGTCACCACTGTAACGGTGTCGTTCTTGATTTGGCGAGACCGGCCGCCATTCTCTACGTACTCGGGGAGTAAAGCGTGGCGGCGACAACGGCTGCCTTCGCCTACTAGAGGAACTGTGTGGGGAGTCTCTCCTTGGGGAGAGAGTTCTTCGGTCATATTGAGGCCGATAGCTAGAGGTATGATGCCTCTCACTAGCTCTCCCAGATGATTCAGCCTCGTAGTTATAATGGCCTTGGGCTCGGTATGTGGACCTGCCCCCAGCCCGTACATATTGTTCGGTGCCTACGAGTAGGGGAGGGATAACTCGACCTGCCCCCGACTCGTGTTGTAGTCTCACGACCTTGGAGTTGTTGCTCAAGTACTCTCATTTGAGCTTGCAACTGTTGGAACTGTTGTTGAAGCTGATTGGTATGAGGTGCCGGGACTTCATTAGGAAGTGCCGCGAACTTATTCTTCTCAGTGTTATCACCAGTCGTAATGTGATTGACTGATACTAACACGGCAGGTTGGAACCGAGTTGCGCCGATCCGACGCAGACGAGTTGCAGCCTCGGGAAGCGAGCCGGACGTTTTAGAGTGCGGGTCCAAAACTCGTTCATTATGGCTTCCCTTATGCGCTTCTTTAATTCATGAGAGCGTCGTTCCTTTAGGGACAGCACGTATGGAGTAGTCACGTGGTCCGAATAGCCATATGATTCTTCGATTGATGCTTCTTGAGCGGCATACTCACTCAATGCAGCATGCAGCTTCTTTATTTGGCTTCTCTTCCTCCTATAATTACGGAGGGTATTAGCATTGCCCCCAGATCGGGCTTTAAGCACCGACAAGGTCAACTTGTAGGCGGCGTTGTGAAGCTTATCCAGGACTTCGGTAGCGTCCATCTTCACAGCTGGGGTCTTCTCCGGATTCTTCGTAAGTTCACGAGCCTCCGAAATAGCCACCTTCCTTTGCTCTCTCGCCTTTGCAGGTTCATCTGTTTGGACGCGAGGTCGGACGGGGTCTTCAGTATGATGGTAGTAGGTCTTGCCTTCATACTCGAGAACTGCGACGGGCGGCATTGTCCCGAAGTGGAACAAGCAAGGAGCAGCACCAAACTTCATGGCTTCATCAGCGGAGATGGCGGGGAAGGACTCTCCTGCGTGAGGGAATCCTTCAATCAGTTCATCGTATAAATTAGACTGAATTCATACGTATTTTAAATCACTCAGGTCAAGTATAAAATAACAAGGTGGTATACACCACGACACAATTAGGCAGGGTTTATTGCCCCCTGTTCCTTTTTTTTTTTTTAAACTCATAACAGAAGTATTATGCCCACTAAAAGATAATGGCGCACAACTTCCTCATTTTCTTTTAGTGCCAACACACGTAAGGAATTTTCCATCTCCATGGTGTGGCAGTTGAGCATGTATTATTGGAGAACTTCACAGTAAGTCAACTCTCTCTATGAATACGTTGCATGTGGAGCCATCTTTCATAGCAACGCAGCATGCAGGGTTGACTTTCGCCAAGCCTTTTTAATCATGTCTCAGCTAGTATCATCATCCAAGTCAATTTAAGGATGCGTAAGCCTTTGAAGAATCTTGTGACGACCATTGGAGTGCAGCGAAGATGGGAGGAGAATCGGGTCCCACTCAGGCGTGCCATTTTGTTCGTGAAAACAAAATGAAGACAAAATGCTAAAACGGTACACATAAAAAACGTGTAGCGAGGAACCATATATTTTATTAATCACATATTACAAAATACACAGTTCACATGACTTTGTCTTCCTTCGTCTTCTGCGTCATTGCTTAAGGAGATATCTAACTGGAGAGATTGTGTAGTTCGCCGATTCCCGGGGCCTTATAGGGCACGGCCGGTTAATTACATCTATAGAGCGAGTCTATAGAACACCTCCGATTAAGCTGCGTGTAATGGTCGTGTCTTCATATGAAGTGTAGCTCGTTCATATACAAGCTACACGTGGAAATACGTATGATGATAATGACTTTGGTATTGCCAACTCAGTCATGCATTATGCCATCGCCATGTCGAATGTAGACGGTGTAAATATTAATGAAGGGGGTGACTTTCGCCTCGTCGGTGCCCAGTCATATATACGTCAATCTTCATTAACTCGAACGAAAGGGTCGCCTTTGCCTCGTCGGTACCCGGCAACGATGTGTTCGATCCGTCTAGGATGGACATGTCGGTGGAGTATGACTTACACCTTGTCATTAATTATCCGGCCCAAGTGTCGTCTAGCCTTGTCGGTGCTAGACATACATTAGTATTTTATACTAGTGCTACATGTATAAATAGCATCTCAGTATTTTGCTTGGATGATGATCGCAAGCTTGAATATTCAGCATATATGAGGCTTGCTCTCACAACGCGTGAGATTAGAGCAACTTTGACGAGCCTTCCGGCGTCATTAATCTTGATCATAAATAAGTGGTCATCTTGCATGATCTTGCTTCGCAAGATTGACTCTTGATTTTCTCTTGGACCTCCTGCCTTTTTCTCCATAGGATCATAGGCGTGTCTTCAACTGATTTTTATAATCTTGGTGGCGGCAACAACGACGGAATCAACGACACCATATAGGTGAAGTGCATCCGTGATTGGGCAAAATCTCTTGGAACAGTCGTAGACCTTCTGCACCTCTCGAGCCTGTAGTAACTTGTTTGATTCATGCCGAAACAAACTGCTCACCTCGAGTCATATGCGCGGGGAAGACGACGCCGGACTCGAACGAGGCCATCGTTGCCTGATGAAGAGCGTAGATTAAGTCTTCGATTAGTCTTCGATTAGTCTTCGCTTAGTCTTCGCTTAGTCTTCCTCCTGCAGTGCAGAACCGGAGCGTTGTCGTCGGCGTTCGCAGCGGAAGCGTGATGATGCGTATACGCGGCTTGGACTCAGCGCAGCCTGGCGGCGTCTTGGAGTCTCTCTGCAGCGTGCGGTGGCGGCGTGGTTTGCGTGAGCTCTCCTTCTGCGGAACTGGCGGCGTGGTCGCGTGAGCTGTTTCGGAACCCCATGCACGTACAACCTTTGCTTGTTTATATAGGCCGGGATTAGGGCAATGAGTTGCAGGCAGCCTTCTACGTGCGCCGCCAGGAGTTCGTTCGGTGCTTCCGAGATCCGTGGAACAAACTTCCGTTTTAAGTTGGAGATAAAGCTGCGCACGTATCTCCCTGTTGTGAGCATGTTTATCTCTTTCTTTATCTCTAGCTTTACGCGGTTTATCTCCAACCGAGTCTGATTAACCGGCAAATCGTAATCTACTGGATGCTTGATCGCCTTGGGTAGCTATGTCAGTACGGATAACCAATTGTCAAACTGCCAGGGTATACGTATAGCAATTTTACTTATACCTTGATCAGGCTCCGTATTCTACCGGCTCCGAGCACCAATACGATCGTTTGGCCTCTCTAGTCTATTATGCACGATGGCGTATGAGTTTATAGGAAACTCTTTTGCACCTTCAGATTACTTACGTAAACTTAAAATAAAAATACCCTCGAACAAGGAAAGATGTGAAATTCAAGTGATCAAATATTGTGTGCTATTTCCTTTCAAGGGTGTCCATTATAAAATTTCAATCAATAAGCATATTATTTTATTTTGTAAATCACAATAATCCTAACATAATAACATGGTGTCTAGGGGTGAAAGCGGTGAGGATAATTTCCAAATTCGATCCGAACAGAAACCGTTATTTGAGGTTGTGGGGGAGCATTTGAGGTATTTTTGCGGATATGGATAATCCGAATCCGATGACGCGCGGATGTAGGATAGGTAACGGTATTGATAAAATCCGACGGATAGTGGTTATCCGATAATTATAAATGGATTATCCGATTATCCGAAAATATTTTCGGCCCACAAAAGTACACCGTCTAAGGCTATAAATCTACAAGGCTACAACCCAACCGGCCAGCCCATTTATGTGATTATGTGGATCGTGTCTCATAATAATACTTTTCTACATATATTTTATTTTGTTTTATACACTTCTTTGAGATAATACGGATTTGGTTGTGTGGTGTTTTGCTTGACTCGAATTAACTCTTTACACATGCTCCACATATATTTTTCAAATTCTTAATAAGCATATATTTCTTTAGTGAAAGAGGTATTATATCCGATAATTTTAAGTCCGCTTCCGATCCTCCTCCGCCCGAATCCGTACCATCTCCGAGCTTCGAAAAAATCTGTATTTGAATCCGTATCCGTGTATTATCCGCATCGCTCCGAATCCGATAAGAAAATAAGGATTAGGATATGAGAAAGACATTATCCGATCCGCTTTTCATCCCTAATGGTGTCAAAGCAGGGCAGGGGCGGACCAACAGGGTGGGCCCTATATGCCTTGGCATAACATAGACTAAGATTAGTCCCAGCCCATTAAATAATTCTCCCAAATTTTGTTTCGAGGCCCAAAATGACGGTGGAAAGCTTTCAGGGAGACGATTAGATCGCAGTGTGGACTGAAGTTTCATTCACGTAGGTGGCTCGCGGATCACGATTCGACTTAGACGACGCCACTACCGTAGAAAGACAGCGATGTAACGCCACTCTAGATTATGAGGGAGCCGAAGGCAAGATTAGAATAATTGATTCGTTTGATTTTTTGTTTGTAGAATAATTACATCAGAAATAATAGAGACAAAAAATATCTGAAAAGATCTACATGAGTAAAAGGATCTCAAAAGATATCTCTACGTCCTTGCAAAGAGAGAGAGAGAGAGAGAGAAATATCTCTACGTGACCTACCACTTTTGTTACTGCCGCCATAGAGTCAAACTCTATCAAATTAGTACCAGATTTTGAATTAAGCTCACTCCTACTAAATGCACTTATTAAACACAAGTAAAAAGTGACACGTGTAGAAGCTAGTGGTGAAGGACACATTTGACGCATATTCCATCTGCAACAAATTTCAAAATTGTCTGATAATGGTAAAAGTTAAACTTTACTGATTTATTTAATATATTTTCAGTTAGGTAACGATTCGATTCAGGGATTATTACCAGATTTTCTTTTTCTCGTGCTCTTTCATGCAACATTTTATTTTCCACAAGGTTGTATTGATTTTTTTAGTTTCGTCACAAGTTAGGCTAAATTAGGATTTAAATTGAGGTTCAACTTTGAATTGGGACTGAACCAAACAAGACCAGAATTTGAATTGAGGTTCAAGGTAAGAAGTGTCACAACTTATCTTGTGAGATTTTTTTATGGAAATCGTGAGAGAGAAACTAGTACATTCTTGGTTTTAGCCGCACAATTTGTTTTAGCAGCCAAACGCGACTCCCTGTATACCAATGATGGACCCCTGTTCAAACTCGGCGCCTGGCTGGCCGGCAGAGAGAACTCCAAAGTCCAAGACGCACGGCACCACCACCAACTCTGACCCCACCCCACCCCCAAATCCAGTCAAATCCAAATCTTTCATTCCCAGCGGCTGCGGGGTCACGAGGTCCCCCACGCCTTTCCGAATCCCCGCAAGCACGCCCACGCGAGACGTCACCCGCAGGCCCCAGCGGAGCCGCCGCCGCCGCCGCCGATGGTACCCCGCGCGCCGGCGAGCCGGCGCCCTGCCGCCGCCGCCGAGGGAGGAGTGGGCGTCAGGGAGTCCGTGCGCGTGCTGCTCGCTCTGGCCGCGCTCTATGCCGCCATGTCCCTCGTCGCCTACCGCGTCATCCACATGCGCCACGTCACGCCGCTGCCGGCCGACGCGCCGCTGGAGGCCTTCGCCGAGGGCCGCGTGCTCCAGCACCTCCGCCGCCTCTCCGTGGACATCCCTGGCCGCCAGGTCTGCCTTCTACGCTCCTGGCTGTGTGATGCTTGCTTGTTTGATGTGATGATTCGGATTTGTTGTTGCTGCTGTGCTCCTGCAGGAGGGGAGCCCCGGGTTGGAGGCTGCCGCGCAGTACATCAAGGGCGAGCTTGAGGGGCTCGCGGCCCGAGCGGGGCCGGAGTACAGGTGAATCTCTCCTCTCCTCAGTCTCCTGCTTGCTTGGTTCAATGGAACATCCTTGAATGCTTAGTCCATTCCGCTCTGCTCTCAGAGCGATAATTCATTCGTGGCCCTGCTCTGTTGCGTGTTCCGCTGGAATGCTTCTCGACGTACTGCATTAAATACATGTGTAGATCAGTTAAAGTAGGGATGGGACCAGAGAGTGGTAGGTATATGCAGTTGTTGCTGTGATACCTAAGGATCTGATCTTTATATCGGTCCTCCTCCTTTGGAACTCTGAACTTTATTGCTTTGGGACAAAAGCACGGAAAAAGGTCGGTGGTCCAAGCAATACAGTAGAGTGTGGGGTACATGCTTTATGCTTATTAGAATCTTAAAATTTGGCCAATGAAACCCCATGGTTGGCCAATATTACCATGGTTAGCAGATCTTTGCATCTGGTTTAGCATTGCATTGGTACACTGAGCAGGTTTTGGCGGTTACTTGGTTGAAATATCTGAAATGTAGGCTATGGTAGTCCCTCCAGCACTGTAGTACTTTTGCAGTCTCTTCTTTCTGATTTTTTGTTGTTTTCGACTGGATGTCTGTATTGGCCCAATCTTAGGTAGGCTAACAATAATGCTCTGAGTACTGCAAAAGAATCAATGCTTCACTAGTCTGCATAATGAAGCACTGAGAAGGTTAAACCGTTAGTGTTCTTGTTCAGAACGATCTGAATTCTGAGAAACATGTTTCACTCGCCTTTTCTACTCATTGTCACTTGTCACTCATTTACTTCGCCCTTTGTTTTCCCTTGCAGAATAGAGGTTCAGGAGACACTTGTTAGTGGTTCTTTCAGCATGATATTTTTGCGTCACAGAGTAACTCTAGATTACAGGAATCATAAGAATATTGTCATGAGGTATGTGGTTTTCTGCCCTGATGTACAACATATTATTTTTCAATATAAGAAACCACTGAAACCAAGCCACCTTAGCTAATTAATTCTTGCCATGCCAATATATGTTTCTTATGTGCTCTATCATATCCATTGTACATTTTTCTTACATTATTCATTTGTAAGCATGGTTGCTTTTATTAATTTTTATTACAAAACTATAGTGTTGGTTTAAGGTAGGCTACTTCTTACCTGCACAATATTCTTCGAGCCATTGTTCTTTTTGGGGTTGTGATGATGCATGGCCTGCCTTACAGCACATAGGTGATACCTCTAGTTGACGGTTATGTGTAATTGCATAACAAAAACCATGCATTGTCCGAGGGCAATCCACTGTCCATGCCTATGTGCCATCTAGGCGACACTACACAATCCAAGTTTCAAGCATATTCACCAATGTGGTAACCACATCCAGTCTATTTTGCCTATTGGATTATCTGAGATGAAATAGCCGGAATATCACTTAACCTTGTACAGCATTCAGGATGAGAAACCAGAACGTCAGTTGCCTAGATCCATGTAAGAAAGATTCACAATCTAACTCTGTTGCAACATTCAATTAAGCTAGTGGAAGGCATAAATAATGCTGAGATGTCAGAAAATGACATATTAGTCTATCAATCCTGTATCTTTTTTGTGGAAGAGTAATTTAAACAAATTATTTCTAAGATATAAAACAATTAATTACAGGATTTCATCAAATGTTTCAGAAGATGATGAGCCATCCTTGTTGGTGAATGGGCATTTTGATAGTCCACTTGGATCTCCTGGTGCAGCAGACTGTGGTTCTTGTGTTGGTAAATACAAATGTCTATTTGCAAAAACATACTTTTGTAATATGCGGACTTCTATAAGAAAAATTTGGATCTCATGTTCTTATGGAATAATCCTTCTGCAGCTTCTATGCTTGAGCTATCACGGCTCATAATTGACTCTGGGTGGGTCCCTCCTCGACCGATCATTTTCCTTTATAATGGTGCAGAAGAACTTTTCCTTTTGGTATGTCACTGTCAGTTACCACATAACTATTTGAGCACTAATGTGAAACCACATATCTAGAACATACAATACATAGAAGCTATCACAGCTGTTCTTCATTTCCTGTTTTTTTTTTTTTTTTTTTGGCTGATTTTTATTTGGCAGCGCTGAGCTAGTTTTGTTTCAATGGCTGGATGACTTTTAATCCTATCAATTGGGAGGGCATACCTCTTATAAATTTGTTGTTTTCCTTATTGCGAAATATGTTATAGTGTTGGCCACCCAGGTAGTGTTCTATCTTTTCAGAAAAGATATATGAAAGTCCTCTTAAGTTTCAATAGTATTCTTCCTTTGGAACATTACATGTTAAAGAATGGACTTAAACGAGTAGGATAGAAGAAACAGCAGATATTATACTAATTTTGGTATGTCGGTTATTCATGTAATAAAATCAAGAGAAGCGATTCACCTTAATCATGTCATTTTTTTCTTTTAACTAGGGTTCACATGGTTTTATAAAAACACATATCTGGAACAACACAATTGGTGCTTTCATCAATATTGAAGCTTCTGGAAGTGGGGGCACAGGTATTTTTTTACTTATATAATTACATGAGTTTGTAAGACCTAGCTTCATCCAATTTATACAATTTTTATTGTCTCCATATTCCATTTTGCATTTCTTCTGATAAATTGTTACAAAGAAATTATCATACTAAATGTTTGTTCACTAATTTAAGCCAGTAACTTTTAAAACATTTGTTGTTGCATCTCTCTTGGGTCCTATGGATATCATCTCTAGCCTACCCCAACTTGCTTGGGATAAAAGGATATGTTGTTGTTGTTGCATCTCTCAGAATAGTAGGATATAGTGTGTGTGTGTTTTTTAATCAAGTTGATCTGAAATTTTTGTGCTCTGACATGCCTCTGCCTATAAAACTCTTCGATGTTATTTTGTGTTAATTGTCATTGGTGGTTATATTTTGTTGTTTGCAACTTTGCATCTAGGTGTTGTTTGGCTTTCATTGAAATTACTGTTGTGTTTTGGTTGTTGCCTTCATGCTGCTTCATATGCAGCATTTCCGTGTGCAAAAGGCTGATTAGATAGGTTTCTCAAATAGATAAACTTATTAGATTGCATTTTCTTGAGTTCACAGAAACTCTGCATTTATTTAATCACATGCACTTGATTATGATAGTCTCTGTGACAAGCATCAAATATCACAACTTCACAAATTTGAAACTTGCCATTGAGGATTATGACTATTCAAGTTTTTATGATAAATGTTAAACATTCATGTTTCTTGTTGGACTACTATGCTGAGTTTAGATGCAAACTTGACCCTGGCAACTTTTCTTCTCCCCATCAGATTTAGTTTGTCAATCTGGACCTGGATCATGGCCTTCTCGCATTTATGCTCAGACTGCGAAGTATCCTATGGCTAATAGTGTCGCTCAGGTTCTTGTTTCTTGTCTTGCGTCACTTCTTTATGCACGTTCTACAGAACCATTTATACAATTCTCTAGTTTCCTATTGCTTAGTTTCATGTTCTTGCTTATATAAGACTAGTTGCAAGCTTGGTTTTGCTCCAGATTTTAGGCTTAGCTTAACCTAATAAGCACTCAATCATGACCAGGATTGCAATTTTTATGGTTTGAAAGTTGCCTTGTTGGAGTAGGGGTAACTAGGATAGCTTCGCGGTGAGTATATCATTGACAGTGAGGCAGCATGCCTGCAACTATGGTTAAAAAAGTCATCATGGTGCAAGTGTGGTAACTAAAATACAAGTACACGGAAAGTTAGTACAGTATCATTTACACAACTGACTCAAAAATCAAAATTCCATGTGCCTTTTCTCAAGCATCAGTTCTAATTAAGGGAATGGACAAAGAACATCCAAATTGATAAGGGTGCATATGCAAAACTTGCTTTTCCAGTTATGGGATTACATCTAGCTCAGTGATCTGTCCCTTATATGTCTAAATAATCTGTTTCTTGCTGGCCCCAATGTAATCTGTTTATACTCAGAATTTTTGGTGCTAGATTCATCCTAAATGGTGGCCTTCTATATATGCTGCAGCCACTCAATTATCTAATTTTAGCATTGCTATCCAGCTGATATATTTTGAATGTACTTCACATATGCAGGATATGTTTGGAATAATTCCTGGTGATACAGACTATAGGATATTTGCTGAAGACATTACAAATATTCCTGGACTTGATATTATCTTTGTTCTGGGTGGTTATTTCTATCACACTTCGTATGATACATTGGAGAACCTATTGTAAGTTTTAAGCTATTTCCCCATGAAAACTTTCTAATTCATATGATAAAAATGTAATTGAAAACTTCTGCTTTTGGTACCAGACCCGGAAGTATTCAAGCACGTGGTGATAATTTATTGAACCTGGTGAAGGCATTCACAAATTCAATGTTGTCAAAAGAGAATAATATATCCAATAAAGCTGCTATCAATGGAATTGAAGATTTGCGACCTGTATTTTTTGATTACTTAACTTGGTTCATGGTAGGTTCATTCTGCATTCTAGCAATATTTTTAGGACAACAGTAATTTTACTTGGATCTTCTCAACATTATTTTCCTTTCCCCAGTTGTCATATGCCAATGTATTTCGTTTTTTGACCTGAAAATGATGTGGCAGCCTTCATTCCTATTTACAGGTTTTCTATTCTCGTGATGTCTCCCTGATTCTACACAGTCTACCAGTAGCCATTTTTTTCCTCATACCATTGTTTCGGAAGTTCTCGCATGCTTCAATGATAGGAGGTAACTAACTGAAATGCACATTTGTCACCATCTAATTTTGTTTGGACATTGGAATTCCATATTTTGTCAAGCATATAACCTGATTAGATGGTAGCTTTATCGCTAGGCAACTTTATCACATTTCATACTTCTGTGCAATATGGTGCAGCCAATTATAATATCTCTTCACATATTCTTTCTCCCAGAACAGGGGATAACTCTTATATTTTCTTGCAGGAATGTTAGTACATGCACTTGGTGTCATCCTTGCAATATTTATCCCTGCTGTGGCTGCAGCATTAAGACTACTATTCACGAAGAATGCAATGAATTGGTAATGGTTGATCGCTCTAACCTTTTTGTTGAAGGGTGTTTTAGTGCTCTCATAGATAGTGAAAAGTGTTTGAGCGTCTGAATTGCATCCACCTACTACTCAGCTTCCATGATGTTGCTCCAAGATTTGTGCATACAATATTTTTAGAGAGTATATTAACATCTACTTTTGATGCCATTTGTATACCTCTTGCCGGCACTTTCGTTACCTTCCCCAGCAGGTTACTGTTGAGCAATAAAATAAGCAGTTTATCTGCAAACTAAGATAGTAAGGGTTATTCATTGTTTGCGTTATCATATCTTTATGGTGTTGTGTCAGTTGCATGCAAAAATGTACCATGAATCTATGTATGAGGTGATTATCCAAAAAGTGCAGTAATGTTTCATTTCTTTTTGGAAATGTGAACTACTGGTGCACATTTTGTACTGAATATTAGTTGAACATATTTTCACCTTACTGTACATGGCCCATGGATCTTGAAGTCACTTATTCTTTGTTTTAATGAGTGGTTCCTCTTTCTTCCATGTTTGTCCAACCCAAGTAACTAAGAGGCCCAAAAGTTATGTTGTATTACCAGTTATCTTCTTATGCAGCACTCTTGATCTATTCAATGAATGTAAATTGCTATAATTCTATTAAATATTCCTAAGTACCATGCTGTCTAGGTGAATACAATAAAAATGTGGTGAAATTTAGTAAGTATTTGTTTTTTTTACTTCAAAGCATTCAATCAAATTAACGTTATTATATGCTGCAGGTTTGCTCATCCGTACCTGGCATTCTTTATGTTTGTCCCTGCTTCACTTACTGGTCTATTTCTACCAAGGATTACATTAGTATGTTCCTTAATTATGATTTGTATTTTGTGATTATCCTTTTTCCTTTATTTTTGTTTTGTGTTCTTGTTTTAAGTTTTAATGATGAAAAAAAAACAAAGAATGTTTTTGATTCATTGTGGTTGCATTGGTCACTGTTTGTAGTCATATGCATGATCATCGGCAGAAAAGTGCTGTTTGCTAGACTAGATTTCTAGTCACAACTATAGTGTAAATTGGGATTTATTGGTTAACTCCTTCAGTTCTACTGCAGAGCCCAGTCTGCCGTTTGATTCATTTACAATGCCATCAAATTTTTCTGTAGTATGCTTTTTGATTAAGAAACCAAAAGAATAGTAGAGGGAAATGATAATAGTGTAGTGTCGCCATTGTTGGCATCTTACTACTCACTTGATAGAAGAATAATTCATGTGGATGCTACATGTACATGTTAAAAAGAGTCCTGTCAGAGTAAAAAAAACACAAAAAGAGGTCATAGAATAGATGAATACAAAAGATAAGGAAAATGCCGGCAATGGTTTTGAAATGGAGGGTATATGGTATCCAGACTACAAGCGTTCATGCACGGAATATAACGGATAAGAGAGATTTTAGCGAGGTCCATTGGTCCTAACCTTCTGTAACTCTTTATGGTATCAGTTCTGTTGTTAGAAGATTTGCTCTAAATTTTGCATAGTTGGTCTGATGAATAGAGCATATTTGTTTTTCCAATTTCCTTTCTTGGAGCTTCCATCTATCCGTATAGAAACTGCAGCGCATGTGAATATGGTTCGAGATATCTAATGCAGTTTTTTTTTCTTTACTCCAGGGGTTGTCAGAGCAAGTGCACTTTTGGGGGCTTTTGGTTTCTATTCTCTAATAACTATGGTAAGCATCTCTCAGCTCCGTTTACAAGAAAGGTGACTATTGTATTGTACCCTCAGGCTTTGTTTGTATGGTAATTTTATTTAATGTATATGCTCTAACTAGCTAACTTGCAAAAGGGATATTATCTAAAGTATTATTAGTCAAATGACTCAAATCTCTCATGCTACATGTCCAGCAAATTGTCAACATGCCCTGTAACATATTTTCATATACTTTTGTTTTTCATTATCTGTTTTGAAGTAATAAGTTTCTAGGATTGTACCGATTTTATCCTTAGCTTTTCTTTTTCTTTTTGTGTGCAGGCCTACACAGTAGCTGGGCTAAGTGGAGGTTTTTTAACATTTTTCATTTGCATATCGATGCTTCTTGGGCGATCTATCTCTAGTCTCATTAGGAAGCCATTGAACCATAAATCAGTCAAGTATGCAACTCTCTTTTGATTGGCTGTATTAATCATTTCCCATGTTAGCGATGTGATCAATCTGAGATCCTTTTCGTTGTTCCTCCACTAATAGATACCATACATGCACTTAGTATCATTGGCATTAGCATTGTTTCACATTCAATGCAATCAAGAGGCATTTATCATCATTCACTTCGATTTAAACTAATATTTATGTTGCCAGCATATTTACATCACTTTGATTATCAATTATAATGAACTCTAAAATGTAGAAGAAAATGTTATGATTCCTGTGATAAGACTAAGAGAAACAAAATACAAACATAGGCTTCCCAAGTTTGCAGTTTAACAGGATCTTTGTTTTGCTCCCCTCTGTCCCAATATATAAGAGATCCTAGCATCTCAAGATAAAAATAGCAGTATACTGCAGTAACCCCCCCGCAAAAAAAAAGGAAAAAAACGTTTGTATAAAGAAGTTATTGGATGTGGCATAGCGGAAGAGTTTATTACCAGCATCACATTTGTCATGGTGTTTGCTTCAGTATTTCCTACGTTGTGACAAGGGGTGTCTTGACGCTTTCATCTCAAGATGATACATGTACACAAAATGTGAAGGTCCTTGATATTGTTCTACATCGTTTCTAATAAAATTGCTTCATGATGAGCCTACATCGAGATATACCTTCCTGATCTGTGTAGCTGTTTCTGATTGAGATAAATAATGTGCAGATCATTGGTTGCATATGTACTGCTTATGATCCCATGCCTGCTGTATTGCCTCTACTATGGTGGGTTCCTTATCCAGTTCCTGATTGAAAAGATGGGTATGATGGGGTCTCTTCCGAAACCATATGGTTAGTATACATCTGGTTCCAGTCTTTAAATTATTCAAGTACTTGTATCATGCAAAGCTTTGGTAATTTATTAAATGTCATTTTTACTGAGCCAGATTTTATTCCTGGGCACCCTAATTTTATGGTGTTTACTATTAGGCACATATGTTATGCTCCAGAACACCAGTTTTGTAGTCTTTTGCTTCAAGGCATTCTGGTTAATAATGTGGCTCATTTTTTATCTTCTATTACCTACAAAACAAATTGCTTTTGCAAGACAATTTCTCAAGGTAGTATGACATGCCGGAACTGCCTTAACAAGATTAAAACGTGATTAGGGAGAAATTGAGTGTGGGCTTCACCAACTGAGCAGCTAGACAGACTTTTGATTTGCATTATTTCTCTTAGTATGGATTCCCTTGCTTAACTGTTGCTGCAATTTCATGCAGCAACCTGATTATTTGATTTGTTCTCCAGCAACCTGAATGAACTGTGATGCATCACTAATTGACATTATCCTGTAGTGATTTTTTTTTTGCATAATTTCGATATTATAAACTTGAATATAATTTTTTTCTGAGTTTGCTATGCAATTATTCAGGACTGGCTGTTTGTTAACATCATCATTGGGCCTTGCAGGATATTTCGTGCCTGATAGTATTGTTGGAGCTGCAGTTGGATTGGTTGTTGGCTGGTGTTTTGGTCCTCTAGCACCTATTGCTAGCCGTTGGTTATCCAAGACCTCAATTCTTCAGGGCTTTTTGCAAATTACTGTTGTTGCTTTGGCTATATCGTCCCAACTATTCCCTTACAGCACTGGAGCTCCAAAAAGAGTTGTTCTTCAACACACTTATGTTACAGGTTCGCTGCATTTCAGTTTGCTTGGATTATTATAGGAAAAAGTAATCTAGCCAATTTGTTCTGTGCAAGTGGATCTTAAAAATAAAGGTCCCGGGTTCGAGCCGCGGTCTCCCCGCATTGTACAGGCGGGGGTAAGGCCTCCCGCTAATACCCTTCCCCAGACCCCGCACAGTGTGGGAGCTCTCAGCACCGGGTACGGCCTTTAAGTGGATCTTAAAAATAAATTGAGCTCTTGGTTGGATGCCTCTTAGGCTCGAATTTGGGTCCTATTTTCTTTTTAATACAAATGGCACGTAGCTCCTGAGAAAATAGTAACGAGATCCAACAGGTGGTATGAACGTAGAACCACCTGTTCTGTATGCTACTTGATATTTATAAGTTGTAAGATGACAATAGAAATTTAACTGGTGCTTTGGTAATTGCATCTCGCACCTGTCCAGAGATTAAATCCCCACATTTTTTACAAAGAGGCTTCCCCTACTGTACCCGCCCCACCCCCCCCAAAAAAAAAAAAAAGCCTTTTTCGCATGTATGTCACATTGCTTCTGACGTTAGCAATACGGCAATGAATAAATATATCATAGCATATCTTGGTCCTATTTGAAACTTGGATTTTTGTTAGTTTTCCCGTTGCTTTCCTATTGAAATGTTTGTTTGATGCTTCTTTTCAGATGTGAATAATATTTTGGAGTCTAACTATGGTTTCTCTGTGGTTGATGCTAACTCATTGGAATTTCTTTTCAACAATGCACCTGACGCGGCCAAATGGTTGAAGGATAATTCTGAGTTGTCCTTTGAAGAAGAAAAGTATGGGTCTGATAGGAGCTCATGGTTGGTAAGTAATATAGTTTGGTGCGGTAGGTGCCAAGTTCTTGATGTGCATCTAAGTAGTTCTCAACAGGATAGTCCTTGATTGTTCTCTTCATGTTGTGCCTGTATGAATGAGAATGTCCACCAACCAACATTCACCATAGTCTTATATCATTTGCAGGCTCTGTATCCTGTCCCGTTCTTGTTCTCTGGAAGTTTAAAGTTTCCAGCACAAACTGAAGAGATTAGAAAGCGTTACCAGCATTTACCCCAGCTAATTGCCCAGAAGACCTTGAGTGACAATGGGCAGCAAAGGGTACATCTAAAGCTTTCACTCGGGTAATACACAATCCCTTTGTTCTTAAATTCTTGTTGCTGTTGATTTTTTGAGTTGCGCTTGACCATTTGTTTTATTTAAAAATTCTCACATCATTTGTTATGATTTATTTTATCTCTGAAGATAATTGAAACATAACTTATAATTTTTACATATTTGAACTAATATTTTGAATAAGACTAACGGTCAAATGAACTCAAAAAGTCAACCGCGACAACAATTTTAAAACCTAGAGTTTTAGTTCTACTACTATCTGATGAAAAGTACAATTTACCGAACCCTAATCATGCTTCTTTTCCCCTTCTATGTCTATTGCAGTTCATTATCAGAGATATGGACCACTGTGCTAAATATTACAGGACCACTATCGAATTGGTCCTTCGCTGATAACATGCTCCCAGGTAGTTCAAATAATTTAGGACAAAGTCCAAATTAGTCCCCTCAATGTACAACTAAAGTCTGGATAACCCCTTAACTATTGTTTGGTCCAGTTTACCCACCAAAATAGTTTATTTAGTTCAATTCACACCTTAATTGAACTTATCTTTTTGTTTCTCCATGCACAAGTGGAATATTTAGTTAAAATTTCATGGGGTGGTAGTTGGTATCACATTCCAGATCCAAAGTTATATTTTTGAATTTTTATCATTATTTTTCATACACTTTTGTATTATCATATCAATATACTATTAAATTTCATTATCAATCAAAATAATGGTAAAAAATTCATGATGTATTTTTCTAACATGCGTTACAAAGTGTTCTAGCACTCTATAAAATTTTACCTTAAGACGCCACTTATGTGTGTGAAGAAACAAAAAAGATAAATTATCTTAGGGGCCACGAAAAAAAGCGTAATTGCGCGTCCGCTTCCACGCGCTAAAGCACTGAGCGGAGGGACACCGCTCCGCCTAGGGGTATAGGTGGTAACTAGGCGGTGCAGGCAGGTAGGCAGAGGTCAACCATCGCTACAGGGTGCGGAAGCGACATGAGATGCAGAAACAACATCTACGATGAAGCCTCCGCTGCCAAATCCAAGGTCTTGCTACCATATCTGAAGGGCTCGCAGGTTGCTGTTGCCAAATATGAAGTCGCGACTGTGGAATTGAGGGTCGCAACGTCGCAATTGAGGGTCACCGTCGATCGAATTCCTCCATCCCTTCATCTTCCGGCTGAATTTCCACCAGATTTGAGCAGGACACGGGCATTGTGTGTGCTATGCAGTGGGTGGCGGCGGCTGTATGCATTTTGTCATGGTGCAGTTGTGTTAGGGCAGCAGGAAGGTGAAGTTGGGCTGTTTGGGCCAGAGAACCTGAGAAGGAGATGGGCCAAATAGGCCCCTTACGGCAGCAATTCCATCCTTTCTTCTTTTTCTTTTTCATTTATATATTCTGAAATTCATTATTGTCTATTAATAACAAAACGCCTAAGCGCGCTCAGGAGTGCCTAAGCGCGCCTAATCACTAGGCGGTGGGTTACCGCTCGCCTAGTGCTTAATTTTTCCTGGGTTAGGGGATAAAATGAACCAAATTACACTATTTTAGGGTTAAACTGAACCAAACAATAGTTTAGGGGGTTATCCAGACTTTGGCTATACTTGAGGGGAGTAATTTGGACTTTCTCCAATAATTTATGCCATTACTTTTATTTGCATCCATTAAGACTTTCAGGATGTGCTAACAATATGCTTTGTATTTCACATTAGCTCCTCAAACTGTAAATGGTGGGCCACCATCATATATCTGTCGACTTAGTGGAAAAAGCGATGTGGATTGGTCTTTCTGGTTGGAGGTAATGATATGCACCCTCATCCAAGTCGTTACCCATAATAATCAATGACAACAAATTGATTTATTTGAATGGCACTAGTTCTTATATTAGTTTCTACCAAACTGAACTTCTGACACTAACATGTCCCTCAAAACTGAGTGTCGTGTTAGTTTCACTTGCACCCTTTATCTCTCACTGTACCTACCTAATCTCCTTCAAGCCCATCACCAGAGCAAACATTCATGGAAGAATTTTAAAATTTATAGAAAATTGACACTTGTTATTATTTTTTCCTTTGCACATCACCATGGGTTTTGTATGGTCATAATTTTCATAAAAGTGCTACTAAAATTCCATGTGAGCTGATGTACTGTTACTGCTGACCTTGACCTGCTGCTATGGAGGCTTGGTAACTTGGTAACGGTTAGGGTTTTAATCAAATATTTCATGAACAAGTGATGTTTAGCAAACATTCATGGAAGAATTTTAAAATTTATAGAAAATTAACACTTGTTATTATTTTTTCCTTTGCACATCACCATCGGTTTTGTATGGTCATAATTTTCATAAAAGTGCTACTAAAATTCCATGTGAGCTGATGTACTGTTACTGCTGACCTTGACCTGCTGCTGTGGAGGCTTGGTAACTTGGTAATGGTTAGGGTTTTAATCAAATATTTCATGAACAAGTGATGTTTAGCATGTTTTTTTATTCTAGTGATTAATAAATATTACTTTTGTCATCATCGTGAATTACAATTGTAACACAGGGGTTCACAGTGTAGTGGTAAAGGCCACTAGCTGGGAGCTCCCACCCAGGTTTCAAATCCTGGGTGCTGCATAATTTGTGAAAATGAAAAAAAAAAATTCACTCGTTGTGTCCCATTTATTCGGTTGAAACCGACCTATGGTGGGTGGGCCCTCATGTATGGGATGGGCTCAAAGCATAAGTTAAGGCCCGAACCATAGGGGGTGGGGGGTGGCTCCTTGAGGGTGGGAACAGGGTTCATGGATTTTCTCGGCTGGAGAAGGTTGAGCTTATCTATCAAAGAAAGCCGTGGAGGCGGTCTTACCCCCATCAGTCAGAGTTTATAGTAGTTTGTGCTATAGCTTTTTTTTTGGCGAATAGCTTGAGCTCCTGTAGTTCAGTGTTTTGTAAGAATTGTGCATCTGACAAGTTACATTTCATTAATATATACATTCACAGGCCAACTCTTCTGAAAGTCTGAGGATCGATGTAGCTGTACTTGACCAGTACCTTGTGGATAGTACAAAGAAACTAAAGAGCCTCTTTCCAAGTTGGGCGGATTTGACAGCATTCACCACATTTTTCTCAACATATTATTTATGATGTCTTATATTTGATAAAACATGTAAATCTTTTTTTCTTGAGAAAAAATGAATATAGTACAATATATATGTGGGGGGTATGTCATTTTCTTACCCCAATAGTTTGGCCTAGGACTGGTGTTGGTGTGTTTGTAACTTCTTTGCAAGTGTACTATAGCGGTTGTTTCAAAATCTTTTCCTAATTATTTGACATCTTTACAACTAAAGAGTCTTTATCTGATTTTCTTCTAAGCCTCGATTTTGAGTCTTGTTGCAACCCTTATAACGTTGACCAGGCTGTTTGGAGCATTGTGATTAAAATATCATTTTGCTTGTTGTTTTGAGCATTGTGATTGAATTAAAATACTAGTCCGTTCCTAAATATTGTATTAGAATATGTTTTGATCACTAAAGAAACTTGAAATATAGCTTTAACTTATTTGAATGATCTTTTTAAATAAGATGAATTGTCACACATAATGAAAAAAAATTAATGATAACACATAATTTAGGAAAAATTAATGAAGTATTACTTTGTTTCTTATCAAGAATTCTATATGTGTTGTAATTTGAATAATAGATATGATTGTTTATAAGCAAGTTTTGTAAAAGAATACTTCACAAATGATATATATATATATTGAAACAGTAAACATCAAAGACATGTTAGTAAGTTTTCATGTGGCATAAGCTGGATTTCGGTTTTGATGAGCCCATAGAAACTGAAACAACCTTTAGCCGGGAGACAGTGCTACGAATCGCGCGCGCCCACCATAGACGCATGGATCGGGACTAACATGAGCAGAGTGCCTCGCTCATCTGGCCGCACGGCGCTGTGATTTGGACACGTTACGGCGACAGGACTGAAACATCCTATGCTGCCGCACGTGTGCTCAGTGAAGTTTCTGGCAGCCACAGGCGAAGACGGCCTTGTGCTCCAGCGTCTGGCGCTGCACGCGGAACTGCAGCGCTGCCCATCCGGTGCACCACTCTACGCTCATCTTCGCGCCAGCGGCGTGACTTGCTCCCGATGATGTTGAAGCTCCACTTACTCGTGGGGTTGGGTTTTGGTGGACACCATATACCAACTCCATTCCTCCATAATTTTTTATTTCTTTGTATGATCTCGATCTAAACATGCAAGGGAGGACGGAAGAAAACCTAGCCGTCTGGCCCATGTGTCACTTGCTCTAGGCGACTCGGACAGCGATCTCCTCCGGTCATCTCCGGATTTCTTCCCCACCGCTGCTGGCCCCCTCCCTCCTTGTCTCCAGGTAAGTCTGGAGGGAGTGAGAGACCTGTCTCTCCAATAAATTTCAGATTGTGTTTGGAACAAAGGAATTTTGAAAAAGTTATGAAATGGCTTCCTATGGAAAAGAATTATACCAATGTGTTTAGAATGGAGGAATGAGGTGTTTCGTTCCTATGGAAAGGAAACTATCCCTAAGCATTTCATGGGAAATAAAACATCCGCCAAAAGCTAATGGAAAGAACCCTTGCTTGCGTAAGTTGCTCTCTCCTGCTTCTATCTCTTGCCTTTGCGTCATGACTTTGGTCAAACTGTTTGGGATGATGAATTAGCAGCAAACAAAACTAGACTCCGAATTCTTTTTTTTTTGTGAATGTTGGTACTTGTGACCAGAAATTGGAAGGACAAAGCAATAGGGAATGTCGTGGTCGAGGAAAGAAAAGAGATTTTTTTTCTTGACCGACAGAAAAGAGGTTTAGGATGAAATGAACTTTGCACTAATAGACTATTGATTAAGTATGTTTCTCAAATTCTAAATCATGTTAATTTATTGCTTTATCTAACTATTCCTGTGTTACAGATTCCTGCAATCCAAATAACAACAGTTTACAATTCCTTTGTTTTTTATTCCTATGGTTTTCTCACTTTCACTATTTTCCTCGTTTCTGTGTTTTTTTCCTATTCCTATATTTTTTTGTTCCTCCATTCCGCATTCCAAACATGTTTTTTCCTATGGAAAATATTCTGTGAAAACCACACATTCGGTGCAATCGTGAAAACCATCTCGAAAAGCCTATTTAAAAGTTTTGAAAAATTATGAAACTTGACATACGTCTAGAGGACATAGTGAGAAACATGCATGCAAAACTTGAGAACCAAATTCAACTTCTATTAAAAGATATAAAAATAACAAATCACGAAGAAAGAGAAGGAAAAAGACCAAACAGTTATTGTGCAGTATTTTTGTCCTGTTGCACCATGTTTTGTTATTTTTCTATCTTTTAATATAAAACGAGTTTGAATCTCAAATTTTGCATGCATGTTTGTCACTATGTCCTCTACACGTATGCCAAGGTTCATAATTTTTCAAAACTTTTAAACAGGTTTTTCGAGAAGGTTTTCACGATTTCACCGAATGTGTGGTTTTCACTGAATATTCTCCCTTTTCCTATTCCTATGTTTTTTGTTCCTCCATTCCAAACAGGCTCTCACGATTGAACCCTTCTTCCCATCGAGTTATTTGATATTGGGAATTTGGTTCCTCCGATTCCTATCAGGCGATGGCAAGGAGGTAGTGGAGATTTGGTCTCTCCATGGCAGTTCTTATGAAGGTGGTGGCAGTGACGTCAACAACTTCATAAAGACATAGAGGATTAGGTTTCCGGACGGCGACATGGAGATACGGGTGATGTCACCACCATGGAATAAAATTCTTCGGAGAGACAAGAAGGGGAGAGACATGAGAAAGAAGATGACACTCAATTCCGCCTACAGGAATGTTGGTCATTCATTGGTTGTGGCACTACTTCGAGCCATCTATGACGCACGAAGGCCACTTGGTTGTACAGTCATTCGTACGAACCGGCACATAGGTTTGGAATTGTGTTTTGGAGCTAAACATTGAGTGCTCTTGGTTGTAATCTCTTTGTTTAAGTATGTACTCAAGTACATATTAATACAATTCTTCTTTCGACTAAAAAAATCTAAACATGCAAGGTAGTAACAATTGAAAAAAAAGACATTAAACAAAGAACGGTGCAAGCACAATAGATGAACATTGTTCGAATTAAACAGAATAGCATGGGAAGTAGAGCCTCAAAATTGAATCTGGGGAAGCAAGCGAAAAAGAGAATCCTCATTTTAAAGTTTGAGTTGAGCATGCCTACGTTTGGTCCTCTCAACTAGAATCGATTTCGTTTTCTCCAGAATACCAAAGAAGATTGATCCACCGATACCAATCCATAACACCCTTGGCTCAATACCCTGTCAGCAGAATTATATCAATCAAATATGCAATCCAGTGTCGTGGTCATGTGCTTCTATCATGGTAATAGTTTACCTTCAGAAAAGCACCAGTTCCTTCCTCTCGCAGAATAGTTTGAGCACAATCTATGAAACCTCTGTATTGATTCCCTTGTCCCTGCACTCAAAGGAAATGCCGAAACAAGTAGATTCTTAAAAGGAGTGGTCATGCCAAACAATTTATGCAATAGCAAGATCTACCTGAATCATTAATCTTGTCTTCATGACATCTAGAGGTGTTGTCAAAGCCCCAGTAATGGCACCTAACGATATGAGGCGGAGTTACAGATATTCGCAATTTATGCCAATTATAAATATATAAAAAAATACCGAACAAAGATGTGCCCATAGAGAGGTGCTACAATTATCACTAATGCACAATCAATTTTCAATTTACTTTCAATTGACTGTGTATGCGCATTAGGAAAATTAGGAATGGGATCACCTTGTCAAAACTGCTATCACATTAGTGTCAATCTGCCACTTCAATAAAACCTAATTGATTTTCGTTTTGGATGCAAATTATACAATATTTAAAGCTGGAGCATGTAGATGGTTTATTGATTCAAAATTAAAAGGGCGCAGCTTAAAGTTTTGAAGGTTGTAACATGCACATTCTTATTTAGAATCGGTCGTTTTCTGATACATTTTGCAACAATGGATCTATACCTGAAATTTTTGAAGTCGATAAAGGAACATGACTAGTACATTATAAATTTTCTTGTTACATTTTGTCAACAAACTGTAATGTTAGAACAGAAATGAATGAAATAAAAAGGATAAAAAAATATTTGTTGCAACTTCATGAAATCCTAGCCTACCCCAACTTGCTTGGGATAAAAAGGCTTTGTTGTTGTTGTTGTTGCAACTTCATGAAATCTTGGTGGCGTATCAGTCAGAAGAAGAAAAAAATAGGCATTAAGCAAGGAAAAAAACAGAGAGAAAATAGCAAAATGAAATATACTAAAAACCAGCCAGGCTAAATGTCCAAAATCCTCTGCTTCTTATTCATGGATGAAAGACACTTGTGATTGAATAAGTAGGAAATCTCAGTATACCTGCGAAAGCACCAATAATTGCATTTTCTGCATCTTTTAGGTCCCTCTTTGCCTGGATCCATAAGAAAGGCACAAGATGGTTAGCAAGTTCTGACAATGTTAGAATATTTCATTTATGGCTGCCTGGCTAATAATTCATACTGGACCCACACTTATCTAGCTCTATTTCTTCAAAAAAGTGCTCAAGTTGAAATGACAGCTAAAAAGAGAGGTAATGACAGAATAAATGACGATGGCACTATAATATCATGCAAAGTGGGGTTTGCAGTTGAGGATGGCAAACCAGCTTAAATGAAAACTAGAAAAGAGGTACCCACAGCATGTGTAGAAGCAGGAAAAAAAAAGAATACAATGTTGTGTTAATGTAATTGCCATGCGATTGGAAGCAACATGAAGATTCTACCCAGTATATGTTGTAATCATCCAGACCCCAGACATTAGCATTGAAGCATACTGCTTACTGCATTAACGTCTTTTACAACTATTGGCTTTAAAACCATGAAAACAATTTGGAGAGGTACTGGCAAAAGATAAAGGAAAAGGTGACAACAAAGGTAAATTTGGGAATTATCATGGACAGATAGAAGCAGCTTTGGTTAACATTGATTTGTTGTCTTGATTTGGATACTTTAGTTACCAGAGCTATGGTTAACATGGATTTGTTGTCTTGATTTGGATACTTTAGTTACCAGAGTTAGAATTATTCACCAGGCAAAGCATTGTCTGTTTAAGTTTAGATATTCCTTCCTTAGACCTGATGCCTTGATTAGTTTCAATGCTTATTTTGGTTGCATTGTCTGTTTAAGTTTAGATATCTTTTCCTATAGTATTTAAATCGAGAAACCCTTCAAAGAGAATACCACTGTACTCTTTTGATTAAGCAAGAGCATTGTAATGATATTTGTTCATCTAAATGAAAGGTGCATCCTCCTTTTAATGTAGCTTGTTATCCTTTCTTACAGTATGCGGCAGTAAAAGGATAACAAGCTACAGTTATAAGATTCAAGAACCTTTCTTTCCTATAGTGAAGTGCATCCTCCTGCCGCATGAACCTTTCTTACAGCATGCGGCAGCTTCAAGAAAACATAGGCTATTTCCTTGGTTGGAATAAGGAAATAATTCACCAGACAAAGCAGTAAAGTGCTGTGAACATATAGGATTTTTCAAACATAAGTTGGATAAATACCGCTAATTTATAGCCGATCCGGAGTTGCTCATATATGCAAAACTGGATAGCATCAAATGGCAGATCTCGCAGCAGAAAGGAACCATATCCCTGCACAAAAGAAACAAATGTGTGGAATGTTAAGTCACCTAAATTGGAAAGCAAACCAATATTATGGATGTTCCAATAGCACCTAGATAATCAACATTTGAAAATATATGAAAATCAGTAGAACAGCATCAGGTGCTGTCTTCTCTAGCAAAATTCCTTCTTTAGAATAAAGACCTTTAATTCCTTCTTTAGCAACATTTCGATTAAAAGATACGTACAGCATAAAGACCTTTAATTCCTTCTTTAGCAACAATAAAGCGAACAGCGTCAGGTGCTGTCTTGAATTGGCTCATTTGCATTCTTTGTTTCACCACCTAATTAAGCAAAATTGAAAGTAAACTTCAATGCAATTTAGAAGTACGATGAACAGGTGAGAAAGAGGAGACCTCTGTGGGAACACGAATAATAGATGAAGCAGCACCTCCAATGGCCCCTGCAGTCTATAGCATATTTCTTCAGAAAACAAGGCTTCTTTTAATTTGCAAAGCATAAACGTTTGAAAGGTTACAGCATAATTGAATTATTTTTTCCAGGAAAAATAATTTAGTAAGTACCATCAAGTAAATCAACAACAATAAGAAATTTCCAAACCTATGATAGACAATCTTAGCACCAACTTACCAAATGAGCAATTGAACTCAAATTTTCAGGAAACATTTCCAGTAGTTTTCTTTTAGCTGGTTCATATACTCCGACAAAAACTGCAGAAGCACTATAAAAAATAGCGAATGATAATGATGACAGATAAAAGTAAGATATCTATTGTGAAACAAGGAAATATCAGGGTCACAGAATAACATTCGTTTTCAAAAACATAGGATTTATAGCAATGTTAACAAAGAATACAACTAGATCTTAAATTTGGAAATTAGATCACCAATTAGTGTCGCAACTACAATCTGAGGACAATGACATTGTAAAACATTTAGCAGTCTGGCTTTCACAAATAGCTGGGAACAGGAAACATCGTTCAACATTGATACACTGAAAGTATGCTCATATTACCAACAACATGATAACATCCTCCAGGTTGTATAAGAAACCAGTTGATTTTTTACTAGTATGATACTAAATACTCACGGAAGAACACCGACAATATTTCCAGCTAACCCAGAATACAAGCCTTTCCACTGAATATTACTTCCAACTTGTGCAGCCTATAAAAGGTAAGAAAACGTTTTCACAAAATGCATCTAACAACTTTTAGATACTAATACAACCATGAAAAAAGAAGTATATAGTCACTCATCATTCATCAACCTAGTAAGAAATATGGGATATTAATCAACATTGCAAACATATTTGATAGAGAATGCAATTATATTGATTTCAAAGTGATTGTGGAGGCACATTGGTCCAAATCGCTAATATAATGGCAGTGTTATCAGGACCTCGAATGGATCAATGCTTCAGATGTGCATATCGCCATGCATAAAAGCATCATATAGCAGCTGACCAGAAAGGTACACATACTCACATGTGAATATGTAATCAACATACCTGAAGTCTGGTTTTTATTGTGTCAATAGGGTATAAAGCTGTTTCTACCACAACACCGGCAGCTCCTCCAGCTATGGCACCCTCTGGAATTGGAAAAGGCATACCACACGAATACAGCACAAGGAACAACAAAAGCAAGACGATTAAATCTCACAAATAAGAGCATGTCCAAGCATTTTACGGTAAGCGCATCGCAGATTATAACAGCCCTCAAAATCAAAGAAAACTCGTACCAAAAAGAACTTGGAGCAAATTAACCGAGTCCCCATCTCCACCTCCGCCCATGGGTCTCACCACCTCCTTGTGTCCGATTCAGTCACCAAAGGAATCAAACGCAAGAACCAGGAGAAGACACTAAATTCGCGGAAATGTAGAAGGAATCGGAAATAGGGTATGGGAAGGCAGGTAGTTCCGACCTGAACAACTCGAGATTGCGCCGTTAAAATTGGTAAAATGGGTTTTTGTCCCGTTCCGCTCCCATCGGCAAGTGAGTAGTAGGGTTCATATTTTGGGAGATGGGAGCCGATCCACAAGCAAGGTTTGCATAACCATTTGGGCCGCTAGAACCAGACGGGGTCGGCCCATTGGTTAACCGGAAAATCAGAGGAAAATCAGAATAACCCACCGGTTAATGGGGCAAAATTTATTTCAGAGTAGTGACAGTCGGCGATCGGTTAACCGGTCAGTCGGACCGGTAACAAGGTTTTGATAACCGTTTGAACCGTGAGAACCGCCCGGGGCCAGCCCACCGGTTAACCGGATAACCGGAAAAACCGGTCGGTTAGTCGGACAAAATTTGATTTCTGGTCGTCGCGGTCGCAGGACGGTTAACCGGCCGGTTTCTCCGGTTAACCGGTCGGTCGGACCGGTTAACCGGTCGGATTGCACAGAGTGCAAAAATGCAATAAAATTTAGAAAAATAGCACAAAACGTAGCGAAAAAAATTGCATTCACTTTCCCGAATATTAAAGACAATATTAGGCACAAATTCACAATGTATCCACTTCACATGACATAACACAACCATATTATGCAATACAAGTCCAAATAGAGTTGTCCAAGCAATATTTGTAACATAAATTCATTTTGAGTCACTACCGGTCGGACATCGGTTAACCGGCCGGTTTTGCCGGTTAACCGTCCGGTTATAACGGTTAACCAGGCGGTTACCCTTTAATTCTATTCCTAATTACTATGCTAATAACTCTCCTTCATGCATGGGATTATTTAACCTTTTATTTTATTTCTAAGTACCATGCTAATAACTCCACTTATGGGAATGCAAAACCCAAAACCATAATTAAATGGAAGGAGAGAATAAATATGTATTTTCACCGGATGTCATATTTATTTATTTATTTATACACGTTAAAATTTGCATGCATGCATGGAAACATGCACCAACCTTGTGCATGCGCTAATTACTCTCCTGAACACAAGGGATGAGTGGCCTCCTACATGCCAATAATTTGTTTCCTAATTGTGCGTAGTGGAAAAATATAAGGAGACAATTTTCTTTTTTCTTTCCTATTTTTTCTTCATTTTCCTTCCATTATTTTTCGTTTCATTTCACCATAAATCATCACTTTTTCTCTAGTTTTTTTAGGAAATTTATATACAAAATTTCTCAAATTTTGAAAATTTTCAAATTTGAACCGGGGTTAACCGGCCGACCGGTGTAACCGGACCGGACCGGTTTGCCGGTTAACCCGGTTATTTCAACCATGCCGGTAACCAATTGGATTTTCCACAGTCAAAATTTACAATAAAAATAAAAAAAATACTAAAAAATGTATAAAATTATATGAACTTTTCTAACATGTTAATGATAATTTTAGACACAAATTCACAATATATCAAGTTCATATGACATAGCACAACCTTTTTCTCCAACACATATGTTCAACACGAATTCATACAACAACAATATTAATTATACATGGTACATAAAAAAGCATGACTTGCACTCAAATTCATATAACAATAAGATTAATTGTACATGGTATATTGAAGAATATGACTTGCACTTATGTCTCGGTTATAGTTGTCCAACACATCATTATACATCAAGAAAATTACCTAGGTTTCAAAAAATAATGTCAATGACTTATGTCTTAATATTGTAACTATTATCTATCTAAATTACCTATGACTATATATGGTTCCTATTTAGCTAAAAAAGGAAAAATTTAGATTTGGGAGAGAGAGGGTTAGCCGGACCATTATACCGGTTAGCCAGCCGGTTTGACCGGTTAACCGAGACGCTTATAAGGTTTCATGACCTTTTTACTTTTATTTTTATTCCATGGATTTTTTTTCTATGTCAAACAACCTCGGTTTCATATTATTCTTTCATCATAAATATGTATTTCTTCTCTTGTTTTTTAACAAATCTTTTATACATTTTTTTCAAATTTTAAATTTTTTGAATTTGAACCGGGGTTAAATGGCCAACCGGCACAACCAACTCTGAGCCGGTTTACCGGTTAACTAGCTTAACTGCCCAGTAACCCGGTTATGCTAACCGTGTCCACAAAGGGAGCCGATCCAAATCCAATGGGTACTACACTTCATTTTTCCTCAAGCTCAAAACACAAAGAGGCACAAGTGGAGCTCGCTCCCCCACATCCCCCCCCCCCCATCATCCCTGGTGGTGTCTCTATAGTTGGGTCTGCAGTTTCTTCCCCTGCTGCACTAACTCGTTGGCGTCGAGCTCCCCCGTCTTGGTGCTGGGCCAATTGCTCTGTTTCGCCACCCATGAGGCAGTTCCCTGCTGCCTCTGCCTCACTCATTTCTCCCGCCACCATCATCAGCCATCGGGTGCCTCAGCCGACCTCATACCCCTGAACCCCTACAACCCAACAACCTTAAGCCCCGAACCCAGCGGTAGTCATTGTCGCTCCTTGCTGGTTCATCGACTGAAATCACCATTTTCAATGCATTCAAAATCAACATTTCCTTTATATTATATTCTGGCTCCATTTGTTTCTACTCAGGAAAACTCGATGCCTTCTAGATTTGCTTTATAGAATTGAAGTTCCATTAGTATAGAACCTTTTGTCTGAAATGATTAGTTTAGAATTTGAATTACGAGTCACAACACTAACGTTAAATTTACTGGATTTTAGAGAACCACAAACCTGATTCTACGGTTTTAAACCATTAGGATGATGTGGTTACACAAGAGTTGAGAGAAATAGTAGTTAAGAAGGGCTAATGGCAGTAGCAGGGCTAGAGCAAAATCAATGGGAGTGCAAAAACAACTGATTTTGCTGTTTTGGGGTGCTTAGCGTGGGATTTAGTGGGTGCTCATGGGTTGAAAAAAAGCCAATTACAAGTGAGTGTCTCGATTTTGTGAGTGCAGCTGCACCCTGCTGTGAACCTAGCTCCGCCCATGGTTAGTGGGTTGCACTTTCAAAATATATGTAGAGGATTATATAATCTAGTGTCAATAATTCAGATTATATATTCATCTTTGGAAACAAGCAGCCCCATGTTTAAGGCTAATATAAAATTGAACTTAAAATCAAACTCTAATATAATTTCGTCCTGAAATTGATGTTTTAAGCATATTTACTTCAATTTTCAAACTATATTTCTTGTCTTGATAACAACAATATAAAAACAGACGGAATCATAAGCTGACATACACAACTTTAAAGTACAAATATATGTCAAATATTTAAGTTGAAAGTTTCATATGTTGTGTATCTTTAAATATCAATAAATTCTTGGAACACCGAGAAAATAATATGACTCGACTCATTCGTGTTACCATCTTACTAACAACAACAACAAAGCCTTTTATCCCAAGCTGGTTGGGATAAGCTAGAGATGAAACCCAAAAAAAACACGTAAGGGAGAGATCTAGAAAGAACACAAGATAAAAGGTAGAGAAGGGTAAGCAACAAGAAAGAAAAAAGGTCACGGTTCGGACACGTCTATTGCTAGTCTCCAAATGCTCATATCTATAGCTAGTTCCTTAGAGATATTTCACTCCTTCAGGTCCCTCTTAACCGACTCGTCCCAATTCAGATTAAGTCCACCTCTACCTCGCTTCACATTATCATCTCGTTTTAGAACCCCGCTATGCACCGGCGTCTCCGAAGGCCCCCATTGAACATATCCGAACCATCTCAACCTATGTTGAACCAATTTCTCCTCTATTGGTGCCACTCCAACCTTTTCCCGAATATCATCATTCCGCATTCGATCTCTTCGTGTATGCCCACAAATCCGATGCAACATTCCTGAATATCATCATTCCGCATTCGATCCCTTCCTGAATATTGGGGCCGAAGGGGTCGATAAAAAAGATGTCCACGAAGCTGGTGGATGCAAGCGGGCATTCGCCACGACCGCCGAGAGCTCAAAAGTCGGATGCGCCATGTGGACGAGAGGAGGGGTGGTGGAGTGGGCGGTGCCCGTGGCGGCAGATCTTGGAGCTCCAAGCGGCCGGTAGGAGGTGCCTCGCCGGTCGCATGCTCGTCGGATGCCGCCGTCGGATGCATGGGCCGCCGGCACGGAGCTGGTGAAGGGTGACGCTCGCGGCCGAGTCGGGGTGGCGGTGGTGCTCGACTGGATCGGGGAAGAGCATCGGGGAGAGGAAGAAAAATGAGAAGTAAAAGAGAAAATGATGAGGCCCACGTTTTGGTGGATGGGATTGGAGGCTCCCAGGAATGGGTGCTTGAGCAAGAAATTTTGGTGCTCATGCAAAATAGGAGCTCATATTGGTGCCCTGCTGGAGTCGATTTTTTTGGTTTGGACCCCAAAAATGTGATTGAGACCTATTTAAGTGCCTCCACTAGAGTTGCTCTTAAGAGGTCATACGTGTCACCCTGAGATGTGTAACCATGCATCAAGCCAACAATGTGACATCGGCGTGTGATTGGAGTATGGGACCACTCAAATTAAAAGGGTCAAGGATTATTTGCTGACAGTCCTGGGTAATAGAGTTTGTTTGAACAATATTGTAAGCTGACTTAATTAGAATCTAAGAGAGCTCAGACTGAAAAGGTAACATTAAAAATTGTACTGCAGTTTTGCAATGAGCACTCGTAAGTCGTAAGACTTTTTAGTTATGGCTTCAGCCAAGTGTAAGGCATCAGGTCCGGAAATCAGCATGGAATATGGGTACTCCCTCCCTTCAGAATATAAATATTTGTTGAATTTTAACCATTCATCTTATTCAAAATATTTGTAAAATATTATTTATTTATGATAACTTATTTTATTATTAAATTTATTTTAAGCCGAAAAAAGGAGCTCGCCTACGCGCTAAAGCAAGGAGCGGAGGGGTACCGCTTCGCCTTGACCCCTAAGCGGGTGAGGGTAGGAAAAGAGTACTCCCTCCTTTACTAAATTGTTGTCGCCATTGACTTTTTCATGACGTTTGACCATTCGTCTTATTCAAAAAATTTCTTCAAATACAAAAATTAATATGCTACATTTCAAGTTTCTTTAGTGATAAAACATATTCCAACAAAATATATGACATTTGTTAAACTTTATTTGAATAAGACAAATGGTTAAACTTAACAAGAAAGTCAACGGCGACAACAATTTAGTAAGGGAGTAGTATAGTATAGGATGAAAAATGGGCAGATCAGAGAGAGAGAGGGAGGGAGGGGGAGAGATAGAGAGTTCTGCTGGTGGAGAGATGCACGGGTCTGCTGGTGGAGAGAGGCGGTTGGGTATGGGTCTGCTGGTGGAGAGAGGGATATGTTCTAGAGTTAAGAGAACGGGCCCTTAGGTTCATGGGCTATTGAGCCTTTTGTACTATAACAGGCCAGAAATTTGCCCCTTATTCACCAATAAGTAAAGCTTCGTGTTCCTCTATCTCCATTTACCAGACACTTCTCATGTAATTTTATAATCTAGCCATCAACCTTGCTACATCTCTTAGGAACGCTTAAATACACCTAAGCTCTAGGCGGAGAGTCACCGCTCACTTAGATCCTAGCACTTAATTTTTCTTGGATTTTAAGTACGATTTACTTATTTTTATAATTTTCATAATTTCTTGAATAAGATAATTGATCAAACATAGTATCTAAAAGTTAAAAAAAAACTTATATTTCTAGACAGAGGGAGCATGAGATTGCTACTTCATTTTTTATGTAGACAAGGACCCACGAAATTGTTTAGAGCAACTGACTCCTACATAACCATTAATATGAACAATACTCCATGAATCATATTCATCACCCAAATGAGTTGCAGTATCCTTACAAAGAGCACAACAGTTTGTATCCTTAAAAAGAGCACAACAGTTTGTATTAGACCCTTAAGTGGATTCCCCAAACCTTTGAGATGTTGACGCTTACAAACAATCAATAACTTTTGCCCAGATGGGCTACATTACTCTTGGCTATTTGCCTGGATCGGCTAACCTTTGTCTTCTGTCTTCAGGGAAGGGTAAAAAAGGTCCCAAACGTATGTCTAGGAGCTCCTGCAAATCAAAAAAGGCTAGGGTTGGACAGCTTCAAGAAGCTTCTCATACACCTGCCGTGCCGACAAATCCTCAACCTATATATGGTTCAAATATTTTGTAGAAGAGAAATGATCAGTGAAAGAATATATTGCATGAATCGATGTGAGTCAATGGCTACTATTTAACTCAGTTCAGTTGACTAGAAATCTAAAATGAAATCAAATTCCATAGTCGCACAAAGAAGTGAGAAGCAAGAACTCACGATCAGAAGCTTCGACTTATTGTTCCATCCCCTTTGAAGGGTCATCTGAGTCAACCTTAAGCCAAGCACCTGATTTCATAAATTAAGCATAAACATGTTCAAATAATAAGGTTGAAGGTTCAAATTGCTTATGCTTAAGACTCCTCCCTCCAATCAGAATAAGTGGTGTTGTTATTGCAATGGTTTACCATCAATTTCTTTAATATATTTGTAAAAACACCTTTCTCCAAGGCTCAAATGGAAAAAAATACATAAATGTTAAAGCTCCATCATCGAGAATCACCTTGCCCATAAATTCTAGTAATTCACTATTAGCTTCCCCTCGAGCAGCAGGAGCAGCTACTGTTACTCGAACATCGTCAGCATTGACTCCTGAAAGCACAAACAGACGGGTTATATTGTTTGGCTAGTCAAATGATAAAATATTGTGAACTTTAACAAGAAGTCTAAGGAAACTTGCACCGCTTTCGTTAAACAGAGTAAAATCATGGTTCAAAAAACAATTTTACTACAAGCCAATTGGCTGGATACATACTTGTTATTGCTGAACGCTGAGCCCGGTCTTCCACTTCAATGGCTACTTGGACAAGTCCACCTTCTAATTGTGTAATGCAAGGAGGTACAGGTGCATCCTGCATGTTTCATTGTTAGATGGTTAGAAAATATAAATTTTGACTGAAACTATCAAAGAAAGTTTCCATCAAGGGTTACATGTGGATTTGTCTCTGCCGCAACTGAACTCAGTGCTCCATCAACAACATATATAAAAGGAGCTAACTCCAGATCCTCTTCTGATCGATAGCAAACAAAAAGGTCACATCCTACACAGCTCATACGAAACTGCTTTTCAAGCTTTCCTTCTCCACTGCATCAAAGATACTTGAAATTATGTAATCGACACAATTGGCTTGCAACCGATAAACGATAATCACCTGAAGCATAATGAGCCTGATGTGGGTTATTTGAAAGGAAAGTGCACATGAGGTTGTGGACAGTGGAATGCAAAACACACACAATACTTTGTCATTTACATAGTGAGTAATGGCTACTGATATACAATTAGCAAAGAGCAAGCACACAAAGAAGTGATTAGGCCATCACTAGGATTTTTCTAGGTGTCAACTGTGCAAATACATGCCAAAAGCAGCCCTAAATTTCAGGATAACATGCTAAAAAAATAAGGCAGAGTGACCATTCTCCCTACTGGAGGCCTTGACCATATGAGCTGCTGCTTAGTTCACACATACCAGATAATTTGAAGATTATTAACAAGGGTCCGGACTTTAGAGACAAACATATCCAAAGAAATATACTTTATTTAATAATCATAACCTAAAGACTATGAAAAGTTCAACAGGAGTCCAATTTAGCGTACTATAAAAATTTAACATATTTATAAGGGGTCTCATACCGCTTCAACATAACTTTTCCCGACTCCTTCACATTGAGCCTTGAGAGATGCTTCGCCTTGTCAAGAACATGTGCTCTGTCAGTCTTCCGTTTGGGCATTTTCTGCAATTGGGTATCTTTAGAAAAAAGACATCAGAATTGATCACGGATATTGAACAACTGCAACTCTTGAAGTGGGTAAGCTTTGATGGTCATGTGATACCAACTTTTAAAAGCTACTCCTACTACACAAATAAGAAAAATGATGGTCTACTTCTCCTTTGATTTTCCCCTGTTCCAAACATGGCCTAAAAATACTACAAGCATGATACCTAAGGGCCTGCATACTGAATCACAGGTGCAATGAATGTGGGAACAAAACATTAATGCAGCATATGTTCCATCGGTGCCAGTTAAAAAAATGACCATAGTCACAACTTTTGGGAAGGAAAAGAACTCAATGTGTGACGAACCTGCGTTTGTCCTAACCCCTCATAGTTAATACCTAGTGGCCATCAATGATCAATTGTGACCACAATTTTTTCGCTAAATGTTTTCCAGTTTACGCATATCCAGCATGCACCATGCAGATCTTTCAAAGAATGAGGCAAAGTCTAGCTTAGCTTCGTAGGGCTCAAATGGTCATCACTAGGAGGCCATTGCGGTGACTGAATTTTTCAAACTTAATGTCATGTGGGGACGCCACTACTCTAGGTGCCCCAGAAACCAAGAGGCAAATGGAGCAGCACACCAGGCAGCGCTGACTAATAATTAGACTCTTGGGATAAAGAGATTGTATTAATTAGAAGTGTGAAACAGGACAGAATTAATTAGAAGTGTGAACGAGGCCACAAAGGGAGCCAAGAGGCCTGGTTCCCTCCTGTATATTCTGTAACCATCTTCAATTCTATCCTAATCTCCTCTCTTCTACTCCTAATCCCACCTCCTTCACAATTGGGCAGCCAAGCAAAACCTTGGCGCCTCTACCACCCCTGGCTACGAACTAAGAAGCCAGGGACCTGCAACCTTGGGCTTTGACTTTGACGCCCTTGACTTAACAGTAGTCTGCAAGAGAAATCAAAAGAACTATGCGGGTGAGTTTTCACCTGAGTCTCTAGAATTTCTCTGATCCCAAAAGGGGACCTTACGCTTCCTTTTCCTCACAGGCACACGGAGATTAGTAAACAAAACACATTCTGTGCAGAGAGAAGCATCTTACTGATGCAAAATCCTACAAATCTGCATACATCTACAATAGGACCGGATAATGCTGCTGCAACACGCCACTCGAGGATCCCCGAACACTACTTCATCAGACAAATCAGTAACAAGTTCGCTGACGCTTCCCTATTGATTTATGCAGATCTGGCGAAGTGAACGCTCGTGAAATCATAGGTAGTAATTAGGAGGGCGGTAGCTGACCGGTGATGAGGACGTGGGAGGCGCAGTGCTTGCAGTAGTATACGAAGAGGTCGGACTCGGGGCCCTCCGGCAGCGCGTCCTCGCTCGAGTACGTGTGCGTTGTGCGTTTCGGCATCGCTTCCCCTCGCCTTGATCCGCTGCCACAGAGTAGGGGCGAGTGGCCTTCAGAGGAAGACTTTTTCGGGCGAAGGCAATCGGCCTGGCGCTGGAGGAAGAGGATCGAGTCGTCGGCGACAGGACCAGGATGGAGAGGCGGCGCCGGAGCTTGGGGAAGCGCGACTGCCGCGAGGGTGGAGTACAGAACGATAACAGGGGACTGGGTTCCTTTGTCGCTGACAAGTGGGCCTCAAAGGGGTAGAAAATTGACGGACAGGTATGTGCATTTCCAAATCCAAATTGGCTGGTTCCTGTTCAAGAGAACCGCTCCCACTTCCCTGTGGACTTTAATATAAAGCGTTTGAAGATATCAACTTTGATCATTCGTATTATTTAAATATGTATTATTTAAAATATTTGTACAAATATGAAAATAAGTAAGTCATATATAAAGTAAACATGATTATAAATCAAATGATAACATAAAATATTTACAAATATTTTAAATAAGACGAATAGTCAAAGTAGATGTCTGAAAATTAAAAACGTCCTATATTAAGGGACCGAGAAAGTATTAAGGTCCCTTTGTTTAAGCATTGGACCGTGGATTGTGGATTATATAATCCAAAACCTGAAATAAAGGGATAGATTATGGGATCAGATTTCACACGAATCTCCAAGTTCCAGAATCCAACAATCTGTTTACACCCAATTTTTGCTAGATTGTGACACAAATATTTATATCTTTGCCACTATAGCCCATTGTCGAGTGAATATAAGCTAGATTGTAGAATTCGGACAAACAAACACCTACCAAATTTTGACTCACAAATTCTTACAATCTTAGATTCCACAATATACAATTTAAAATCCACAATCATAATCTTTAGCTGAAACAAAGGAGCTTAATTCTTGTCTTTCTTGGATCTTAAAAAGGAAATGGATTATTGAACTTTTAAAAGACTCCATGTTATTACAGAAGACTAATTAACGTGCACAAAATGAAGGGAATCTTACTCTTTCATGCCCGTGGACTTCTACAATTGAGTCTTCTTTCTCAATTTATACTTCTACCAATCTTGAATTTCAATTGCCATTTTCCCAAACTCTAGGGACAATAAACTTCATGGTCTAATTTTTTATGGATTTTGGTTATAGAGACTAATTTGATATGCATAAAATGAAATCTTATTCTTTCATACTCTAGCAATTTCTTGAGTGCCCAATTCACACTTTTCTTTATTTTTCCGTGGACAATGACCACTCCTTTTCCATTAGAAATACTCATGTTTTTTATATTTTCTATTAGGATGAACTGTTGACTCTGGTTCTCATTTTTGAACATGCTCCGACTATGACAACTCTTCCTTCCAAAGACTACAGGAAAATAATTTTGAAACACATATATTTTTTTATGTTGGTTATAAACTAAGTCTACAAATCCTAAGAACACGAGGGAAAGTCTTGCGAAGATAAAAAAAAGGTAAAATGTGCTAGAGGTCCATGAACTTGCGTGGTCGTGTCATTTAAGTCCACAAACTTTCATTTGTATTTCTAGGTCCACGAACTTGTTTGCCTGTATTGTTTAGGTCAACAAACTTTTATTTTCATTTATAGGTCTACAAACTTGTTCGTCTATGTAATTTAGGTCCATAAAATTTTTTCTATAGTTATAAAGTTATGCACTATTTATGAATATTATGGTCTAATATGACATGATTGGACTCTATCGTATTATAAACTAGAAAAAGATCTAACACGAGAATTTGTCGAAATAGTTGAGCTCGTGAGATGACTGCATCCACTTCAAACGAACTATTTGTGGTATAAGAAAGAGAATATTTTTGTAACATGCTCAAAATGTCTATATCTAATAGAGACATTTTTTACGATGATTAAAATACCTAAATCATTGTGACATTTTTTAGCTAGATGCCAAAGGGGAGAGAAGATTAAAGCTCAAGTTTAGGTGGCACTTCCTTGTGGGCTTGAGAACAATTTGTAATGAGTGCTATGTGTGTGAACCTCTTTATTTATGTTTTAAGTATATTCTTTTGTGGTAACTTGTGATGCATATTGATTTGATGAAATGTTTTTCAGATTTCTCTTGTTTTACTTTTTTTTGGTTTTCTTGTCATATGCATCACGTACTATATGTTCACACACACTTGTTGCACCCCACGAATGCATACATATAGGGAGGAGCTCTTATATTCTTTGCTGAAAATGTGCAAATGGCATTCGAGGCCAATTTTCTAAATTTAATTCACAATGCACATATTCAGGGGGAGCTCATTCTATATGTTTGCATTTAAAATGCTTATTGAAAATCTTATGTAAGCTTTAATCAAGTTTGTCATCAATCACCAAAAAGGGGAGATTGAAAGTGCATCAAGATTCCTTGTGGGTTTTGGTGTATTGAATGACAACATGATTAAAGGTCTAATGCTCTTGTGAGAATGCTTAAACAGGAATGAAGATTGTAAGTGCATTTCGTATGGACTATATTTGTGGATGTACATTATGAAGATCAGTGAGATATTTGTGAGTGTACATGAATGAACATATTGAAAAGTCCATATATGTGCACTAATTCAAGATATGGGACAAAGACAATGGTTAAAATATATTGGTTCCATAAACACAAGCTTATGCATGAACAAGAGTGGAATGATCAAGTGAAGTTTTATGACAAGACCTATTTCAAGATTCAAGCAACTTGATCAAATAAATATTGGAGATCTTCGATAAGAAGCGTAACATTGAATACAAGTTATGTATGACTTGAGTTAGCTCGATGGTGAAGAATTGTGCATGACCTATTCCAACGGACCATGTGAAAGTGAAGGGCAAGTGTGTCTTAGCGCCGAGGAACTGGATTATAGGAGAAGGGAAGGTGAAGCTCAACGTCGATGTACCAAGCAACAAGAGTTATATATTTCTAAGTATCAAGTATGTTGAAGATCTCAAATGACTTGTGAATACAATAAAGAAGATGATCCTCAAAGATGAGAAATTCCAAGTCAAACTCTAGGTGATGACGCTCAAGAAATAAGAAAACAAGTGGCAGCCCCAATATCATATTAGGTGAAGAAAAGCGGCAACAAATCAACCCTATGCAAGCTCAAAGTGGTTGTTCTCTATTCCCATCCTTTCTTTGAGTCTAGACAAGCCGCACTATTAAGAGGGGTGAACTAATCTTGTTTTTGTTGGGAATCGTTATGCTCAAGTACCAAAAAGTCTTGGATGACTTTCCAACCACAAAACAAACCAAAAAGGGGGTCAAATTCAACTAGTGAACCGATCCACGAAGGAAGTTCCGTCATGAAGGAAGTTCCGTCATGAAGGAAGTTCCGTCAACGAAGGATGTTCCGTCGAAACCAGAGACTTTTAGACGGAAGTTCCGTCACCGAAGGAAGTTCCGTCAATTCCAGAGAGTTTCGACGGAACTTCCGTCCCCGACGGAACTTCCGTCGTGACGTTTGAGCCTAGTCCTTTTTGAATGATGGAAGTTCCGTGGAATTCGATGGAAGTTCCGTCGATTCCGAGAGAGTTTGTGACGGAAGTTCCGTCACCAACGGAAGTTCCGTCAATCCCCATCTTTACCTAGCAACGGCTCTATTTGGACCCCATCTATAAATACCTCCCTTCCACTCCGTGAGAGAGGTGAGAGACTTCATTTGAAACCCTAGGTTTCATGCTCCAACTCCTTGCTCTCCCTCTCCACTCATTCTTGAGCTCCAAATCCAAAAGAGAGGAAAACCAAATCATCCAAGCATTCAAACTCCATTCCTAAACTTGAGCATCTTGATTCCCTCACTCACAAGCTTCGATTCACTTATTACTCCCGGGGATTTGTCTCCTAGGTGGCTAGGCGTCACCCTAGAGCTCCCAATCTTGTGGTGAGCCATTGGGAAAGTTTGTGCAGGTCGGCTTCGCCTCCGAAAGGGAAGAAGCAAACTTAGTGAAGCCCCGGCTCGATCTTGGTGATTGCTTGGCGGCCCAAGCTTGATCTTGGTGATTGCTTGGTGAGGTTATGAGTTGAAAGAGACTCGGTCCTTCGTGGATCCCTCAACGGAGACGTAGACAACTTGGTTGTTGAACTCCGGGAAATAAATACTTGTGTGCTTGTTTTTGTTTTTGCTCTTGTTCTTGTTTTTGCTTATCACATATTGTGCCCGATCTACTTGTGTGTTGCTTTGCTAGCTAAGCCTTGTAGGGAGGAGGTTCCTAGACCTTGGATCTACATTTCTATTCAAGTAGATTTGTGAGTTCCCTCTTATTTTCCGCATCCCATCGAGATTGATTATTTGTCTGACGGAAGTTCCGTCAACGAAGGAAGTTCCATCGGCGAAGGAAGTTCCGTGGTTGACAGAAGTTCCGTCCTGTAATTTAACTTGGTGCGAAGTTCTTTGTGAATTTCGGGTTTTGGTTTTAGGTTGCCTATTCACCCCCTCTAGGCAACTTTCGGACCGGTCGGCTCAACCACGCCGGGCATCGCCTCCCGTCGCAAGCCCTACCCCCGGCTCCGCCACGGCCCGCCGAGCCCGGTCGTACCCTCTACCCCCTCTCCGGCCGGTCGTGCCGCGCCTCCCTCCGGCCACCGTCGCACGTCACCGGTAGCCGCGAGCTGTCCGATCCGAGCCCAACGGCAGAGATTCGATCGGGCGTACCCCTTCACCTTATTTAAATCCCGGCCGTCGGATCCCAAATCAACGCTCCACCAAATTTTGGCCTTTTCCCATACAAAAATAAAGCCGGAAATCCTATTAAGCCTACAGTTTACATAAACTCCCTGCCTTTTCCCAATATTAGTTAAGAGCCCCTAGATTTTTACGAGAAAAAGCCCCCGTAGTTTCCCAAAATTAGAAATAGGTCCCCGACCTAGCAAAAAATGCATTTTTGCATTTTAGCCCCTCCACTTTCCGAAATTACCAAAATAATCTCCCTTTAAATAGAAGCCATGACCATTTTACTAAAACACCCCTAGAATTTTCGACGACCATAACTTTTCAACCGTAGCTCCATTTCGGGTGATTCCGACGCCGTTGGAATCGTCATGACAAACACTAGCCCTTGGAGCCTTCCTCTTCACTCCATTTTATTTTATTTTTCCTTGTCATTACTTTTTGTCTTTATTATTTTATGTGACGGTAGCTTACGTATTTTAACTCCGTTTGCGGATGTGAAGAACCAGGAGCAGGAGTCGGAGGACCTGGACTTCGAGGATGCGTTAGGAGGCAAGCTCTATCAATTCCTTGATCATGATTGATCCTATTACTCTACTTATTCTCTCACATATCTACGATAGCTACTCCTATATGCATTAATCCTTGCCAATTTTGCTAGAGCCCAATTGTTGTATGTTAATGTTCAAATCACTATAGATGTGAACATCAAACCCTTGATTGGCCATAGACCACTAGATCAACCTAGATATTATTATTAACTATATTAATGATAATGTTGTAGTATCATGCTTAAGAACTCATTACTATCTACCATCATACACCTTGTTTATGAAAATGTGTGAAAATGAGTTTGGTGGTGTGTTGATGGGTGGGTGATTAGACCAACTGTGTTAAGATGAAGTTGGGTGGGAAGGTTATCGGCCATGGGTAAAACTTCTAGTACTGGTGTAGAGTACTTGATGTATAGGTGATGTCCATTTGTGATGGACGAGAGTTTTCCTCGCCATATAAGGATCTGGTTCTTTGGACCCCAAATCGGTGATTTAGTGTACAACCACAAAACATGTTATGGTCAGGATCGTGCACAAATCCTTGGGCTACGCAGCAAGAAGTTCCACCGGGTGTAGTATATGACAGAGGTCCAGGGATCATTATTTGGTGAAGTACGAGTACTTGGCACATATATGGTGAACGGTATGCTTGTGTCATATACGGATCCTGCGAATTCCGGTGGACTTGTGAGCGTGCCTAGTTGCGGTGGCAGCGTTATGTGTTCCGCGGCTAAGAACATATAGCTTGTGGGTAAAGTGTACCAACCTATACAAAGTCTATCAAACTATCCGGATGTTCGTTGTCACCGTATATTGACACACCACACCTTGAGCTCTTGTTGATTAGCCACAAACACCAAACCCTTGATGCGTGAGTGGGCCGCCTTGTGCCCGTATGTTTCATAAATGGTGTTGGCCTGTAGTGCCAAAGCCATTATAACATTCGGTCGGAAAGCTCACCTAAAACTATGGGAACTGTCGGGATCAATGAATATCTCCCTCGGGGCCAACCAACTAAAATTATAAAATGTTTTTCCCTTCAAGAATCCATTTGTTTTTGTAGTAAGCCCATTGCATCCATGCTTTTCGCAAAACCTCAACCTTACCTTTACCACATCCAAATGCATGTATATTATTACCCATTGCTAGTGATAGAGCTTGTTGAGTACCTTATGTACTCACCCATTGCTTAATCATTCGGATGGAGATGGACATTATTATGAAGACGAGGAGTAGGTCGTGTCCTTCGCTCGATGTTGCCCGTGGAGTTTATGAAGCTTTCCAAGTGTGTTTTCCTTTATGTGAGGCTGGCCTATCCATATTTTTGTTTGTAATCCCGACCATGTATTCCCTAGCTATACCCCTTTGAGGAATTAATAAAGGTTGTTGTACTGGATTTGTATCATCTACGTGTGTACCAACTACTATTCCAGGGATTGGTACGTATGCACGAGTGTATTCCCCGAGTGGGGCGTCACGTAACGTGTTGTTTGAAAGCCAAATCGATTTGTGTCTCGTCTCCGCCAAATCATTATTTATTGCAATCTTTCGGAAGATCGGGACACCCCGTACACATCAGGTCATGTTTAATCTAGTGGACTAATTTCTTACTAATTTTAGTCTTTCAAAGATCTAAATAGATGAAGTAAGTGTTAGTGAAAAAAGTGATAAATTATTTTAGTTAGGAGAACCCAACTAATAGGACTAATTCCTTCAATGAACGATAAAGATCACCCTTCCTCTTATTTATTTTCAGAATAGCCGGACAAACAATTGATCATGAACCAAACATATTCATATTAACAATTAGTCAAGGGAAAAATAAGTCTTTTTCATAATTGTTTAGATTAATAATAAGTTTATTTAAACCGATATAAGACTAATTCATTGATAGTCCTAAACTAAGTCATAGTAAATCCAAACAAAACTTTTAAAAGAGAAATGATAAGAACAAATTGTGGTGAAAAAGGTGAGACCAATCGAAAAATACAAGCTCTCTTATAATACACAATCATTAAACATATTTCTATCACAATATGTACAAATAGCAAATACAGTTGATCAACTTTTTTGTTGTTCTTAATATAATTCCTCACCACATTCTAGTTTGCTAGCTATTACTCCCTCCGTTTCAAATTATAAGACGTTTTTGACTTTCCGAGATTGTGTTTGATCGCTCGTCTTATTCAAAAATTTTGTGCAAATATACAAATAAATAAGTCATTTACAAAATATCTTTAACGATAAAACAAATCATAATCAAATTAATAACATTTGCATAAATTTTTTGAATAAGACGAACGGTCAAACGTGAAGTATGAAAGTCAAAAACGTCTTATAATTTGAAACAGAGGGAGTACTAAATAACAATGTTATTGGTGAGTGAAGATACAACTAGGCCTCCCTAGTGGGTTTTGGTGATAAATGATAAAGAATTAAAATGTCTAAAGTGATATTTGTCGAGTCTTAAACTCGGCACTAGTACTACCCGGTCCCTCACGAGCGTGGAATTCGATGGTGCAACACACGAAACACACAGGAACACAAGATTTTAGACGAGTTCGAGGCCCCTTGAATTGAGAGTAATACCCTACGTCCTGTATGTTATGTATTGCCTTTAGCGATTTGCTAATTGCAAGATCTCGGAGCCTTTTCGGGGGTCCATGCTTCGCCTTATATATCCGGGGAGCTAGGGTTACATGCGAGTCCTAGTCGATTACATGAATTACATATATGGGAGCTCTATCTCTAGCTTTCTTGATTAATTCGTAGTCCTAACGGACTACAAATTACTCCTTAACTTGCTCCTCAAGTCATCATACGCCGGTATTGATATCCGCTCGGTCTCCATACCGGTATATAAAATTCTCCGTTATTCCGGACCAGGCAGGAACCGATCTACCAGCTATCTCCATCATCTTTATCTTCATTGATTTGTTACCGTGTCTTTGCGCATCCATTCCTTTATCATCTCGTATACCCATAAGGCAAGTATACGACAGTAGCTCCAGAGTAATTTTTTATTTGACCTTGAATAAGACCGACCAGTCTTCCGCATGTTGGTCTTGATTCCATAGTAAAATTAAAAAGAACTCTAATCTGCTGTAATGGTTCTTCTTTCTCCGAAGCGCTTTAAAAAGCCAAAAAATTAGTATGTTTATCCTTCATATCACCTAATTAGGTAACCATTGCAAATTCTTCTCTCGGTGCACCGACCAGGTGCACCCAATTGGGTATAGCCCCCGACTCTTGGATCATTTGAACTCCTTTCAAATAATGCAAGAGTCCACTTAGTTGATTCTTCATTATTTCCTTTATATGTAATCTTTAGAAACTACTCCATTGAATTTTCCATTATTTTGCAACTCCCGCGATCATTACGGACCGCTCCTAGAGTACGGTGCACCGATCGAGTGCACCAAATTAGGTATAGCCCCGACTCTTGTATCATTTGAGAATCGCAAATAATGCAAGAGTCTTTCTGGAGAGACTATGCTTTATTAATTTTTAGCAATTTCTGCCAAGAACACATTTATCGGACCGGTCTAACCAGTCATATCACATTTAACCAAAATTTCTGGTTGATCAGATCAGTTTATTTCCCGTATTCTTACATCGACTCGAGTCTCCAAGGCCTATGATCAACCGGATGATTAACACCCATAGCCTAAGGCATCTATTATCATTGAATTAGACAAAGTCTAATTCTTTCATACCGCTAAACCAAAAAATTCAGCATTACTTTAACTCCGATCTGAAAATCTTCATATTTCGGATAACTTTTTTATTCACAAAAAACACGATGGCTTATTATCCTTATGACCGTTAGGTCATAATTAACGCAAATAACAGATCTTTAATATCCTTATGACCGTTAGGTCATAATTGCGTATTCATGACATAAGTCATTTAATGCTAAATCCATCGGGCCTTGCAAAATAGCCCGATAACTTTTCAGCCCCGGGCCCATCCCAGTGCTTATAAAAAGAAACAAAAGGTCGACCTAGGTCAACCCCGCTTCCGAAAGCTCATACGCGCCCGCCATTTGCCTTTGTTCTTTTGCTCTCTTCTTCCACATAAACCAATCTCAAGCTTTCCTTTTCCATCTCTCGGGATGGGTAAGAAGAAATCCACCACCGTCCCCACGTCTTCTTCCTCTGTTCCTCGCGATCAACTTCCTTTTGGCATTCAAGATCTAGGTAACGACAAGGTCACCGAAACCTCCCTCAATGAGGCGGTTCGTGACGGATATCTTCCTCCTCAACCAATCCCGAATTGGAGCGTCCCTTCTCCTGGCCAAATCCCATGGGGAATAGATGATTCTCAACAATTAGTTTTCAAGGCTTTTTTCCTCCGCGGCCTTGATCTCCCCTGCTGTTCCTTTTTAGGGGACTTCTTTTCTTTTACGGATGGGAGTTAGTGAACCTCAACCCTAACTCCATCCCGCAAATCGCTTTTTCATCCATCTATGCGAAGCTTTCCTTGGAGTTCTCCCCCACTTCAAGTTATTCCAAGTATTTGTTCCAAATTCGCCCACTTCCTTCATCGGACCGCCAAGCTGTAGTTGGCGGAGTAGGAATCCAATGTCTGGAGTAGATGAATACTTTTCTATTTCCTTGAACAAAAGCATAGCCCACTCGGAAAAATGGATGGTTCTTCTGCGACAATCCCCAGCCAAGCACTTCCCGCCTTCGATGCTAAGATAGCCAAAAATTTCCCTACCGCAGATACTAGGGAAAAGCTCAAAGAAGACAACGAAATTCTTGCACTCCTAACTTGCATTAGATACTTCAAGGACGTCGGAGGTGTCACCGCCGGACAGCTTCTCTGGAGCTTCATAGTGCGGGGAGTTGAACCTCTTAAAAGGCAGGAACTCCCAGCTTGGTGTTTTGACGAAGACACCGCTATGCCATTGGATGGAACCCTTCTTTCTCGACAAAGAGCGATTAGAAGCTCGCATCGTGCAAATGCTCCAGCCAAAACCGGATCTATCCGGATGCACAAGAGTGGGTCCGGCCTTCAGCTCGTCCAATACTCGCGATCCTCTAAGTATCTCTTTCTATTTCTTCAAATCTTTGCCGTTTGTTACCATCATTTTCTTACGAAAACTCAATCCTTCAATTGCAGAAAATGGACAACTACAGGAGTCACCCTCCTCTTCCTCCCAACGACATTTGGGGAGAAGATAATGCAAACAATACCGCTCTCCCGGCTGTTCAAGCCGGTCCGACTCCTAACGAAATAGCTACTCGAAGCCCATGAAGCGAGCTTCATACTCCGCAGTATTATTTGAAGCTTTGAAATGCATTTGTAATATATATCCGAGTGGTTCCTTCCGTGCGGTGAGTAGTACAACTCCATCCCCGTGCTCGAAAGCTGCAGGGACCCATCAAAGAACATCTCCCAATATTCCAACGTTTGAATCCCCTGCGGGACTTGTGTCTTCAACCATTCTCGTTATAAAATCGGCTAAAGCCTCGTCCCTTAATAGCGGTCTGCGAAGAAAACGTAATCTCGTATTGGCCAAGCTCTATAGCCCAGCTTAGCAACCTCGACCCATCGCCTCTCGGTTCCGCACAATATCTCCAATAGCAAACCTAGTCTTAACTTCAATGGGGTGCGCTTGGAAATAATGGTTCAACTTTCGAGAAGTTATCACTACCGTATATATTAATTTCTCGTAATTGAAGATATCGCATCCGTGATTCAGTAAGAACTTCACTTACAAAATATACCGGATGCTGCACCAATCGTAGATGTCCTTCTTCCTTCCGATCGACCGCCAAAACCGTACTCACCACATGAGTTGTTGCTGAAATATACAACCGAATGGTCTCATCTCGCTCTGGAGGTACCAATACCGGAGGATTGCTAAGGTATTTCTTGAGTTGATCAAGCGCAGCTCGTGCCTCATCTCGTCCACTCAAACTTATCTTGCTTCTTAAGCAACTTGAAGAACTGAAGTCCACGAACCCCCAATCTCGAAATGAAACGGCTAAGAGCCGCCATACTACCCGTCGACTTCCGAACATCCTTCAAGAAACTCGGGGTTTCATATCGATGATCGTCTAGATTTTTTCTGGGTTGGCTTCAATGCCTCGCCATGACACTAAGTAACCCAAGAATTTCCCGGAGCGGACTCCAAATACACATTTTCCAGGTTTGAGCTTCATGGAAAAATTCCGCAGATATCGAAGGTCTCTCGCCGTGTCGAGAGAAGATCCTCGCTTTTCGAGATTTTACCACTATATCATCAACGTAAGCTTCTGCGTTCCTTCCCAATTGCGAATCCAAGCAATGTTGTATACCACGCCGATATGTAGCTCCAGCATTCTTTAATCCAAAAGGCATAGTCGTATAGCAAGTATGCTCCAAAGGGGGTGATAAACGCGGTCTTTATTTGATCTTCAACTCTTAGCGAGTATTTGATGATATCCCGAGTAAGCATCAAGAAAACAAAGACGCTCGCAGCCAGCAATCGAATCAACAACTTGGTCAATTCGAGGCAGCGCGAAAGGATCTTTGGGGCACGCTTTGTTGAGATCAGTATAATCGACACACATTCTCAATTCTTTAGTATTCTTTTTTGGTACAAGAACCGGATTGGCAAGCCAATCTGGATGATACACCTCCGTAATAAACTTAGCTGCTAATAACCTAGTTATTTCCTTCTTAATAGCTTCATTGCGGTCTTGAGCAAATCTTCGGAGCTTCGTTTAATCGGCTTCAGCATCGGGACGCACCAACGATGCGTGCTCAATCTGCTCTCTAGGAACATCCGGCATGTTAGAAGGTCGTCATGCAAAGATATCCCTATTTTCCTGGAGGAAAAGAATAAGCGCGCTTTCCTATTTATCCCCCAAGTCGGCTTCTATATGGGTGACCTTGGAGGGGTCCGACTCATCAAGCCGAATAGTTTTGGAAACCACTGCAACAGACCTTCAATTTCACCTTTGCGACCTTCTTGACCGGAACTTCATCCTCCAACCTTGCCCGGACTTCTAGAGCCTCAGCTGCTTCTCCGATCTCTCGACGTTCATCCTCTAGCGTTCATCCTCCGCCTTATATATCCGGGGAGCTAGGGTTACATGCGAGTCCTAGTCGATTACATGAATTACATATATGGGAGCTCTATCTCTAGCTTTCTTTATTAATTCGAGTCCTAACGGACTAGAAATTACTCCTTAGCTTGCTCCTCAAGTCATCATACGCTGGTATTGATATCCGCCTGGTCTCCATACCGGTATATAGAATTCTCCATTATTCCGGACCGGTCGGGAACCAGTCTACTAGCTATCTCCATCATCTTTATCTTCATTGATTTGTTACCGTGTCTTTGCGCATCCATTCCTTTATCATCTCGTATACCCATAAGGCAAGTATACGACAATATTGAGCTATGTGCAAGATGTCAAAAGTTTATTTATCCACGTTGTGAGAATGTTAACCCCACATACAAAACGATGAAGAGTGGACTCGAAAACAAAATTGCAAGACAGATTTATAGCTTTTTGAGTGTAGGCATGCCAAATAGAGATTAGAAATTAGAGCGCGAAGCTATTTGCTTGTGGAAGATGAACTCTATCGACGTGGAGGTGATAATGTATTGATGAAGTGTGTATCAACGGCTAATGGAGTTCATTTATTGGAGGAAATTCACGGAGGAAAAATATGGGAATTTTCATCACCTAATTAGGTGATATGGAGGATAAAACATCAATTTTTCGGCTTTTGATGCCATGTTGAAGGGAGAAGAAATATTCGGAACTTTGGAGTTCTTTTTAATTTCACGTTGGAATCGGACCAACATGTAGAAAACTGGTCGGTCTTATTCAAGGTCAAATAAAAAATTACTCGGGGTCGTTGTCGTATACTTGCCTTATGGATATACAATTATCAAAGCAATGAATAATCCGAGGCATAGTGGCATGACAATGAAGATAAGATCGGTGGAGAGGGCCCACGAGTGGTGCCCGACCAGTATGGAATAATAGAAGTTTCCATATACCGGTATCGAAACAAGACGGATGTGAAGACCGACGTGATATGGCTTGATCAACAAGTAAAGAAGCAATTTTAGCCTATTAGGACTCCGAATTAACAAGGAAAGCTTTGAGACAGAACTTTCGAGTATGTAATCTTTGTAAACCGACTAGGACTCGCATGTAACCATATCTCTCCCGATATATAAGGCGGAGAAGGGACCCCTCGAAATCTCTCTAACAACTCACAATTAGTGATCTGCTAAAGGCAATACACAACATATAGGACGTAGGGTATTACTCTCTCGAAGATGCACTAGGCCCCCTAGTGGGTTTTGGTGATAAATGACAAAGAATTAAAAACTCTAATGTGATTATTGAGTGATTGTGAAGGATATCAAATTAATCGTACCCACAATGTGAGAAAGTAAACCCCTTAATTAAAAAGTGATCAAAGTACTCAAAAGCAAAAGCCTCAAGTTTAGATTTGTAGCTTCTTGAGTATAGGTGTGCCAAACTATTAAAAGGGGTGAAACGATCTTACGTGCAGGGAAGAATGTGCTCTAGCTAACCTCAAACAACTTCAAACCAAAATACCAAAATCCAAAGACCAAAAAGCCAACCTAATTCCTATCTTCACCACATAGGACGGAAGTTTCGTCTGGGTCGACGGAAGTTCCGTTAGTTCCGAGAGAGTTTGGCACGGAAGTGCTAAGCGTGACGGAAGTACCGTCCCTAGGTTTCTCCAGTTCAAATCTCAGCTGACGGAAGTTCCGTCTAGCCCGACGGAAGTTCCGTCGGTTCCAGCGAGTTTGGGACGAAGTCCCAACTCGATGGAAGTTCCGTCCTAGATCCTTTCGCCTTTGACCTAATGGGGTGACGGAAGTTCCGTCCCCATGGAAGTTCCGTCAAAGCCAATAATTGACCTAGCAACGGCTCTTTGAGAGCCCACACTATATATAGTTATGACCTACCCCGTGAGCAAAAGTGCTCGGTGCTTTTTGAACTCATAGATCTTGCTCAAGCTCTCTCTCTCACTCCCTTTCCATTCCTCTTGAGATCCAAGGCCATTTGAGAGAGCTCCCTTCTTGATTCCAAGCTTGATAGCATCAACCCAATCTAGAGCACATCTTCCCTTACCAACTAATATCGTTTTCACTTGGTCCTCTTGGAGATTCGTTCTCCTAGATTGGCTAGGTGTCACCCTAGAGCTCACAAGCTTGTGGTGAGCCTTGGGAAGTTTGTGAAGGTTGTGATTCGCCTCCGAAAGGAAAAGAATCGAAGGAAGAAGAAGAAAACCGAGTTTGACCTTTGTGGTCCTTTGGGAGGATTAGGGTTGAAAGAAACCCGGCTCTTTGTGAGCTCCTCAACGGAGACGTAGGAACCTCTTTGTGAGGGGTCCGAACTTCGGTGAAAAATCTCTCGTGCCTCTCTTGTTCGTTCTTGTTGTGTGTTTGTTTGTTCTCCTCTCGGGTGTGTTATTACCCGATCTACTTGTGTGTTGCGTGTCTATCAAATTCTTGCGGGTACAACACTCTCACGGGAATAAGGAAGGTTTATATTCAAACGGAATCGTGAGATTCCCTTTCTTGTGTCAATCCCTAGGCTTTCTCACCCTGCTCCGACGGAAGTTTTGTCGATGGCGAATTTAATCTTTTTTGTTTTAAATGTTGTGATTTTTAGGTTTTTATTTAGATTGCCTATTCACCCCCCTCTAGGCAACTTTCACTCTCAATCGAGGGTCCCGAACCTGTCTAAAATCTCGTGTTCTTGTGTGTTTTGTGTGTTGCACCAATCGAATTCCTTACTCGCGAGGGACTGGGTAGTTCTACCGTCGTGATTAAGACTCGACATTTGGCGCACCGGGAAGGGGTCCAGGCAAGTTCTTGGCGAGTTCGATGGCTTCTTCGTTCGACGTCGACTTCGCACCCGGCTTCACAATCCGCTCCGGTTCTTTGGACTTCGAGGCTGATTCTGCCGGCAAGCTTCACTTGATGAATCCTACTCACCATCTCGCCGTCGCTCGTTCGAGCGCGATCACCGGATGCGATCTTGGCTTTAACTTTGGATCCTGGCTAGTCTAACGCTGCTCGTCTTGTGGCGCGACCAATCGGATCGATCAAGTTTCCCATCGGTCCGGCCAATCGAGCCCAGATCTTGACCGCTACACAGTCAGTAGCGATGAGCGGCTCCTCCGAGCCCGGAAGTGACTTTGAGGAAGATCCTCGGACCTCCTTTCAAGTTTCTACGCTTGGGTCGGTTGTTGATCAGCTTGATTCGGCTGAAGCTACGGCTGAAGCCGAGAGATTGGCTAAACAAGAAGAGGATCAATGTCTGCGTGAGGAAGCGGTAATGAACGCAGATAATGACGATGACCAACCGCCTCCGCCCGAAACAGCTCTGCGTCCGCTCACGGATGTCAACGCTCCGGGAACCGGTCGGACTTGGCCCTTGGAACGGGAATACCGGCTGGAAGAGCGGCTAGGGCAACTAACCGGGCAGCTAATGCGCAGGAAAGTTCGCCTTCGTACAACGATCGTCGTGGCAGCCGCGGTGGGAAAAATCGTGGCCGCTCAAATAGGGCTCTTAACATGAACGCCCTAGAGGTTGAATTGAACGAATCGGGTATTCACTTCACCGCTCCAAAATATTGTGGGGGTCAAGCAAATCCTGGAGACTATTCCGGAGGAAGTGTTGAATCAAACACCCGGATCGAGGCGAGCTTTGAATTTAGTTGATGCGGCTGCAGTACAAACCAATCGGCTCATTCGGGACCGGGGAGAATCTTCTAGCAGGTCACTTTCTCGCTCGGAGTGGTATGGCGGAACTCGGTCCTGGAGGGGCTTCATTCGGTGAAAGAGCCGGGGATAGACGTACCTCGCTTGCGAGATGAACATGAACGAGCTCCCGATCGAGACGTGCAAGGTCCGATTAACGCAAACCGTGATGCAAGGAATAACTTGATAGACCACCATGCCGAGCGGGCTGAAGAGCGTCTAAGACAGGAAGAAGATGAACGTCGCCGGACCGGCCATGTTTACGATCGTCCAACTATTCCAATGCCGCCACCACCGGGACCGATGCTAGGCGAGGCTGCTCCAGCGTCACCACCGATCAGCACTCGACAGGCGAATAATAATCGTGGATATGATAACCATCCATCGCCATGTGGTGATCGGTCATGGAGAGATGACCGTTATGACGACGTGATGATCGGAATTATGATCAAAACCGACGAGATCTACGAGGGCGCGACCGTGACAACAGAGTGACGGGGAGCCAGGATGAGGTGACAATGATGTTCGAGCTCCGCCGCCGCCTCCGCCCCCACCTCCATCACAGCCAGCCCAAGTGAACAATGATCGCCAAGCTGATCATAATGCTCGGACAAAGGAATAATCATCATGATGATGATTCCGAGGATGATCATTACCGAATTATCGTCATCGCAGTCATCACTCACCATCACCGGTCCGGACCGGCTTTGAGGATGATGAGTACTCGTTATCCCACCATTCACGCGGGATTTACGCATATGCAAGTACCCCAAGGGTTTTAAACCTAGGCGCATTGATAAATATGATGGCAAAACCCCTCCTCGTCGATCGGCTCCGCATGTACACGATCGTCGTCTAGTCTCGCGGGAGGCGATACATTTGTTATGGCTAATTATCTTCCCATGTGCATGGAGTAGGCTGGTCGCTTATGATTACATTCTCTTCCCCGGAATCCATTTCATCTTGGGGCGGCCTAACTAAAAAGTTCGTTGAGAATTTTCATGCGACTTGTGAAAAGCCAGGAAACTTCTTCGACCTCAATAGGATCGGGCGGAATCCCGATGAGCCGCTCACGTGACTACATCGGGAGGTTCTCGCGACAAGAAAGCCTTAATCCCCAATGTTCCCGATCGGCAAGTGATTGATGCGTTTCAAGTCGACATCCGGAGTGAAGCATTGGTACATAAGATCGGACGTAAGAACCGAAATCTTACCATGTCGGCGTTACAATGCTTCGGGATAGCGGATGATTACGCTCGCTGGAGAATCCAACGTAGTGAATCGGCGCGTGAACAAAGGGAAAGAGCCGAAGCAAGACCATGGGAACGAGTCCGGCTCCAAGAACAACAAGCGTAAGGTCGACAACCTCATTGCTGCGGTGGGACAATCTCATGGCGGAGACCATCCAGCCCCTCCTAAAAGAGGGCCGAGGGAGCGAGTTTCGTTTGAAGACATGCTCGAAGGGCCTTGCATGATTGACAATGGGAATCATAACAATAAGGAGTGCTTTCGTTGAGACACTTCGCCTCGTACGCTTTGAAGGTGGCTCCTCGATCCGGGCCACGCAACCATAAAGATGACAAAGGGAAAGACACGAAGTGGGATGATGGCAAAGATGATGAAGACGATGGATTTCAAGAGCCGGAGTGGGAGGTGAATTTCATTTGTGGTGGCCCCGATGCTTACGAATCTAAGCGTAAGCAAAAGCTCTCCAAAAGAGAGATCAATGCCGTTGCTCCCTCCACTCCCGAGTATCTCGCGGTGGTCCGAAGTCCCCATTACCTTCGATCGAGCTGATCATAAAGAGGTTTTGCCCAAGGTCGGTCGATACCCGCTCATTCCGACGTCGATCGTTTGTAAGGCTCGCTTGAAGAAGACTTTCATCGATGGTGAAAGTTGTTTGGACATCCTCTTTGCCAAGACTCTTCCGGAGCTTGGTCTCTCAGCTGCAGACTTGGAGCATAACGTTTCGCCGTTTCATGGCATTGTCCCTAGCCGGAATAGCTATCCTGTGGGACGGATACACCGCCGATGATGTTTGGTACTAAGGAGAATTACCGGAAAGAGCTCATCACTTTCCAGGTTGCTGTTATTGATTCCGTTTGTCATGCAATCCCGGGAAGACCAGCAGCTTGCCAAGTTCATGGCAATTCCAAATTATCGGTATTTAATGTCGAAGATGCCAGGGCCGAAAGGAGTCCTATCATTCCGGTCCGATATTAAGACCGATTATGCTTCGAAGTACACAAGACCGAGTTGGCGGTTCAAGTCAATTCAGGGGAAGAACGTCGGGAGATCAAGCGGTAGTTGATGCCCTTGTGAAGCAAGCGCCACTTGAAAAAGAAGGACCGTCCAAGAGCTGCGAAGGAGAAGCTTAAGGCTGATGCGATCACTTCAAAGACCGCCGAGCTCGACGAAACAGACCCCTCCAAGGTCACCCATATTGGGGCAGCCCTTGGGGATAAATAGGAAAGCACGCTCACTCTTTCTCTCCGGGGAAATAGCGACATCTTTGCATGGCAGCCTTCCGACATGCCGGGAGTCCCTCGGGAGAAGATTGAGAACGCACCGTTGGTGCATCCCGATGCGAAGCCCATTAAGCAAAAAACTTCGGAGGTTTGCTCGGGACCGTAAGGAGGCTATCATGAAGGAAGTTACTAGTTTGTTAGCTGCTAAGTTCATTAGGAAGGTGTATCATCCAGATTGGCTTGCCAATCCAGTTCTTGTACCTAAGAAAAATACTAAAGAATTATGAATGTGCGTTGATTATACTGATTTCAATAAGGCTTGTCCCAAAGACCCTTTCACGTTGCATCGGATTGACCAAGTTTTTGATTTGATCGGCTGCAATCGTCTTTGTTTCCATGATGCATATTGAGGTTATCATCACATTCCTCCGAAAGTTGAAGACCGGATAAACACCGCCTTTAGCACCCTCATTGGAGCTTCATCGTTATATGACTATGTCATTTGGTCTCGAAGAATGTCTGGCGCGACTTACCAGTCGCGGTATGCAACGCTGCCTTGATTCTCACATTGGTCGGAAAGTCTGAAGCTTATGTGGACGATATAGTGGTTAAGTCCTGGAAGGTCGAAGATCTTCTCTCCGACCTGGCACGAGACCTTTAGTAATCTGCGGAACTTTTTCATGAAGCTTAACCCGAACAAGTGCGTGATTGGGGTACAATCTGGAAAATTGCTTGGATATTTGGTATCATGGCGCGGTATTGAGGCGAATCCTGAAAAGATTTAGACGATTATCAACATGGAGCCCCCACTGTTTGAACGATGTGCGGAAGCTTATCGGTTGTATGGCTGCACTAAGTCGCTTCATCTCAAGACCGGGAATTAGGGGACTTCCGTTCTTCAAGCTGCTCAAAAAGTAGGATAGGTGTGAGTGGACAGGCAAAGCTCAGGCTGCGTTTGATCAGCTCAAGAAATATTTGAGTAATCCACCGGTCTTGATACCTCCGAGCCTTATCAAACTATCCAGCTGTATATATCAGCTACTACTCATGTAGTTAGTACGGTTTTGGTGGTTGATCGACGAGAGGAAGGCCACCTTCGGTTAGTGCAGACACCTAGTCTATTTTGTTAGTGAGGTTTTGACTGAATCTCGGCGCGCTATCTTCAAATGTAGAAGCCGATATATGCTATTGTGATAACTTCAATGAAGTTAAAACATTATTTTCAAGTGCATCCGATTGAGGTCACGACCGGTTTTTCGATTGGGGAGGTCGTGCGGAGTCGTGAAGCGGTCGGGCAAGTTGCCAAATGGGCAATTGAGCTTGGCCAATATGAGATTACCTTTTCTTCAAGAACAACAATTAAGGGTCGTGCACTCGGTCGATTTTATCACCGAATGGCTTGAGACTCGGATCCCGCTCGCAATTCGGAACTTGGAGTATTGGGAAATGTATTTTGATGGATCCCTACAGCTCTTGGGTGTAGGGGCCGGAGTTTTGCTTTTAACTCCACGTAAGGATCCGCCGAGATATGTACGATAGATGCATTTTAGAGCATCGAACAATACCGCGGAGTATGAGGCCTTGCTCCATGGACTTCGTGTTGCAATTTTGCTCGGCGTTAAACGCCTAGATGTTTACGGAGAGTCAATACTCGTCATTAGTCGGATCAACAAAACATGGGATGCGCATGATGATCATATGATGGCTTATAGACAAGCAGGTTAGAAAGCTTGAAGACAAATTTGATGGTCTGCGATTCTCTCATATTCGCATGGGAATAATTCTCGCTGCAGATGAGTTATCTAGAATGGGATCTTCGAGGCAGCGGTTCCCCCGGGGTATTTCTTCATGTTTTGGATAAACCATCTATTAAGATGATACCGAAGGCTACAACTATCGAAATACGGACCGATGAAGCAGTTCATGAGGCAACAAAGATTGATGAGCTAGTCTAGGAGGCAGCACAGACCGGTGATAATGCTTCTTCACACATGACACATGCGCTGCACCCTTTGACCAACCTAAGGCTCGCTTGGAATGAGGGAATTTTAAAGGAATTTCACATGAACCACTTCCTCTAAAAAGGAATCATACTTTGGTGTTTGGAATGAAGGAACCCTTCGTTCCTTTCTAGACGAAAGGAATAGATGCATGCTCATTTTACAGGAATCATAAAATCCACTCCAACCTAAGAGAAATTTTCCTTCACTCGCTTGCTCTCCCTCCAACAACTGCTCCCTCATTTTCCTTACTTGGTCGGTGCATGTGTCGAATAGGCGAGTGTTATCGCTAAGACCATCCGACCACTTCCAAATTTAAAATAGTGGAATGAAGTCTAATGATTTGCATGCAACATTTAATTACGAGCTAATTCACTAAACGCATTGGGCTTAGCAAATGCCATATATGAACTAAGCAGTTCATAAAGCACATGTAATTCTAGGTGGCGTAAGGCATAGCTTCTAGAGATTAATGTAATTGTCATAATATTTTTTTCCTACAATTCTTATTCCTCCATCCCAAACACTTTAAATTCTCAAAATCCTCTCGTTTTTGATTCCTATGGTTTTCCATGTTCCAAATTCCCGTGTTTTCTCCGTTTTCGTGTTTTTTCCTATTCCTATGTTTTTTGTTTCTCCGTTCCAAACGAGCCTAAGCTATCTTTACCATGTGGGGGACTTGTATAATCTCAATCATATGTATGTCCCATTAGCTAGCAAGATAATCGGTCATGTGTTATTAGGTGCTATCTAACACTCCATCCAATATAGTTATAATTTCCCTTTATAAAAAAAAGGCCCTAAATTACATTTCAACTAAGAACTAACTGCTTATCCTGAAGGACCCTTAGAAGATTTCGAAATTTAGATCCTTCCTCCCCTCGTTTCCCTCTTTCCTCTGCTTGGGTTCCGCCGCTCATTCTCGCCGCCCAAAAGAGAACCCTAAACCCCCCACGCCTGACACTCGCCGCCGGCGATCTCCGCCGCCATGTTCGGGACCCCTACCTCCTCCCCCTCTTTGGGACCCCGTCTTCCACCCCCGCCTTCGGTACCCCATCCTCCACCCCGTCCTTCGGGACCCCCTCCTCCATCCCCGCATTCGGTGCGCCGTCGTCCACCCCGACATTCGGCACCCCGTCATCGGCGCCCGCGTTCGGGGCCCCGTCCTCAACCCCGGCGTTCGGGGCCCCCTCGTCGACGCCCGCTTTCGGGACCCTGTCCTCAACTCCGGCGTTCGGGACCCCATCGTCGACGCCTGCGTTTGGGACCCCGTCCTCGACCCCGGCATTCGGGGCCTCGTCAACGACTCCAACGTTTGGGACTCCATCCTCGACTCCGGCTTTCGGCTCGCTGTTTGCAACGCCCTCGACGACGCCATTCGGTGGGGTGTCTTCTTCGCCGTCACCCTCGCTCTTCGGATTCCAGCAGCAGGTGACGCCGTCCCCGTCGCCGTTCGGGCCGGTGGGCGGGGAGGCGGGCAAATCACCACCCAGATGGCCCCCGTCGCGCCGCTTCCCCTCTCCCCTTCCGACCGCGACATCCAGGTCTGGAATTGTTTGATTTTTGATTCACCCTTTTGATTCGAGGAGCAAATGGCGGGCAGATTTGCTGATTCGGTGTGATTTTAGGCTATCATGGAAGCTTATAAAGAGGACGCTGGGAATCCTCGCTATGCTTTTAGGGTGAGATTTCTTCCTGTTGCATTCCCATTTGTAGTGCATGACATCTGGGTGATGCATTTTCGCTGATGTGCTTCTGTTTGTTTTGATCTGGGCAGCATCTGTTGTTCAGCGTGACTGATCCTTCACAAAGGGTCAAACCAGTTGCTGCGTCTGATGTAAGCACTGCATAAATTTGTTTAGCTAGCTCACTGTGTGTTTTGTGGTGCTGTTTTTCTCATGACCTTTGATATCCTGATGTAGATTATGTGGGCGGAAGCGATGGGGAAGCTTGAGTGTATGGATAGTGCAGATAGGGAGAGACTGTGGCCTCAACTCGTTCAGGGTTTTAAAGATCTTTCCGGCCGACTTAAGGTATGGTGCTGTAACTAAGTGCCCTTTAGCTTTAGGATCTGCTTAATCAGAAACTATTTTGTATGTTAAGACAATTAAATTGCAACTTAGGTCCTGGCACAGGTACTTTATCCATGAAGTTAATCTAATATGCTGATATATGAACTCCTAAGATCTTGACTCCTTATGTACTTTTGAGCATAGATAAAAGAATAGCAGTGTGTTCTATATTTAGTATCGACAGGGTGCACATGTTTATTGCAATTGATGATGTAAATTTTGCTTAGCAGACTAGGCAACATTGAATAATTCCTCCTAATTGCCTTAAAGAGTTCAATGCATTCCTACTTTATATTTCTTCCAACTATCTGGACCAATAACGTAATTTGCTTTGTGGAAAATAAGTGTCCATAACGGCACAACATACAAGCGTAAAAAGTTTGAGTCAGTGTTCAATCACTATGAAGGGTAAATAGATTTTGTTGCCTTTTTGACATTTATGCTGGAAATTTTGTTATTATTATGTTGAAATATCATGTATGGAAGCAAAGATAAGTAAAGGTCTACGTAAATCTTGTACTAATAGTTTTACCTATGTTTGCTGAAATTAGCACCCAACAGATCTTATAGAGCTTTCAAAAGGAAGCAGAGTTGACATTCGAGTCTGCTTAATCCTTGAATATCTAGATTTTGTTCAGTATCACCTATCTAAAACAGGGTTGGCTTCTTGTATGAAACAAAATTTAGAACCCTTGGACAAGCAAAACATTCTAGCTCATTATTATTGCTTGATGACGTAGATGCATATCCATAGTTTGGACCTTTCCTGTATATGTGGTCCTACTGGCTTCTAGCTCTATTTCTTTTAATTCTGACTGTTTTCTTGCTGTATTGATGCATCGTATTTGATCTACTACTGGCTTTGTTGGAACCATGATAATTTGTGACCTAAATAAAACAACAAATGGCTGTGGTATATTAGATGTTCATATATGCTCTAAATTTTTTTCAGTACTAATTAATCGTTCACCAATTTTTTTCTTGAATTTAAGCATCGATATGTAAAGCTAAATATTTAAAACATGAATTATCATTGTTTTTGCAAATAGCAGTAACAAACGTTTGTGCCTACTCTCTGTCACGTGCCTTCAGCCGTCTTGGTAGAAGCACTCTGCAGAAGAGATTTACATAAATGCCATGAAATCATGTAGCAGTTAGCCAGCTTTCTCTTGTACCTGATACTATTTCGATTGGTGAAACATAAATAATTCTACAGGTCATCCTGTATTAAATTTTTTATTTCTATGATATTTTCCCTTGTTTCTTTCGAATTTCTTTCCATACTATTTTTACAACTTGAGATTGAATTCTGAAGTACAGTACTGATTTTTTAGTCATTGTGTCAGTATCATGTTATTTACACCCTGGCAGAAAGCATGCGAAAAGATATTAAGAAGCTCATATGCTTATGATTAATGTTCAAATGTGTCATACTACAGCTACTTCATGATTATAACATGAGGTTGTTTCTTGAACTATGGCTTTTGTTAAGTTATGGCAATGCATACTTGGAACATTCTAGAATATTTTGGAAAACACAAAGAGAAAAGATATTTGCCATGGAAGATTCTAGAATTATTTATTCATGGCAAAGTAGAGAAGAGTGTAGAATCTAGATATTTATGTGTGGTAAGAAATATCTAGATATTAGGATAAGGATGAGAATGTTCTAGAGCTAGATATTTTAGTTAGAAGAGTGTGGAATGTTGCCACGTGGCAACATCCTAGTGATCATGTGTAAGTATAAATAGGGGTGCCCTCTACCCTCCAAGGTACCATGCCATGGAGTCATAGGTGCCATCACATGTGAAGGCATGGCAAAGGTTGCCATGATGTGTCTTAGAGTCTAGGAGTGTTATGGTGAGTCCTAGATTGATAGTAGTGGTGTGTAGCCACGAAGAATGTTGTGTCTTGTGTCAAGTGTATGTTATGAATAAAGGCTAAGCTCTTTTGTAGAGAGTTGGTCTCCCAAGTTAGTAGAGTAAGATGAAGGTCTCCTCGATATAGATTAGAAGGTTGGGTTTGGGTCCACAGAAGAAGTGGTATCACACCAGTTTGGTACCATTTCTAGGAAGTCGGTGTCAGCCTAGGAACATCGATTTCCCAACAATTGGTATCGGAGCAGGGGCGGTCCGGGACTGCCAAAAAGAGGGACGAGTCTCCTGCAAGTGCGGGGCACTTATGTTGGAGACTCTAGTCGAAGATCACGATCCGGGACTGTGAAGTGAAGAACACCGGTGCTGGGACCAAGTGTAATGCGAGGGCAGTTTGAGACTGCTCGTAGAGGGAAGAGTCTGTTGTAAGTGCAGGGCACTTACCTTGGTCGGTGCAACCGGTAAGCACAGGGTGCTTACGTTGCTCGGTTTGGAACCGAGTGGCACTAGAGGGGAATCTGTCGAAGAGCACGGTCCGGGATCGTGAAGAATGCTGGTGCTGGGACCAAGCATAGTTGACGCCAGGCGTCGATCGAGGTGGCAGATTTCTAGAGTGCATGAGAAGTTGTGATAGGCACCGAAACAGATCCTCCACCGAGGAGCGAAGGAGAATGCAGAAGCTTTGCAAAAGTGTGTGTGGAAGGACGCAAGGCTATGTTGGTGTTGGAAAAGACAATCGAGGAGAAAGAGATGGAGAAAGTGAAGGTGACTTGGGATACATTGGCAAAGTGGAGAATCGAGAGATGGCAACCAATCGGAAAGCAAGTATGCATTGAGAGGGAGTGTTAAGTTATGGCAATGCATACTTGGAACATTCTAGAATATTTTGGAAAACACAAGAGAAAAGATATTTGCCATGGAAGATTCTAGAATTATTTATTCATGGCAAAGTAGAGAAGAGTGTAGAATCTAGATATTTATGTGTGGTAAGAAATATCTAGATATTAGGATAAGGATGAGAATGTTCTAGAGCTAGATATTTTAGTTAGAAGAGTGTGGAATGTTGCCACGTGGCAACATCCTAGTGATCATGTGTAAGTATAAATAGGGGTGCCCTCTACCCTCCAAGGTACCATGCCATGGAGTCATAGGTGCCATCATATGTGAAGGCATGGCAAGGGTTGCCATGATGTGTCTTAGAGTCTAGGAGTGTTATGGTGAGTCCTAGATTGATAGTAGTGGTGTGTAGCCACGAAGAATGTTGTGTCTCGTGTCAAGTGTATGTTATGAATAAAGGCTAAGCTCTTTTATAGAGAGTTGGTCTCCGAAGTTAGTAGAGTAAGATGAAGGTCTCCTCGATATAGATTAGAAGGTTGGGTTTGGGTCCACAGAAGAAGTGGTATCACACCAGTTTGGTACCATTTCTATGAAGTCGGTGTCAGCCTAGGAACATCGATTTCCCAACAGCTTTCGTTCTATGAATGACAAAAAATTAGAAACATTAAAATAAAAAAGCTTAGTACTGTTTTTCTTGGAAGCCCAAGAATAGATTCATGATGGCAAGCGGACAATTTTTTTTTGCTTCCTTAAGTATAATGACGATTTTATAATAAAATCGTGCTCTAGTGGTCATGATGAAAGCTCATATTGGATACCTGTGTGTCTTGGCCCTTAATCCCCTTTAACTTTTACTAATTCTTTGCATAAAATTTGATCAGCCATGATAGTTGTAATTTGTTTCCGGAGCAATATAAAATCTATTTTTGTGATACCTCAAGTGACATTATAAATTCCACATATTCACATGAAAGCTGATAGGAATAACATATTTATTAGCTCCACAGGCATATATAGTGGAAGGACCTCTGGAGTACTTACTCTATTTAAAATTGTAAATAACTAATGAAGTAATGATACATGCACACTAATTGGGTGTCAAATGAAGTATATGAAAGGGACTGTTCTGATGCGACATGTGGATGCATCATGTCTGCATTTGGGGCCTGTTTGGTTTGTGCTAGGCAAGGTTGCCTGAGCCAGGCAGCTGCATGCTGCCCCAGGCTGAGCAAAAACAGACGCCTGGGATGGCTGCCTGGGCCAGCCAGGCATCTTTTATCAGGTCTTGAACCAAAGCCTGTTCAGTTATACTATTATCGTTCTTTCTGTTTTTCTTTTCTTTTAGCTCTATCTAGGGGGCAGTTTTAAATTTGCATTAGTTATTTTGTCTGCCTGTGGAAACACATTTGGTTATTATTCTCTGCTGCTCTGGAAAGAATTAAAAGATATACCTTTGTATGTACAGTATCATAGTTAAGGTTGTGACCTTTTCAAACATTGCCTAAGTCTAATTTGCTTTACATTTCCCTGTTTTTATATGTCCATTTATCGTAGTTTTAAATATAATTTATTTCTTTGCAGCTTCAAGACGAAGTCCTTGCTTCAGATACTGAAAGACTGAGCATGACCCATTCTAATGTTAAAAAGGTATGACTTCATCTGAGTTTTCCCATTTGCACGTCCAGGAATATTTTGTTTTACCTTACATGTTATGAATTACAGCTTCAAAGGCATTTCCAAGCTGACACACACCCATGGATCCAGCGGTTGAAGCAGCAAGAGCTGGTTATTCAAAGGCGGCTTTTAAGGGTGATAATTTATCTCCATGTCTTCTAATTGTCCAGGTTACAATTTACTGTTTACCTAGATCCAGATGTGCCTAACTATTATTATTATTTTGTGAATTGCTAAAAGTTTGTGAGAATAGTGGAGGCATTGGAGAATCGAGGCTACCGCATTCCTTTAACAACAGAGGAAGCTGACTTATATGAAAGATTGGTTGCAATATTAAAGCGGGTAGGTTTTTCCCCCATCCATCGTTCCTATTATTCTGCTGATTGTTGGCTTTTTCATTAATTCCAATCTTCCGTGCGCAGATAAAAGGACCAAATGCCGATCTATCTAAGAGAGTTAATAGTCTTCTATCAACATCACGTCTTCTTGCCAGCACTGGTAGTGCTGGTGGTCAAATCTATATTCCTAGTTCTGCCAAAGTTGAAGAACGGAGTGTTACAGAGCTTCTTGAGGTAATAAAGGCTGAAGTTTATCCTTGACTTTGTTGTGTAGCTGATTGTTGTGTCAATCAGATTTGTAACTGTCCTTGTCACAGGTTTTGCAACAACAAACCGAGGCAGTTGCCAAGTTAGGTAATGTGTTGAAGAGAGATATCAGAGACCTTGAAATCATGCAATCAGAAGACATGGATATGGCTGAAGACACCGTTGGGAGAAGAACAATGAGGATGTAAGATGCAAAGATCTCGTTTATGCTGGTATTGATCAAAGGGAGATCCAAAGGCTGCAAATGAATTTGATGCTGCATTCTGCCGGAAGCTAACCATGTTCAGATAGGGTGGGCTGAAGGTGGTGTTTCTCAAACTCGTTTCTTCATGGAGCTAACTACATTTTGAGGTAGTAGTCCGACTAAGCTGCTGAACAGATAACTTTACCCTGCGATGGTTGTGCGTGATGAAGTCCAGTACCGTGACTCCGTGAGTGGATGTAATGCTTGTTGTAAGATAGTTCTGGATTGTGTAGGGTTGCTTTTGTATCGTGGATGCCTAATTGGTTCATGCATTTGTCAGCGTCTTAATGTTGCGCGTAACAAGCGCTGATGGACCTAAATAATGAATATTTGTCGATTATTGAAGGCTCGTCTGGGTTGCGCCTAGGTGTCGTAGCCACTGGATGCCTTTTTAAACTTTTTTTTTTGATTTGGCAGTGTGCAGAAGGTTAAATGGGATATGGAAGGCTACCGAAACACCATTTCATTGTCAATATGTACCCTCCGGGTGAATTATACCTTCTGAAAAGAATTAACTCAATATATGCAGATTTACAACCCTCCGCCTCCAGAAAGAAAGTGACAACAGAGGTCACTCAGTGTATGCACCGGCCCGGCACCCTCCACGAGAACCCCTGCGCGTTCCCGGCGGCCCGGTACGTCTTCCAATCCTCCAGCACGTTGTTGAGGTCGAAGAGCTTGTTGTGCAGACCAACGCAGCAGTTGGCGTGCATGGTGGCGACCCTGCCCAGGTCCTTGCCGTGCTGACAGAACCCTCCGAAGACGGCCGTGTCAAGGAACTGCACCCTTGCGCCGACGTGCGGCGGCACGCCCTCCTTGACGATCTTATCGAACACGTCCTGCTCGTGCTTCCCCGGGAACCGCGCCCGCGACGCCTGCCAGTGCCTGTAGAACGCCACGGTGGCTGGCGACGCCCTTACGTAGAGGAGGCCGCCGTTGGGGTAGTTCCCCGGCGAGTTGGGGTCGCCCACGAAGAAATCCGACGACATCACCACCTGCGCGTCAGCGGGGAGCCGCGGGAACGGGCTTCGGAACCACAAAATGTCCACGTCCTGCAGCGCAAGTGAGTTGGTTTATTCATCTATAATAAATCTCTTCATGCAAAATTTTGCCCTTATATACCACATGTATCTCAATGACACGTGGGGCTCACATGAGGTCAATGACATATATGTGGGGCAAGATAAGGATTGAGCAAAATTGTAATGGCGCTGAGGGAATTAATTTAAATCTTCATTTTTTTTAAAAAAAGTAGTTTAATTTGGAAGGCGAGAATTGATTTCACAGTATTATTAATTGTACCGTGAACAGGAAGCTGTATCCGAGCTCGAGGATGGTCTGCTGGAACCGGTTGCGGCGCCACATCATCTCGAGGTAGTCGCCCTTCATGAACGTCTGCTCGGCGGCGAAGTCCATGCCGTCCACGCGGAACCAGTAGCAGAACCGGTGCACGGCGTTGCACCGCTCGAACGCCTTGCCGTCCATGGCCACCACCAGCAGGTGCTGCGGCAGGTGCGAGGTGCCCTCGCCGTGCTTGAAGCTCTCCAGGAACAGGTCCAGGAACGATCCCGGCGCCGCCCAGGCCTCGTTGATCGCCGTCATCAGGACCGTCTTGTCCGCTGTGGCGGCTCGCCGGAGCAAGTCTGCTAAATCCTGCTGGGGTGGGCTGTTCTGCTGCTGCTGCTGCTTCTGTACATCATGTTAGAGAAAATAGAGAGGATAAATATATATTTTCCTTGATTTGGTGTGCAAGTGAATGCTCTCTGAACAAGGGTGAATTGGGATTTTACGAGGCCAGTTTTGTTCCTTTTCAATCATCCAGAACTCATTACTGTTTAACTAATTTTTTCTTTATAAGAAGACGATGGTGTTAGTCACTCACTTAACGTCGGTTATCATCATTGGTTTGTGCACAATGATCACACGCTGACATAATCATCCTATTATTAGAAGAGAAGGAACAAAAAATACAGCTAGGTAGCTGCACATGGTAGCGTCTCGTATCCGGTTGACATCCTTCGCATAGTTGCAGGTTTCCAGCACATGGTTAAATGCCATGACTCATGATTACTAAATAGTTTTTGCTACAGGATGGCTTATTGCTTGTTCTGGTTGATCAGTTGCCATATAACTAGATTCAGAATTCTTAAAGTACACTTGAACGTTGAGAAAAATAGTTCCTAGTAGTACTTAAAGGATGGCTTATTGCTTGTGAAGGGTAAAGTTGTGGAATCAAAATTTGAAAGACTCGAGGCAGATAGGAGAAATGTAAACATGAATGCAAAATGACGGGTGGGGTAAGTAAAAGCTAGGACACTAATCAATTTGTATGATATGCCATGTGTATGTGTTTGGCAGAATACTAGTACGTAGTTTTTTTTTTGGTGGGTAACAAGGGAGTAGTAGGGTGAAGCTTGCAAGCAGATGCAGAGGGGCCCGGCCGGTAGTGGTCATTAAGGGAGAAAATATAAGAAAATCAGTGTACCGGTACTGTTTGTAAGAACAAATGTCAAAATCTTGGGGGGCCAATCGAGACCGGAGAAATAGGGATGTTCTTCTCGCGAACAGCGTTCAAAACTTGCAGCAGAATAAACGAGAGGAGGAGGAGCACACGACAAAGGGTGCGTTCGTTTCTGAGTCTAAATTTTAGAGTTATCACATCAAAAGAATTTTATTATTTTAGAGTATTAAATAAAGTTTAATTATAAAACAAATTACAGGCCTCTAGACTAATTTACAAGACGAATCTAATGAGGTTAATTAAGTCGTGATTAGAAGACGGTTACTGTAGCATCACTTTAGCAAAATATAGATTAATTAAGCTCATTAGATTCATCTCGAAAATTAAGCACCAATCTGTCAATAGGGTTTTGTCATTAAATTGATCGAAATATTTATAAATAATAAGATTCTCTTTGATGTGACAGTCTTAAATTTTAGAGGAGAAACGAACACACCCAAAGTAACATTTGACTAACCTTGGGGGCGGTGTTGTCACAGAGTAATAAACCAAGTTATAAACAGAAGAAGGCTATCAAACCTGCTCATGAACTGGAGCCGACGGCATCACGATCCTCTGCTTTGCCGGCTCCTGTGTTGTGGTGCCACCGCTGGCTGCAGCCACTTGTCGCGTCACCTCCTCGTCTAGGTCCTCCTTGGCGACCGCCGCAGCGGCGGCGCTTGTGACGGCCGTCCTGTTCCACGGGGGCGGCGGCGGCCTGGCGGGCGGCATGTTTCCGGCGCCGAGGTCGCGGCAGAGGGAGGTGTAGAGGAGGAAGAAGGCGGTGGCGAGCGCGGCGCCGAGGAGGAGCGAGGTGGCCGACTTCATGGCCGCCGGCCGGAAGGGGAGGCGAGCGAGGTACTTGGTCGTCATCCGATCCGGCCCTCCTATATAATTGAGCTATAAGAAGAGGCGGCTATGGCATGTGCAGCAGGCGAGGCGAGGAAGGTGGTGCTGCGAATAATTGAGCAAGCCGGGGAATCGAAGGAGAAGGCAGTTTCGTTGGCTTGTGTGCGCGTGGTTCGGGTTGGTTGGGAGGCCAATTCTGGCTGGCGGAGGAGGAAGCATGGATGGACGGATGCGTGCAGGAATGAGCCATCCCTCCCTCCGCAGTCAAGCTTTTCTTTTTTTTCTTCTCCGCGGTAGGTACGTAATAGGCGCGGTGCGTTGGCGGCGACGATGGAAGCTGTCCGGTTGACCGCGTCGAGTGGACAGACGGACGCCCGCAGTGCACAAGGCTGTCGTGTTGTTGTTGTTCGGCTCCCCTTTTCAGTGTTCGTTCGCGCGGAGGCCCATGACACATGGCTCGTGCTCCGTTGTTTTTTGCGAGTGGAACCTCTTCACTGGGAGGCCAAGGTTTACAATATCGTTCGAATCGGCAAAACCGAGTCCCACCGGTTTGGAGGTTTTCACGAAAACCGGAAAAACCGCTCGGTTATCGGACAAATGGCCAAATCGAATTCAAATTGAATAGTTTGGAAAGCAAAACGGCTAGCCGACCGGTTTTTCGGTAAACCGATAGGTTTCATTGGTTAGCCGAGAGGCCTTTTACCAAAACCGATGGACTGAAAATTAATTACGCTTCAATTTAATTTTCCTCCTAATTGAGGTATTAATTATTCTCTGCAAGGGTCGGTTTGCGCGAACCGGTGGCCTTCTGCATGCGTGGGAGGGATTAGGAAAACAATTAACGATCCGAATTAAATGGAAGCAGGGTGCATTTATTTGTTTTATTTGTCTTTTTTTCTCCATTTTTTAGCGGGTCAAAAATACGATTTTTCATCATGTTTTTCAACACATAAGTTTGGTATCAAATCGAACGAAACCCGAGCAAAACCAAAATAAAAAAAGCAAATAGTAATGTATTCGATAAACCGATCAATTTACCGGGTTATCGATCGGTTTCTGCGATTAACCCACACTTTTTATCGAGAAACCGTTGGTTTCTTTTTATAATTATGAACATGAATCGGTTTATGCGCAATAATTAAGAAAAACTGTTACTATTTGACTTCCGTCGTTGGACTAGAAGTAACAAGTGCCAACCACACTTGCACGCATGCATGGAAAAGCGGCACGCACCAAAATTAGTTGCGCTTTAATTTTGCCAATTAAGATGCTAATTACTCTCTCTCCATGGCCAAGCGTCGGTCCACCTCCTTCATGCATGTAACTGCTGGCTTTCTGCGCACCCGTGATTAGGCCAGTCTTAGTGGGGGTTTTATAGAGAATAAATAGAAGAGAGGTGAAATGAGTTTTATGAGGATGAAACTCCTCATACACGATTACCTAGGCAGTTTGTGTCTTGCATGTAACCTAGAAAACAACAATAGATGAAACTATGCATTGAGAGAGGGTGTTTCATCCTAGTTTCAAATATTTTTAGATGACGTGTCACTCTAGGTAATCGTGTCCATGAAACTTTCATTGAGACTGGCCTTATAGGAAGCAAATTAAATATCGAGGATTGAACAAAGGGTGTGTTCGTTTTCTATGGTCTAAACTTTATAGTTGTCACATCAAAAAGAATCTTACTATTTAAGAATACTAAATAAAGTTTAATTTAAAAATAAATTACAGGTCCCTAGACTAATTTATGAGGCGAATCTAATAAGGTTAATTAAGTCATGATTAGAAGACGATTCATTGTAGCATCACTTTAATAAAATATAGATTAATTAAGTTCATTAGATTCATCTCGAAAATTAGTATCAATCTGTCAAATGCGTTTTGTCATTAAATTGATCGAAATATTCATAAATAGTAAGATTCTCTTTGATGTAACGAGTGCTAAATTTTAGATGACGAGAAACGAACGAGGGCCAAAACCAGAGATTAAGGGTGTATCTTCTTCAACATATCTTTCCTCGATTTTTTGGAAGGTCAAATGAGCTTGTTTTTACAAGGTTTTTTACCATAAATCTTCATTTTTTGACTAGTTTTTTTACAATTTTTTGTATCAAATTATTTCAAAATCTTAAATTTTCAAAATTCAATTGATCGAAAACCGCCGGTCCGAAGAAACCGAACCAGACCGGTAACTCCGGTTGACCGGTTTTCGTCGATATTTAAAACCATGTCTGGGATCTCATGTGTCTTGAGGTCTTGTTGCCAACTTTCCTTTGGTCCCCTTAAGGCTTCGTTTGGCACGTCGGGGAGCGGACGCCCGTGTAGGCCTCGTTTGGAAAGGTTGTGATCACGTGGATCCTCGGCCCAATCCACGCGTGGGCATGGATCCTGGCATGGGTTTGGACGAAATTCGGTCACGAAAAAATGTGCGTTTGGCTCGGGCGTGTATCGACCCGACCCACCCCTAATACACGTCGATTGGCATGGAAATTCATAACGCCACCCCCGACCGAGATCTCTCTCTCACTCGGCTTGTCGCGGTGGTGACAGTGTGAAAGTCGCCTAGAGGGGGGTGAATAGGCGATAATCCCGAAAATCACTTAATTTAACAAATTAAATACGCAGGAAAGATTTGTCCGACTCAATGTCCGACTATAGTAGGATAAGTCCGACTATGGACTAATATCCGACTAGAGTAGGACAAGTCCGACTCCCTCGTGCGAAAAGGGGATCGGGAGTCAAGATGGACAAATCCGCGGAATTTAATCAATAAGCAAGCAACTAGCAACACGGGAAAGCTAGGGCAACGAGTATACAAACAAGCAAGCCACCTATGCAAGTTAATCTAGGAATTTAGGCAAGAACATCCTAGAGCTATAGCACACCAATTGCAAGAAATAAAGGGAAGACAAGAAGACACACGAATTTTCACCGAAGTTCGGCTCCACCAAGAAGCCTACGTCTCCGTTGAGGAGTCCACCAAGGACCGGGTTGCTCTCAACCCTAAACCTCGTCAAGCCGCCACAAAGGCCGGCTTAAATATCACTAAATTAAAGCTCCACGAAGGGAGGGGTAATACAAACGACCCGAGTCTCAACCACAAGCTTGGGAGCTTGCCGGGTAACGCCTAACCGCCTAGGGGATGAATCCCCAAGAGTAACAAACACAACAAGTACCGGCGATGAGAAAGAATCAAGTGCTCTTGAGATGAAGATGAAGCTCAACGATTTTCTCCTCAATCTTCTCACAAATCCACCAAGGATTGGAGTGGGGAATCAAACTTGAAGACACAAATCCACCAAGGATTGGAGTGGGGAATCAAACTTGAAGAAGAGGAGTGCTTGAGTGAGTTTGGAAGTGTTTTTGAGAGTGTGGGAGGTGCTAACCGGCCAAAAGTGGACGAGGTCCACTTTTATAGCCGGGTGTAACAACCCTAAATAATAAACATGCATTCCATGTCATCCATGATCATGTCATCGGGTGCATTTGGAAGAATATTTAATTATGTTAAGAAATGCACATAAAATAATAAAGTTAACTTAAGTTAAAATTCAAAGTTCTTAAGAGAAAGAATTAAATAAAAGTAATTATGGAGTTTTAACATTTTATGTTGGTGAAACATAAAGATAAAACATTTCTGGAGTTGCTAAGAAATTATTTTTATTTTGTAAAAAGGTCTACAAGAAATAATGAAAGCGTCTCTTTTTAATTTCAACTTGAATTTTTGATTCGAAATTTATTTGGAATTTGAACTTCATCCTAAAAGGAAAAAGATCCAGAATATTCTCAAATGTATCCCTGAATTTTCGCATAATTTTTCGAGCCTTGGAAATATGCTTTTCAATTAATTAAGAGCAGGAGGGTGTTTTTGCAAAAGTGGCAAAACAGACCGGGGCCAATTCCTTCTTCCTCTCCTCCTCCCGCACCGCCTCACCCGTGCCACCGCAGCAGCTCCGGCCACGCGCCCCCGCCCTCCTGCTGCCACGCAATGGCTCGCAGGCCCCGTCACCACCGCCGGACCGGCGGGATAAATTCGGCCGTTCCAAACTTTCTCCCTCTCTCGTTCATCTTCATCCCTTCCCTACCGCCACCGTCATCCCTCCGGTTCGTCGCAGCTAGGCCAGCTCCGGCCCCTCCCCAACCCAGCCCCAACTACCAAAAACTCCGCACGCACATCCTTCAACTTTCCATGGCCCTCAATCGTGCTCTTAGGCACCGAGCCCCGAGAATCGACGCCGGTTCCCGGAGGCCGCCGCCGTGTAGTCGGTGCCGCGCCGTCCAATTCGTCCACCACGGGGAGCCGGTTTGCACGCTTCTTGCCTCCTCGGCTGCACAACATCCCCGTGCATCTTCTACCAGCTCCTCAATGGACTTTGTGCGAGAGCGCCGCGGATTTCACCGTTTTCCCCAAACTCGGACCGCCGCCGGTTTCGCCTCGCCGGTGAAGTCCACTCTCCGGCCGTCTTCGGGGCCGGCCATCCCCGTGCCGGTGTTCTCCTTCAACCAAGGAAGCTCCTGGAGGTGACGGTTTCCTCTTTGGTCCACTACCACGCCGCCGGTGCCCCGCCGAACGTCTCCTCCACTCGCCGCTCGCCGTAGGCGTGTTTCCGGCCGGTTTCGGTGAAGTGGACCCCACCAACCGCTTCCTCATGTCGAGCTGGCCCTGTGAGAGAAGTTCCGTCGCAGTTGGCCACCGTCCGGCCGAACTCCGGCGAGCCGCCGCCGGGTCCGGCCGCCACACGCCATGTCCGGCCGGACTGAGCTCGGTCCGAGCTGGGCCGCGCGCGCTCGTGGGCCGCCTGCCCATGGGCCCGACCAGATTCGGCCCAAGTGAGATCCCTGTTCCTTTTTGAATTTATTCAATTTCCAGATTGTCCAAACTTGCAAAATTCGTAGAAAATTCCACAAAAATCAGAAAAATACCAAACAAAGTTCATTAGACTCATAAAATTATTTTCTATTTAATTATGTATTCAAATACCTATTTTGAGAAATTATGATTTCATGGTTTAATTAATTACCTTTCCTTTAATTAAGAAAACCTATTATTTTATGCTAATTATTGTTTGATTTTGAGAAATCAATTTCTTTAAAAATTAGAGATACTGCAGGCGAAAGTGTTTGTGAAAACTGTTTTCCAAAATTCAACATAAACACCGTCATTTCATGTGATCCCACTTTAGTACCCTATGTATCATTGATTAATGATTAATCGTGAATTGTTAACTAATGAACATGATTAATTGTTAATCATCGACCATGATTAAATACTAATTAATGAGCATGATCAATTATTACTTATTGCTTAACGAACGTGATTAATTGTTAATCATTAACAAGCTTAATTAATGAGTAATTGCTAATTAACGATCTTGGTTAATACAATCATTGCACATCATGTCATATCCATTCATGCATGCATGGTTGTGATTCGCGACGTATTGTTGGTCGACCTAGGTTCCGACGTGATCGAGATTCCGTCCGTGGTCGAGACAGGAGACGGGAACGTCGGAGTCGACCAACACACGAGAAAGCCGACTCCGACTCAAATCCAGGCAAGCCCGGTGCATCCCACCTATGTTTTCAAAGTCTTTTCTTTTATCACAGTAATGAGTCGTGATTGTGCATTAAGTTATAGGAGTTGCTTGATACCCTAGATGCATGAGATAGGTTTCCATTTGTTTTTGCTATACTTGGTACAGGTAGCTCAATAGAGTTCGATAAGCTGCTAAGCTTATGTCATAGGGAATCGGTAGAAGTCGAGTGGTGGTATACACGACTCGCGAGATATAGGATAATGGCTGTTTCAATTATTGCTAAGAGGAATGATAAGAGAAAGATGAGAGTGGAAGTGAAGATGTTAATAAGCTGAGACCGGACGGGCCCCGTAGGAGAAAGGGCAAGACGGAGATAAGGTCTTGCAAGGTGGTAGCCCCGTCCGAGTCGGTCAAGGACCGTACCGTTGTCGGCTTAGTTGAACAAGTTTGAACGTACCGCACTACATGCTTGGTATCATGGGCCCAGCAAGCTGATGTACCCTATCGCCCCGAGAGATGTAGCGTAGCCGGCTCTCTTTGCTAGCTGTCGGTGAGAGGATAGTCTCACGGGAGGAAGATGGGTCGACCACGAGGGAAGTCGTGGCGTCGCCATACTTCCGGGGAGTTGGAAATGGCTAGTCTGCTGTCAGTGCTAGCGGGAAAAGTTGTCGTATACGATCGGTGTGATGCGTATACGTCGTGTAGTCGGGTTTTGCCGACTGGTATAAATCGATTCGGATCGCTGTCCCTCGCAGTAATGAGTACCGCTTGTTTAGCTCGTCACATCGTAGTAATCAAGCTGAAAGATGACGTTGAGAGATGAAAGAATTGTTGGTCACAAATGACCTTTTCTTGCAAACTTGATTGCAGTAGTTGTAGACTGCAAAACCTTGTTAGCTATCAAACTTAACTCGAGCTAAAACTTGAAAGTAAGGATCAACCATTAGTGCTGTTTTTCACAAAAGAGTCAACTCCACAGCCAGAAAGCCTTTGCATACTAGGCGTCGGCCTTAGCGTGCTCGTTGACGGGTCGGTCTTGCTGAGTATTAGAATACTCAAGGTTTGTTCGTTATGTTTTTCAGGACCGAGTCTTTCTTCCACGACTATCACGGTAGTTGTCCGGAAGAGGAGCCGTGTTCGAGGTTGGTTCCCTCAAGTGGGAACAGATCCCGACGTCCTGAGCGAGGAGGATCGTGGTGTACGACGGGCTCGGTATATCACGCTAGTGGTCTTTTGTTGTAAGGTACAAGTTTCCGCTGCAAGACTCGTAGGTTGTTAAACTTCATTAAGGTATTATGCTTCCGTTGTGCAATGTTTGTATTTCAAAAACCTGGTTGTATTATACCATGATGTATATATTCTAGCTTGTATGAGATGATGAACTGTTGTAACTCGCTGCGTCGAGTGTCCCTCTGTACCGATTCCTGGGTATCTCGGAGGGGATGTCACACCGGGGCACCCAAAAGAGCTGTTGGCTCAGATTTGACTCGGACAGTCGAGTGAGTCGGACAATGTCCGACTCCTAGGGTTTCTAAGAGTGGTTTTGGCTGCGGGAGTCGGATTTATCCGAGTGTATTTGGGAGTCGGACATTGTCCGATCGAGTCGGACTGTCCGACTCCTAGGGTTTCAAACGAGTGACACGGTTCCGGAGTCCGACTCTCGGTCCGACTGAGTCGGATAAGTCCGAGTCCGTGGGTGTTTTCTTTGGCTAGCTCTCCGGAGTCCGAGTCCAAAATCCGAGTGAGTCGGATATGTCCGACTCTATATGTTATTTTGTGTTTGGAAAGAGTTTTGACCACTTTCATTTTTCACACCTCACACTTGTGTGTCCCTCTTGATAGTACGGTGTTTCCTATACTCAAGACATAAATAAAAGGCTTCACAACTTGATCTTGAGCATAAGTAGACCATTTTACAAATCTTGCTCGTATGGGCGAATATGGCCACTTCCTTTTTGTGTTTCTTTGCTCTCAACTATATTTAGGATAAGCACTGCACACAAGCTCATTTGAAATATTAGTCCTTTTTAATTGTATTGACGTCAAACACTCAAAACCATAATTGGGGGCCTAGATGCACTTTCAATCTCCCTCTTTTTGGTGATTGATGACAATACAACTAAAATTCTCAATTAAGTAAAATAGGAGCTGAAACAAGAGAGCAAATAAAAGAGAGCTCCCCCTAAATGTGTGCATGAGTTGAATTCAATTTTGGTCATTCCAAAACCAAAAGCACATATTTGAGAGAAAGAACAAGAGAGCTCCCCTATTTCCATGCATTTTATTCACAAGGCATATAATTAAGAAAAGCAACAACAATGCATATGACATGTGTATCACACAAATGCAACTAGAAACTACACAAATAACATTACACCATCCATCATCCATAGAGCATAGTTTATCACATAAATAATTAAGACGAGTTATTACAAAAGGAAGCACACCACATAGTTCACCACGATTACAACTCAAACGAAGCAACATGTCCATAAGTAAAACAAGATACAAGAGCAACTCTCACTTGCTCTACTCACAAAAGAAACTGAATAAAAACAGGAATTTTACTTCTCCCCTTTGGCATCAAAACACCAAAAAGGAGAAGAGGGAGCCTACTCATCATCGCCCCAATCCTCGTCATCGTCGTCGTCCTCATCTTCTTCTTCTTCTTCCACAGCGAGGCCCTTGCCTTTGGGATCCTCAGCCTCATCCTCTTCTTCTTCTTCTTCTTCTTCTTCTTCTTCTTCTTCCTCGAAGCTGCTGCCACGGGCTCATCCTTCTCATAGTGAAACCGAGTGTGTGTGGAGGTACCGGTGCTAGGGCCGGTAGGGAGCGGTGGTGAAACCCGAACCTGAAGAGAAAGGTGGAGGAGGTGGGAAGTACCCAAAGTAGAGAGACTCCTCCGGAGTGAAGGAGTCCCAAGGATACTCAAGCTGGAGGAGGAGCAGGTGCTGGCTCGGAGAGGGAACTCTAGGAGTGGTGATCCGGAGATGATTAAGAATAATCTTCCGCCTTGCTTTTATCACATCATGATCCTGCTTGAGGCTGTCCATCTTGGCATCCACCCTCCGGCACATGCTGAAAATTCCCTTGAGCATCTTGAAGAGGGCACCCTTGCTCTTCGTGCTAGGACCACGACCACGGGCCCGATCCGGACGAGGAGCCGTGCTAGAGCTAGGTGCGATGGAGCGGGTCCGAGTAGGAGCAGCTGGAGCATTTGGAGCAAGCTGGAGGAGCATCATAGGATGGGGTCTTAGGAGCATTGTGAGGCATCCTAGGCTGAAGAGGGTTGTGCTTGCAGTCCTTGTGGTAAGTCTTCTTTGAAATCCTCTCAATCATGCACATTACAAACGGTGCATATACGCAAGCGCGCCTCGCATCCACCGAGCTGTGCCACATCTCACTGAAAATGAAGTCCCAAACATTGAACTTGTGCTGAGTGGGCGGGACATGAAAGAGATCCTTAGCATAGGAGGCCACATGATCTGCATTGCCACCTCGAGGAGAGAGAGTGAGGCGAAGCATCCTGTGCAAGACCACATAAAGAGGCTTGAGACCGTGAGCAAAGGGTGGGTTGCAAGTGTCCTCATCCACATACATGTACCTCATGAGCTCGGGATTTAGAGAATCCGAGTCATGCAAGCAAAGATTCCTGGTCATCGTGTCCCTCGGTGCAAGGATATTTGCAAACCTTGAGAAGGTGCAAGAGAACTTCTCTCCATCGGTCATCCACCACATCCTTCCTGCATTCTTGTCAAAGTACACGAGTGGAGTAGAACCGACACACTATTTCCTGGTTCCGGTCATACTTGAAACCCATGATCTCCTTTATCCCGTGAAACTCGCACATGGCAATAACTTCATCAAATAAGGCTGTGCGCCGGCTTGCCATGTAGTCCCAATCAATATACTGCATGGGTACTGTGGGCTTTACCTTGCTCCTATAAGCACACATGTACCGATCCGAGTGAAAATGAAATCGAAACGATTGTCCAGCGACTCACGCTCCATATCAAACCAATTTACTTCCCTTGCCTCGGTTGCCGCCGACTCAACACCCTTGACATAATTCATCATGACTCGGTCAAGTCCGGGATGAACCACCACATCCCTCATCTCCCTGCGGATTTCGGTGGGTTTCTCTTCTTCCCTTGGTTCAACAATGGGAAGGCTAATGGTCCTACTCCTCTTCTTTCCGGCAAGCTTTTCCCTCTTTTTCGGATTAGGATTGGTAGAAGTACGACCCATGCTGACAAAAGATAGACAAGGAATGGTATGAGATGAATAGCATAGATAGTTGAGTTGAGATAGAAATAATGCACAATTTCACATTTTAGTAAGTGTCGGTGTAGGGGATTGGGGGTCCCCCTAACCGCGCGTGGCCGCTTTCGACCCACGGACGAAGACGGCGGCCGAGGGATGAGGGAATCCATGAAGTCCACGAAGCCCACGAAGCCCACGAAGCCCGCGAAACGGGGGAGTGGGAGCGTCGAGGGCAGGAAGCTTCCGGTAGCTTCCTCCGGCGCCCCAACCACTCGGAGTTAATGCGGCACTCAAGTGCTCGTGGCAACGGTCGCAGCCCGACGGGACGTGCGCGCGCCTTCCCCATGCGCCGCGTCTCGGGAAGCCGCGGCTGCTACGAGCGCCGGGAGGACTCGGAACCAATAGAATGGAAGATGCTTGGAGCCCAAATCCAGCAAAGGAGATTGTAACCGATTTTGTCGGGATCTTGTCGGGATATCCCGGGAGGGACCGGACCCCCACGAGGCGTCCGAGTACCCCTCCGGGTACTTGTACAGTACCCCTCTCCTCACTCTATAAAAGGAGGGGGTGCCTCCTTGTAAAAGATAGACAACAATCAATACACACAAGCGGGACGTAGGGTATTACGCATCTCTTACGGCCCGAACCCGGGTAAACTCTCCGTGTTCTTCGTTTGTTCAATCATCCGCGCTAGTTGAGGCAAATCCGACCTTCCTCGATCCTACCCGAAGGGAGCCTTGACAGGCCCCCATTTGGAGGTGTGCTCACACACCGAGCATTTGGCGCGCCGAGGAAGGGGAGTTGTCGTAGATTTCGCTTTGCGCTGCGAAACTTCCACACGACCATGCGAGAGATCCACGGACACGCCGCGAACGGCGGACGGCGTCTCCGGTCGAGGCGTCCACAGGGCGTCGTCGCCGCAACCGTCGTCGCGCGGGCCGCTCCGCGCACGGCGACCATCCCGGCACCTCGGCGGCCGAGCATGCAGCGGGGGACCAGCACGGCGCCGACCGCGACGCCGGGCCGTCACGCCACCTGCGTCCGAACGCGCCACCGCACGTCACCTCTTCCAGGAGGAAGAAGGGGACGACCCCCTAACCGCCGTAAAGACTATGCTCAACAACCCGCCGAGCGGGGCTAGCGGGGGAGAGCGAGCGAAGGAGTGGCTCACCGGAGTAGGTAAGCTCCTAGACACGGCACGGAGCTAGGCGCCGAGCGGGACCGTCCCGCCGGCCGCCGACCAACAACAACCGTCGCGCCAACCGGGCCAAGGACACGCGCCCACCGGCGGCTTCGCTCTCCGTCCACCGGCCGCGAGTGCGGGGCGCCGCGACCTGCGCAACGACCTCAACGGACGCCGCCGCGAGGGAAGACGCACGCGTCGGCATCGAGCGCTCGCGCGAGCGGGACGCGAGCGTGAGCGCACCTCCACCCACAACGGCGACGGCACGGACGCGGAGTCGTCCCCGAGCGCCACCCGAGCGCAAGAGAAAGGAGCTCGACCCCTCGTTCCTCGGGGCTGTGCAGCCCTCTCGAAGCGCTCGCGTGGGGTCACGTGGCCCGGCAAGTTCCGCCCGGACCTCCCGGAGAGGTACGACGGCACCGCTCCCCCGACGAGTTCCTGCAGATCTATTCCACCGCCGTCAAGGCCGCCGGTGGCTCGAGAGGACATCATGGCCAACTACTTCCACCGGCCTTCAAGGACTCGGCCCGGTCATGGTTCATGAACCCGGCGTCGGAGTCCATTAGCTCATGGAGGGCTTGTGCCGGGAGTTCATGGCCAACTTCCAGGGGACGTCGAAGCGTCCGGGGAGCCGGATCGACCTGGACCGCATCGTCCGAAGCCGGGCGAGACGCTGCGAGCGTTCATGCAGCGCTTCGGTCAAGTCCGCAACACCATCCCGCGCATCGACCCCTCCCGAGTACTCTCCGCCTTCGTCACGGCGTTCGAGACAAGGACATCCTAGGTGAGTCGGGAGTGCACCGGCCGGAGACGGTCACGGACCTCTTCCAGCTGGGCGACAAGTGCGCCGCCGCCAGGAAGCCCGGGCGTGGCACGACCCGCCGGCGAAGGCCAACCCGGGTGCCGCCTCTCCCGGGCCCGAGGGCACCCTCTCCAAGAACCGAGAAGAAGAACCTCGCGCGCAAGCGCGAGGGCGGAGGAAGTAGCCGCGGCCGGAGGCCCGTCCCCCGAGGAGCGCGACAGCCACCCCCGCGGGTGTCGGCAGGTCACCGGCCAAGTCTGCGGGGACGTTCACGTGCTACTTCCACCGCACCAACGACCACGACCGATCGCGGTGCCGCTACATCCAAGCGAGCATTAAGCGGCGCAACGAGCGACGGGCGGCCGAGAAGGCCGAGAAGGAGACGGAGAGGGAGAAGGAAGAAGTCGAGGCGTACCGGAGCGCAAACGACTCCATCGCCGTCATCATCGGAGGCTCCTCCGGCTTCGCATCCAAGGGCGAGGCCAAGCGTTTCCGCCGGGAAGTGCTCGCGATCACCGAAGGCAAGACCTCGGCTCCTCTCGCTGAAGTGGGCGGACGTCCCCATCACCTTCGACAAGAGCGACATGGTGGGCCCGGACAACACCAAGGGCAAGATCCCTTTGGTCGTGTCGCCCACCATATGCAACAAGAAGGTGGGGTGCACCCTCATCGACGGAGGCGCGAGCCTCAACCTCATCACCCCGAAGGTCTACGACTCTCTACGGTGGGCGCGCGCCGAGCTGCAGCCCTCGCGCCCTTTCTCTGGTGTGCTCCCGGGTAGCTCCCGCCCCTTGGGCAGGATTGAGCTCCGGTTACCTTTGGCACCCGGAGCAACTTCCGCACGGAGAAGCTCCTCTTCGACGTAGCCGACATCGGCCTCCCCTACAACGCCATCATTGGGAGACCCGGCATAAACCAGTTCATGGCTATCCCGCACCACGCGTTCCTCACGCCGAAGATGTCGGGTCCCAAGGGTGTCATCGTGGAGAGGGCGGATGCCGTCAAGGCAATGGCTTGCCTCGAGGACATCTTGGCAGCCGAAATGGCGGCCGAGGAAAGCACCGGCGGGAAGAGGGCGCGTAGTACCCCGGAGAAGCCTGCCGCACCATCCGCTTCCAAGCGCCCGAAGCTCTTGGCACCGGGGAGGTGTCCACCAAGAAGGTGTTGACGTCAAAAGTCGCCAACACACCGTCGTCCGGAGAATCCACCGAAACCCCGGCCGACGCAGGGCCCCGTGCTCCCAACGGACCGGCTCGGCTCGCCGATGTTCGTGTGCGCCGGTGCGTGCGGATGGTTTTCCCGCAAACCAACAAAGACAATAAAAGAGTGTAAAATTCCAGGTCATCGGCCCGGATAGATCGATGTACGACCGTGGCCGATTCCGGCGTAAGATAGACAAAATCGGCCATCGATCGGGAGCAGCACGGCCCATCCATTTATGTATTAAATGCCAGTGCAAACGAACTCGCGATACAAACGATACTGAAATCGGCCGACGCTATAACATGCGATCGGTGGCTAGCAGCTCGATTCCGTCGGTGAACAATCACATCATTAAGACTTTGCAGGGATGCATTATCGGATAAAATGTAAACAAGGTAATTATTAATGGGATGTGATTAATTTGGTAGTAAGAAGATGGTTTAATCATCAATCAGATCGATGAATCGGCCGATCAGGCATCCAGCCGATTTTGCCATTGATTATAGTAGTGAATTATTTAGATCTATCTAAATGTATAATGATGATCAATGAAATCGTACTAATAACTCGGGTCCAAAAGCAGCTTTAACGGATTTAATTAATTGAACATAAAACAGCTTAATGAACGTGATAAGCAATCGGCTAAACACTCCGAAAGAACAAGTAAGACAAATACAACCACACAGATCCCAAATCGACCAGTCGCTCCAACAGGACAAGTCAACCGATGGCACGCGGTCGGACTAGATCTAACGGCCGCGCACGCCCGACCGATTCAGGACAAGCACAATCATAAACGTCTTAACTATGAAAGTAAGTCTACACCCTAGCCAATCGGCTGCATGCGCCTAGGACAAGTCAACTATCGCAAAGGCAAACACAGGACACGTCAACCGAATCTGCACGATCGAATCGGCCAAGATGTAAAAGAATTCTCATAGCGGCTATCGTGACTCGAACGACCAGATCCGAGCCAATCGGCGCCGTGAGCAAAGGCTGGAACGGGGAGGCAGGACAAGTCAAACTACCTCCACCACGAGCCCGACCAGGTCAACTTGACTCATCCCGCCGATACTCACTACGCCGATCGAAAACAGATCCGGTCGCCGGATAACTAGCAATTAAGCCATCTAATTACGAACAATGCGCCGAGAATTAGACAACATAATTACCTTGTCAAGCCAACGTGTCGTCGACCGGAGCCCCGAAGATCCCCGCGCGAAAACAAGAAAGACTTGACAGAAAATTAGGGTTTGGCGATGCGCCGAAAGTTGTATTGGATGTGAATCGAGTTTACATGTTACATCCGAGTATGTATTTATACTCGGCAAAAAGAATCCTATTCGGACCCTCCTCGAGCCGATTTCCTAACCGACTAGAATCCTTTTTCCAAAACTAACTATTATTTCTAATTTTATAACGTGGGCCAGGCCCATCAATGTTGTGCTCTTCTCGTTGGCGTCCGCGCACGATTCCCGGAGAGACGCGCCTTTACTCGCCTAAGCGGCCGTCGGCCTTCCGCCCACCGGCCCCTTTTTACCTATAGTCGCCGACAATGGGTCCCTTGGTCAAAAACCGGCGTCAACACATGTCCCCCGGTCCGGGGTATGCAACGCATGCGTCGGACTCGATTTATCCTCTTTTATCGCGCCGGTTTTATCGCCCGTCACCTCTTCATAAAAGCCGTGGTTACCCCCGGTCATTTCCCATCCGTTTCCTCTCCTTTGGCTTTCATCTTCCCCTGCTCTAGCGACCTTTGCCCTTTTCGAGCCTTTTCAACTTCCCACCGCGCCGCCGTCGTTTTTCTCCCGGTGACCATGAATCCCACTCGTTGCCGCTGCTGCGGCCGCCGCCGCCGACCGAGTCGTCGCCACCACCAACGCCGTTCCGGAGGTAATGTACATTCGGGCATCCCTCTTCTCTACTTTTGCAATTTTCTTTGTGTTCTTGTTCTTGTTCATTTTCACAATCTATCTTCTTTCCGTCTTGTTTCTCATTTTAGCCCTATTCCTTGTTTTTAGGAGATCCGGAACCAAATCGTCATCCCTTCTAACATCCCGACCCATTTCTTCTTGGGCCCCATGGGCGATCCGGACCCCACGGATCTCATCTCAGTGCCGAAACGAACCGGGTCCCGTTTCGGCAACAATCTCCATTATCGGCCGAGTGGTCCAAAGAGCTTTAGGTCATGGCCGACTCCCGTCGCAGGGTGGCGGGATTGGTATAACCGGGTATCGGCCGCCCATCGGCAAGGTTGGGCCAATATCGGCATCGCCCATGCCATCAAACTCTCTCTAGCCGATCACCACAAGAACGAACCATTGCTAGCGGCCGCTTCTTATCTCTCGGTCGATGCCCCGAATCGCTTCATGTTCGGGCACGGCCCGGCTACCATGACCCTCCCGGACACGGCCATGTTGGCCGATTTGAATATCACGGCGGAGGCCACCCCGCACGCCATCCGCATCAAGTCCACCCACCGGATCAATCCCAAGGACACCAGGGGTTGGAAGGTCTATATCCAGCACCTACAACAAAGGGCACGGCTCGGCCGATCGCCGCGAGCACGTTGCTTTCCTCAACATGTGGCTTGACCACTTTTTCTTCTCGTGGGGTCAGCGTAAGCCCCACAAACAACTTCCCGCCGATGGCCGATGTATCGGCCGACAGCCTATGCCCTTCCTATGGGCAAGTATCTTCCGGGATCGGCCTACCTCCTCCTTCACCAGGTCTCGGTGGAGTTGCGCTCCGCCGATCAGCCAAGAACCCGGGAGGCCCTTGGTGGTTCATCCAAATGTGGTTGTCCCTTCATACCACCAAGGCCATCGATCCGGACCTCGCTGTCCTCACCTTCCCCGGCAATCATGCCGAACCGGCCACGCCCGATCCAGCTCGATGTATCTCTTTCGGGAAGCGTTGTCCATGGCACCGGGGCGGCCATGTCGGATGACACCTTGGCATATTGGTTCGCCGCCCTCTACAAGGGCCTCAACAACGAAAGTACGGATTGGTACCCGTACATTGATTTCTTCGAGAAGGGGTATGACACTCCTTTCCCGATCGACCCCACCTTCCCGACGGCCGACGCGGAAGCGGTCAAGATTTTTACCACCCGCCTCCGCCTCCGTCTCGCCGCCGACGGACTCATTGCCGGAGCAAGGCTTTCGCTCCTATGAGTTCTACCACCCGTCGGTGGCGGCCCGCCAACTCGGTTTCGCCGCTTGCCCCCGCCTCTTCTATGTGGGGCAAATAAAGGCGCGATCCGTCGTCGACAACGCCATCCGATGGAATTGGCTCGTCGGCCGCACCGCCGATGTCATCACCGGCGACTTAACCGGATTTTCCCGTGCCTCTGAGTACCCGCCTTTTCGACCGTTGGTGGGGCGAATGGAACCGGCACCTCCGCAGCTCGAACACCGCCTCCTTCTTCTCCGGCTTAGTCCCGACTGAAGCTTTCGCCGAGGTACGTGTAGCCGATTTATTTTTATAAGGCCGATTTTGTTGACGAAATCGGCCGCTCCAAATGCTCACCCTTGTATATTCCTTTTCGCTCGGACACGGAGGAACCGCCGACCCGTAGTATCGCTGGCCGGCCAATTGCATACTTGATGCCGAGCCCAATTGTTCCAAATATCGGCTTCACCGATCGCACTCCCGCCCAAGCTTTTGCGGCGATGAGTCGAGGGGCACCAGCTGCCCGCAAGGCCAAGACTAAAACGGCCGCCATCGTAAAGAGGAAGGCTAACGTGCCGGCCGCAAGGCCGACCCAAGCCCCGAGCGCCACCGCGCGCCGTTAAAGCAGCACTGCGCGCCCGTCCGACCCGGACTACTTCAACGAACCATCTCCGCCGCGTCAGAGTTATTATTGCATGATCGCCGATTCCCTCTTTACTTTACATAGTCTAACTATGAGTTCTTTGCAGGAATCGGCGGTTCTTCCTCCTCGTGCCCGGACACCGACGCCCGATAGGCCGATCCGCCTATCAACTCCCCCGGCCAGGACGCCGACACCCGAAAGGCCGAGCCCCGTAGCTCCGGAACCGGCGGTTGTACCAAGCCGTGCCGATCCAAATCTTGCGGAGAGCTCAACTCGCTTGGATCGGCCTCGCGTCTTCCGAGGTCGCCGCCGAAACCGAACAAGCCGGCCGCGTGTCACCCGCGGCTTCTCCCAAAGGCACCGCCGCTAACGAAGAATCGCCGGCCAGAGCCGCCCGCGGCTTCTCCCGTAGGCACCGCTGCCGATGAGCCCGCCGATGAGCCCGCCGAGTTGAACAAGCTGGCCATGTGCCCGATGCCGCCTCCGAGGATGCCGCCGGTGAAGGGGGATCGGCCGCCGAGAGCTGATTGAAACATACGAACCTCGTAGGTTCAATGGCCCACCCGATAGACGTCCGGCCGCTTCGCATCGACGCTTCGCAGTGTTTGTTTTTACTATCTCCCTTTTATTTTCTTGATTTGCTTCGATTATTAACTTCACCTTATTTTCCTTGGTATTCTAGGCGCTCGGCTTCCCTCGTCCCGCGCCGATTTTGGTATCTCGCTTCTAGTCTTACCACCATGGCCGAAATCGCGCGCAGCTTGAGGCCTCTTCTCGTCGATCGCTTGGTGGCCGACGCACAACCCATAAGGGCCCGATACTTGGAGGTCCGGACCGAACTCCCGAGGATGTGCGCGATGCTCGCACCGCGTGGCATACATGGAGTATCGGCAAATGGACTTCACTCGTGCCCGGCCGGCGTTTGGCTCGCCATGCGGAGCAGCAGCAAGCTGCGCTACTCGCCGATAACTCTATCAAGCGCTCCGAGGAGGAGGTCCGAAGACCCAGGAGATGCAAGAGCAACTCTCAAATCGGCAGGATGAACCGCAAGCAATCAACCAGGAGATTGCCGATTTGAGAGCATCGCCGGCTCTCAAGGAGGAGGCGGCGGCGGCCTTGGAAGCTACTATTGCACGCTTGTCGGCCGATGTGGCGGCTCAGCAGAAGACGACGGACGAAGCCATTCAAACGGCCGAGAAGATGGTCGCCGCGGCGCAAGCCGATATCGGCCCCATCGAGGATGACCTATTGGTCATGGCCAAACTCGACTCCACGCCGGCCCGCGCACTATCTCGTCGTCCAAGACTTCCGTCCCGCGCCGAGGCCGTTGACTATGCTTAGGTGTAATAGGATTTTGAACAAAGTTTTGGTTGTAAACATTTTTTTTGCACTAAGGGCGATATACAATCATATCGGCCATCCGAAGGCGATGTTCAAACATCGGCTAATTTATCGGTGACTCCTCTCGTTTTACTTTCATATATTTTTGGGCTAAGGGCGATACTCTCAGCATCGGCCGTCTCAAGGCGATGTGCATCGACATCGGCTATAGTCTCTTTTAGGCCGAACACTATGAGTTAATCCAAATGCTAGGATAATACCGCTTCAAATACTTTCCATTAAGTGCTCGCCGAATTCTTCCCCTTCTAACTCTTTCAAAATATATGCATTACCCGTGCCGATCGGCTAATCAAATAAGGTCCTTCCCAATTAGGCGACCATTTGCCAAACCGATTGTCCTTCACACCGATCGGCATCCTAAGCTTCCGGACCAAATCGCCCTCTTTAAACTGTTTATGCACAACCTTCTTATCATAATGGCGGGCGACCCTTGCTTTATTCTCGCTCTATTTTCTCCAATGCATCCAACCGATTTTGTACTACATCTTCTAATTCATCCATCATCAATCCGTAGTACTGATCGGCCGAAAGCTTTTGTTGCAACTCAATCCTTCCGAGCCGATAGTCTGTCTCCCATGGCAGATACGGCTTCGTGCCCATATACCACCTGATACGGCGCAACTTGCATAGCTCCATGCCGTGACATACGATAAGCCCACAAAGCGTCCATCAATTTCATGTGCCACTTACGAGGATACTCTTGTATTTTCCGCTTGATTAACTTGATCGACTCTTATTCGCCGCTTCAGCTTGTCCATTGGCTTGGGCATAATACGGCGATGAATTAATCAACTTAATTCCCATCTCATCAAGCAAAAGATTGAAATTCGTCCGACGTGAATACCGATCCTCGATCTCGTTGTGATTGTCTCTCGAATCCCAAACCTATAAATAATATGCTCTTTAACAAACGTTATCACGTCGGCCGTCGAAACTTTACGATAGGGCGCTGCTTCAACCCATTTTGTGAAGTAATCTGTAGCTACCAATATGTACCGATGCCCTTTGCTCGACGCTGGATTTATCCGCCGATCATATCCATGGCCCAACCTCCGAATGGCCAAGGTTTGATTATCGGATTCATAGCCGATGCGGCGCCTCTCGTATAGGCCCGAATTTCTCGCGCCTTGGCAACTCTTGTAATATTTGAAACAATCGGCCAACATTGTCGGCCAAGAATAACCAGCTCGCCTTAGCAGCCACTTCATCTTATGGGCCGATTGATGCGTTCCGCAAATCCCATCATGTACTTCGCTCATTACCACTTTGGCTTCGGTGTCATCAATACACTTGAGAAGCACCCCATCAATTGTCTTGAAAAATAGTCGATCATCCAACGTAACATACTTCAAAGCTTTATATCTTATCTTCTTATCTCGTAGGTTGGGATGGATTGCTCAAAAATTTTCGAATTTCCGTACGCCAATCGGCTTCTTCAATATCAGCTATCTCTAGTCTGTTTCGGCGAGCCGATATCCGGATGCTAGCTGAGCCAAGTTATTTGCTTCAAAATTCTGCTCTCTTGGTATATGGTTGACTTTAACACACTTGAACCTTTTCATCAACTTCTGGCACTTTTCATAATACTGCAACAATATTTCATCTTTACACTCATACTCATCGGCAAGCTGACTTACAACCAATAAAGAATCGCCGAAAATTTCCACAAAATCAGCCCCGCATCGATGAGTAATTCCAATCCTTTTAATATCGCTTCGTATTCGACTTGGTTGTTGGTGTACGCCTCCACCGTAATAGAGTATCCACGCATCGCCCCCGAGGCGACACAACAACCAAGCCGATTCCACTTCCTTCTTTGCAAATCGAACCATCAAAGAACACCGTCCATGGCACCGGTTCAACATATCCGCCGAGTGTTCACCGTGTTGCACCACTAAATCAGCCAATACTTGTGCTTTCACCGCTTTGGCCGATTCATAGCCTAAATCAAACTCCGCAATTGCCAACATCCATTTGCCCAACCGGCCTTTGGGGACCGGAGCCGATAGCATATACTTTACGACATCGGCCCGGCAAACGACAAGACATTCTTCGGCCAACAGATAATGCCTTAATTTCGTGCATGAAAAATACAGACAGAGACATAACCTTTCCACTTCGGATACCGTGTTTCGCATCAATCGCTTTGCGGCCGAGATAAAATATGACCCGCTCTTTTCCCTCCTCGCTCTTGAGTCAATGTCGAGCCGATGCACCTATCATCACCGATAAATATAACTTAAAGGGTGTGCCCGACTTTGGCGGAACCATCACCGGTGGGGACACCAAATATTTCTTGATATCTTCTAAAGCCTTTTGATGGATCGGCTCCCACCGAAACTCTTGATCGGCCTTGAGCTTCAATAATGGCGTAAACACATCAAGTCGGCCGGACAAGTTTGAGATAAATCGCCTAATAAAATTAATCTTGCCGATCGTGGACTCGGAGCTTCGTCTTGTTCGTCTGGCGGTTCCAACTTTCTCGATAGAATCAATACTCTTAGGGCCAACTTCAATTCCCTTTTCATGCACAATAAACCCCTGAAATTGTCCAATCGAGACACCAAACGCACACTTGAGCGGGTTCATCTTCAATCCGTATTGTCTTGTCCTCTTCAACACTTCCCCGAGATCAGCCACATGACTTCCAACCGATCTTGATTTCACCATGACATCATCAATATAAATTTCCACCAATCGGCCGATCAAATCGTGATATATAAAATTCATGGCCCTCTCGATATGTAGCACCAGCATTTTTTAGTCCGAAGGTCATGACAACCCACTCATATAGTCCCAACGCTCCGAGCATCCGAATGCCGCTTTCGATATATCTTCCTCGCCATAAAAATCTGATTATACCCAAGCATTTCCATCCATAAAGCTCAAAATCTTGTTGCCGGCGGCTGCATCAACCAACAAATCGGCGTTTGGCATTGGATACTCATCTTTCTGAGTTGCCTTATTCAAATTCCTCAAGTCAATGCAAACTCGCATCTTTCCATTCTTCTTTTCCACCTAGCACAATACTAGAAACCCACTCCGCATATCGGCATGGCCTAATGAAGCCGGCTTCATATAATCTGATAATCTCTTCTTTGACGGCTTCATAATACCTAGGGTCAATTTTCCGAGCCCCTCGCTTATATGGTCGATATCCAGGCTTAGTGGGCAACCGATGTTCAACGATCGATCGGCCGAGTCCAGCATCTCGCTATAATCCCAAGCAAAACAATCTTTATATTCTTTCAACAAGGCCACTAATTCATCTCTTACTTCTTTACACAATTTCTTGCTAATATATGTCGGCCGAGGCTTGTCTCCATCCCCTATATCGACTTCTTCTAACTCATCGGCCGACACAAAACCGTGGCCTAATTTCCCGTCTTCCGGTTCATCAATCGGCCGACTCACCATGTCTTCGCAGTGTATATCGATCGGCCGATTGTCCGTCAATTCTCCCGTGGGGCCCATCGAGCAGCTCGGGGTACCGACCCCCTGGTCACAATAACTCCATCATCTCGTGATGTTTATGGCCTCCGCATCCCAATACGTGCCCGATAAACAAGGCAAGCTCTCTAGACCAACAAACTCGAAATCGGCGGTTGCAATGGTTACGGACTTATCGGCCCGCACGATTTCGACCTTGTTGCCGACCCATTGAATCAAACACCGGTGCATGGTTGAGGGGATGCAACAATTGGCATGAATCCAGCCTCTTCCTAACAAAGTTGTGTATGCACCTTTCCCGTCAATGATGAAAAAAGTGGTGGGTATGGTTTTGCTGCCCACAGTGATCTCCATTATTGCGGCCCCACGCACATCTTGGCTTCTCCCGCCGTAATCCTTGAGCGTCGATTAGCCCTCATCATTTCTTCTCGCGTCTTCCCGAGCTTGCGTATGTAGTAATCGGCATGACGTTGACCGCCGCTCCTCCGTCGACCAACATTTTCCTCATCGGCGACCCATTGACATAGCCGCTAATGTATAATGCCTTGAGGTGCAAATGATCGAGTTGACCGGCTTATCAAATACCGCTGATTCCGCGTCCACGTAATCTCCGAAGCTTCCCAATCGGTTCTTCTTCAGCCGAATTTTCATCGGCCGATCCGACAATCCCGGGCATCGCTGACATCATATTCACCGCGGCTTCAACTCGACCACCCGAGACCGCACTTTCGCCTCCATTGCCTCTTGGGCTTGGGCTCATCATCTTGGTCATCTCTCGTAATGGCGTCTACCCTTGATTTCCCGACAACGCATTCTTTGAAGCCTCCTCTTTTGGGTTTTGCCGAGCAAACCACCGGGCACCACCGACCTTCGTTCTCCGTTTGATCACCTCTCGAATCTTCATGGTATTGGTAATCGAACTCTTCTTCATCATTGATTGGCCCCACCGATCGTGAACAGAGGTTCTCTTTGGCACTACGTATCTTCGTTCATTATATCCATGATCGTAGTCGATTGCTCTTCTCGGGGGCCGATTGTCGAGATTCATAGTTGCGACCAATCGGCCGTCCCTCGGTAACTTGACGACCCGACGTCACGATACTCTTCCCGCCGATGCACTCGGACAGCTTCTCGATAGATGGAAGCTTCATGTTTCGGTCCCGAAGCAGATCGAAAGAAAGGACAATCCCAGTGTGGGTCAAAATCTTCTCGGCGGATCACGCTTTGCTCGTATCGCCGGCTTTGACCGAGAGATTCCTCGTTCACGTGCCACTTGATCTCCTTCTTCCCTCTCCCTCTTCCTCTCATATCGGCGTATGAAACCAGCTGATCCACCACCGATGGTATTGATGTACATTGTATTAGCAGGGAAAGGGTGCCCATCAACTTTCATCTTCTTCTTCACATCGGCCGCTCGCAATATCCCACTCGTCAACCGCCTTCTGGATCTCATCTCTCATAGCATAACAATCAACAGTGTTATGATGTGAATTTCCATGCCACTTGCACCACTTAGCCATTTTCTTCAATTCCTCCTGCGTAGGAATTTTGTGATGAGGTGAAAGCTGAATTTTCTTTTCCCGCAGCAACTGATCAAATATCTCGTCGGCCTTAGATAAATCAAAATCATATTTTCTCTCCTTAGGATTGACATGCGGAGAAAATATCGGCCGTTTATTATTAGTCCACTCAACCGCATTAATTCCCTCTTCATCATCTTCACCGTCGAAATCAGCATAAGCTACCCGATACCGCCGATTCCTCGGTGAGCCGGAGATTTTCTTCCCGGCCAACCGCCTCTACGTGTCACTCGCGCCACCCATCAAACTCATGTGGGGTAAACTTTTCTTTGATGTTGGAGAATAGCCCCGCATAAGCGATCTCGGCCAACCGTTGCTCGTCAAGTTCGGATTGTAGCATCGTCCCTCGTAGTCCCGAACCTCTCGTATATAATCGGTCACCGATTCTCCCGATTTCTGTTTCATCGCCATTAAATCGGACAAACTAAGCTCGGTAATGCCCGTGAAGAAGTACGAGTGAAACCTTTTCTCCGCATCGGCCCAACTCTGAATAGAACCAAGCGACAACGAAGCAAACCATGAAAAGGCCGATCCGCACAACGACAAGTGGGAATAGCCTAACCCGCAAAGCTTCCCGAGTAGACGCCTCACCAAGCCGTGCGTCATACCGACCGATGTGCTCCATAGTTGATGTGTTATCTTGCCCGTAAAACTTGGAAAACTCAGGAATTTTATACTTATTGGGTAAAGCCACTGAATCCATCCAATCGTGGTAAGGTCGCCGATACAATGCACTTTTCTCCTTAGGCTTCAAATCGAACCGATCTTTCATCATATCGGCGATCTTAGCCATGAGGCTATTCATATCACCGGGTTCAGCAGCCGCCGATCCGGTCCCCGTCATATAAGCCGTGTTGGGCTGTCCCCGCTTGGGTGTATCAACCGACCGTTCCCGGAAATCCCAATGCTAGTAGCCGGAATAATGTCCATGAGCGATTCCATAACTCACGGCCGATTGGATCGGCCGTCCGACTCATGAATCCATGTCCCCACCCGATGCGGTCGGCCGTGGAATACCGGATATCGGCCGTACTATAGTGGGTGAGTTCTCAATTCTACTCGGGCCGGTATTTGGTACGTAGAAGAAATTGGGCTGTTGTGCCATCCGCGGGACCGCCGCCACATTGGTTGGTGCCCCCAACTCGTAGCCGGCCGTTGTACATCTTGCCTCGTTGCCCTCTTCCGTTACCGACTTCTTGGGATCACCGTTATCCTCTTTGCTTGGTCGGGTTGCACCGGTACTTGCATTTGCATTGTCCTTGCCAGTGCCATAGGTTAGGTGGCATGCCATACATGGGCTGAAACCCCGTTGGCGTGTAGTATTCTGGATGCCGATTCCCCGAATCTGGTCGTACAGAGTGCCAACAGCCGAGTGTATGCAGGTCCGTAATATCCTTCAAGCAAATAGCCGCCATCAACCGTGTCCTTGATCAAATTTCCGATGGTGTTGGTCAACACGCCCGATTGATTGATTAGGGCCCGATGAACGGACGAGTTGACCATATCACCGAGTTGGTTGGCATCCTGCGCTCTCGGGCTTTGATTTGGTCTAGTTCTTCCGATGCGTAATCCGAGGGATGTCTCCTTTGTGGCCACTCGCCACGTGTCACTTTCAGTGGCTTGAAAGTACTTTTTCATTGCTTCTGCCAGTATTCTTGGTACCGCAGCTTTTGTTCTGTCGTCATCTTCCCCAGTGCCGAAACCTCGTTGTCATCGTAAACTTCTCCATGCCCTTTGCCATCCGTCCTAAGAGGAACCGGAACAAAAATCGGCCGATTCTCAGCATCGACCATTGGTGTTCCGTCCTCCCCGACCGCCTCGCATGTACGACATCTTGATCTTGGTTGCTTCCGTCCCACCGGCGTGCCAAAAAGTGTGTTGACGTCAAAAGTCGCCAACACACCGTCGTCCGGAGAGTCCACCGAAACCCCGCCGACGCAGGGCCCCGTGCTCCCAACGGACCGGCCGGCTCGCCGATGTTCGTGTGCGCCGGTGCGTGCCGATGGTTTTCCCGCAAACCAACAAAGACAATAAAAGAGTGTAAAATTCCAGTGTCATCGGCCCGTATAGATCGATGTAGCAGCTCGTGGCCGATTCTCGCGTAAGATAGACAAAATCGCCATCGATCGGGAGCAAGCACGGCCCATCCATTTATGTATTAAATGCCGTGCAAACGAATCACGATACAAACGATACGTAAATCGGCCGACGCTATAACATGCGATCGGTAGCTAGCAACCGATTCACGTCGGTAAACGATCACATCATTAAGACTTTGCAGGATGCATTATCGGATAAAATGTAAACAAGGTAATTATTAATGGGATGTGATTAATTTGGTAGTAAGAAGATGGTTTAATCATCAATCAGATCAAGAATCTGCCGATCAGCATCCGACCGATTTTGCCATTGATTATAGTAGTGAATTATTTAGATCTATCTAAATGTATAATGATGATCAATGAAATCGTACTAATAACTCGGTCCAAAAGCAGCTTTAACGGATTTAATTAATTGAACATAAAACAGCTTAATGAACGTGATAAGCAATCGGCTAAACACTCCGAAAGAACAAGAAGACAAATACAACCACACAGATCCCAAATCGACCGACCGCTCCAACAGACAAGTCAACCGATGGCACGCTGGCCGGACTAGTCTAACGACCGCGCACGCCTCGCCGATTCAGGACAAGCACAATCATAAACGTCTTAACTATGAAAGTAAGTCTACACCCTAGCCAATCGGCTGCATGCGCCTAGGACAAGTCAACTATCGCAAAGGCAAACACAGGACACGTCAACCGAATCCGCACAACTGAACCGGCCAAGATGTAAAAGAATTCTCATAGCGGCTATCGTGACTCGAACGACCGGATCCGAGCCAATCGGCGCCGTGAGCAAAGGCTGGAACGGGAGGCAGGACAAGTCAAACTACCTCCACCACGAGCCCGACCAGGTCAACTTGACTCATCCCGCCGATACTCACTACGCCGATCGAAAACAGATCCGGTCGCCGGATAACTAGCAATTAAGCCATCTAATTACGAACAATGCGCCGAGAATTAGACAACATAATTACCTTGTCAAGCCAACGTGTCGTCGACCGGAGCCCCGAAGATCCCCGCGCGAAAACAAGAAAGACTTGACGTAAAATTAGGTTTGGCGATGCGCCGAAAGTTGTATTGGATGTGAATCGAGTTTACATGTTACATCCGAGTATGTATTTATACTCGGCAAAAAGAATCCTATTCTGACCCTCCTCGTGCCGATTTCCTAACCGACTAGAATCCTTTTTCCAAAACTAACTATTATTTCTAATTTTATAACGTGGGCCAGGCCCATCAATGTTGTGCTCTTCTCGTTGGCGTCCGCGCACGATTCCCGGAGAGACGCGCCTTTACTCGCCCAAGCGGCCGTCGGCCTTCTCGCCCACCGGCCCCTTTTTACCTATAGTCGCC
>JAUNZO010000269.1:0-96700 GCA_031894775.1 Chloris gayana | reverse complement strand
TTTTAAGCTGTAAGAATATAAGCAGTATGCACCAGGCTCCCAGCAGAGAAGTGATCTGCCACAACTTGAATACAAGACTAACCAATGACAACGTATGGCATAGATGACATATCCAATGAAAATGTAAGATTCACTAGTATCATAATAAACAATGTAATGTAAGTTTCACAAGAATACCAACAAGGACCCACACAAAGTGAAAAACTCGCTGTAAAATCAAGAGCAATGCAATCCTTGTCGCCGTAGTTTTCAGGCAATCTCCAAAGGTTTGCAACAAGGTTTGTATCCTTGTTATCAATGCAATAAAGGTTCAGGCAATCTCCTAAGGAGTTCCCGTAGTTTTCTTCAAAAAAAAAAAATGTGTCCAATTGGAACGATTGTTATAACTTTTAAGTTTTAATCCTCATCTATAACTTTCAATGAAGAAAAAACACACTTTAAAAGAGAGCAGACTTTATGACCTCAACCATCATAACCATGTACTCTACCAACAGGCCGCAGCCAATCGGCCAGGTTTCCTCAACATGCTAATATTGGACAGAGAGAAAGATCAGTTTTAGAAAGCTAGTTGCTGGAGTAACCTTATTGTTTTCCATGCCATTTACCCATAACTCAATTATGTCAATTTGACAAGCCATATACAAGTCATGTAGTAGGCTGGAAACCGGAAGCAGAGACAAACTGGATGCACAACCAACAATTTATCAAACAAGAAGCACTAGTGAAGGGAGAGTACCCAAAGATAGGTTACATGAGAACCTACTGCACTTCTCTCTCATCTCTGCCTGAACGAACCAAAATGTCTGTCAGCGTCTTGTTTCGGACATTTTCCTTCTTGCCTGAAAGAGGTTCAATTAATCGATCTTGCAGCAGTAATAAAACAATGACAATTGGTACATTACTAACACAAACCAATAACATCACAAAATTTTCTGCATCGCACATAAGGTCTAAGCTACCAACAAAACCGATTGAATAAATGTAACCGGAAGTCCAAAAGAGACCAAATCACTATGAAAGTTCAATATGCTGAATTGCAGATAATTGGTCCAGGGTTGCACAATCTAACTACTGAATGGACAGATCATCTGTTATAAGGATGCAGATTGGGTAGTATAAATTTGAAATTCAGCAGATTAAGTAGTGTAAATTTGAAATTCAGCAGATTAAGTAGTGTAAATTTGAAATTCAGCAGATTAAGTAGTGTAAATTTGAAATTTACAATGAACAGAGTACTCTAAGCAAAATTTTAGACTGCAATACCATTTTAAGGAAAAACTACAATACCATTTGAACAACTATACGGCAGAACAATTGAATGCATAACAGATAATTGAACAGGTAAAATGACACACAGCATCTGAAAATTGATCACCTGGAGTAGGGATGTGGCTGGATTCAAGCCATGGTGGAAGCAAAAGTGGTTTGATAAAAGCTGAAAACATAGCTAAGGGACCTCCACGTCTACCCAGATGCACACGAGCGAGCACCTTCCCCATATCCATGTCTACTGTGAGAGCAAAGTCACCGATGATGACACACATGACGTGTTCATTCAGTGGGTCGATAACACCAATCCCCGGCGTGCCTTCCTGTTTTCCAGCATCGACCCAGACTCTGCTGAGCGCCACCTGATGCTCCAGCGTCCAGCCACTGTAGTCGTCGTGAAGAGTGAACGAGCTCAGGATGAAAGGTTCCTTCTGCGACACCTCCACATAGCGAAGTTTCCCCTCACTGACCCCAATCCGCCGGTACGTACCCTGCGCTGGTGGGTAATTTACCCATGGGCCAGGGCCAGGCACTGGCCACACGCTACCCCATGGCAGCTCAACAAAGCGGAGCTCTGGGCGGGCGCTGAACGGATCGGCGTAGACGGCGCCCCAGGTCAGATCGAGCCACCACAGCCGTCCAGCGAAGGCCACCACGTCGTGATGTCTATCCGCCGTGGCCGCGGTAGCGGGGACGGCAACCCCACCAGCTTGTCCCACTCCCCCGTCTCCGAGAAGAACCGCCGCATGACGAAGGTCTGCTCATTCCCTTCACCTTGCACGCTGAGCTCCGCGACGGCGAACCTGTCAGGCGGACCGTCCCCGCAGTCGGATTGGGTGAGGAGGCCCTGGGCGTACCATCTGCGGACCTTCTTCGTGCCGTCGATGTCAGGGAGGCAGAACATCTCGCCGCTGAGGGGGTTGCAGACGAAGCGCGTGATGTCGGGGTCGATTTCGATGGGGAGCAGTTCGCCTTCCCGGGCGGCGCGGGACTTGGCGGCATCGGCAGCCGTGGCGGGGCCATCCTCGAACTGGAGGAGGAGGTGGCCGTCGCCGCTCGTGGACCGGATCCTGCCGCCGAGGATGCCCAGGCTATCGCGGTCGGAGTCGATGCGGGGCTTGGGGTTGATGAAGTGCGCGGGGACAAGGATGTTGGGGAGGCCCGGGGGCTCGGCGACCTCAAGGAACGCGCGCGGCGCCGCCGAATTGATCAGCATCGTGTCCTCGATTATCTCCCACGGAGGGCGCGCGGCGGCCGCGGAGATGCCGCGGCGGAGGCCGGCGGACAAGGACGCCGCGGCGGCGAGGGATTGGCGGAGGGGGACCAGCATTTTGGGCGGAGGAGGGCGGCGACGGCGGGGGAGAGATACGAGGGTTTTGTGCGGTGTGGTGACCTGGGAGCGGGCAGCTGGTTGGCGGCGTCCTGGTCCGGGTGGTGGTGGTGGAGCCGGGGAAGCCAAGGAGGTGATGGGTTTCGCGGAGGAGCTGGAGCTCTGCAACAGTAGCAGAGGGGCAGAGGGCTGTCCAAGCGTGGGCTTGGTCCACAGAGTGGCTGGTGTTTTGCAGCGTGAGGGTCTGAAACGTGGCGTCCGGTATGCATAGACAGGGTGCACGCCGCTTGAACTTGGTTCGCTGGGAGAATAACGCAACGGGTACATCAAGGAAGTGTTTGGTTTGGTGTTGGTAACGCAATGGGAATCGTAACGAGATGAGGGTGTATTGGTAATTATTATATCCCATTACGGTCTTTGCTTGGTTCGCTTCCGTAATGAGTTCTATTTCCAATAAGTGTTTGGTTGGAGCAAAAGTAATGTATTCAACATCATTCACTAGCTAGTTTGAAGAGGCTTCTGGTACTTAGAGCTCATGCATGAATATAAATGCAAGAATAATTTTTCCAGTCATATTCAAGAGTGAACAACCAGATAATATTCCTTCCAGATTAAATTACATATAAATGCTGAATATTCAATAGAAAAAGTAGATGTGCAAGTAACAATAGCACTGGTACAAATACATAATTTGCTATGGCCATCTTTCCGGTGCTCAATTCAACCAAAAAAACTGATAGCATCACTCTTTCTTATAAGAATATCATTATCAGACCCCCAAGTAAGACTAGTGACAGACATTTTATGAGCTTCATTACCATCGAGGTGCAAAGAGACTAATTAAAAGGCAGCAAGGACCAATGCAAGCACCACCAGAGAATACACATCAGTACAGTATGTAGGATAATAGGACTTTCCCTAGAAAACTAACAGCCACACATCTCGCCACCACTCTTAGCAGCCAGCACAAACTCATCTTGCCTCCTTAACTTGTGTAGAACACATCTCGTCACCATCAACTATGTGATTCCCCTGCAAACAAAACAAAAGGACTGAACTTCATCCCTTGTAAATTATTGTATATGACTGGACTAGAGAACTGATTAGTGAACAAGAAAAAAACTTCTTGACCGAAATGCACCACAGTGAACTGGCCTGTGGATGGCAAAGTAAAGTCAAATATAGGCTAATAGAAACTAGCCCTTAAACATATGTCAGAGCAATTATTTGGCAAGAACAGAAAGTCCTAGGAGCATTTGCACTAAACATTGTTTACTAATACTGGAACAGATTGATCCTCCACATGTGGCCAGAAGTGAACTTGACATTAGTAGTACGAACCTGAGATTGACATGATGTCCTATCTTCATCTACCACCTTGCCTCTCTCTCTCTTTCCTCTGCGCTTCATCTACAACAAGCAAAATACTTAAGGAATGAAAAGTTCCATACTGACTAGTTCATATGTCAAAGGTAATGAACAAATAAAGGCAACTTTTAATTACCTTGTAGCATGTTCACAATATATTCTCTCCTTAGTGGCTCTGGAAGTGCAAACAACATGCCCATTTGATCTGGCATCTTTGCAAACACAAGAGCTGCTTGGATAACTTCACCATCAGTAAACTCAAGTCTGCGAACCTCATTCACAGCCTTCTCTCTCATCTTTTGCTGGGGATCATCATTCATTGCCTTCTCCTGATTGGCTGCATCAAGCTCCATAGCTCGTGCCATATGCCCAACCGACTTTGTCACAACCTTCAGTTCACCAGCCACTTCATTGAACATGTCTAGAAGCGGGTCACTTGCTACATGCATTTCATATCAAACTATCATTTCAGTGTTCACTAGTGATAAGCCCTCAGCATCCATGCGTCACAACAACATCCAGTAGATACGGCTGGTATGAACAGAAAGAAAACACCCAAGAACTGACAACAGGTGCCTTACTTAATCAAGGATCATCATCGCTCGCCGGAGCAGGTTTAAGACTAAGCACAATCCCTACTCCTCAACGTCCATCCACCACAACTACCAACCAGTAGGATAGAAACATATAGCAAGTGAAGAGATGATCAAAAACCTGATTGAGAACGGCGAACTGATCCTCCTCCTCCTCCTCCTTCTTCCGTGCAGATCGAGCTGTGATCCGAAGAATGGCGGGTCTAGGGTTAGAAAACAGGTAGGGAAGAATCGAAAGAATCAACACAGATGAGAGAGAAGGGGATCTACCAACAAATCAGTCACTGGAGCAGCAGATCGAATGGAGGAGAAGGCTGTGGCATTCGTTCGACGGCGGCGGCGCTGCTCCACTTGAGGGGAGGCGGCGGTGCTGCTCGACTTGAGGGAGGCGGTGGCGCTGCTCGACTTGAGGGAGGCGGCGGCGCTGCTCGACTTGCACGATGGTCACCGAACGACTCAATCGACGGAGGAGCGACACGATGCGGCGGCGGCGTAGCTTGACTCGAGGGAGGCGGAGGCACCGAACAGGAGAGATGAAGACGGGCTGTATCAGATCGATACTGATCGGGGAAGGAGGGTTTCAGGTTTGTACACACCGGTATCCGATTACCTGGTAACGGACTGCAGACTTCGGTCCACCAAACAGCTGTAACGGAATTTGATTGCTTCCGTGATCTGAATACGTTACAATCTCACGAAACAAACACGTCCCAACATATGTTCGACTTCCATGCGCTGGCTGCGTTTTGTTCGGAGTCCGGACTCCACATGCCAGTAGCAAATCAACCAACCATTACTTGATTTTTGTAACTGGTTATGTTTACTCGAAAAAAATAAAAAGAGCAAATTCCCTTATACCATTAGAAAATTTTCAACTTCCCATTGAAATTTTTAAACTTCCTTCTGTACCATCCGCTTAAAATTTCTGTACGGAACAAATGCGGAAACCAGGCAGCAACTTGTATGAACAATTTCAGATAAAGTGAATATGGTAATAAGACAACGTTACTTTGCTCGAACAAAACTAGCGTGAATCTTCCAATTTCCAAACGAATTACGAGTTATTTTTCCTTAAACCGCAACAATTTTTTTACCATGCTGATTGTCTTACAACCAAACCAAGCAGGGAGATTATTTGTTACGTTCCTTTACCAACAGCAAGTGAATATTCTATAAAAAACAGCAAGTGAATACCGAATACAAGATTAATAACAAGTTGCAAAACTAAGGAATTTTCATAGGAAAAGGTGATCGCACTGCTTGTGGAAGTAAACGTAGCTTCCATAGTGCTAGGCAATGGTCATGGATGGTCATTGTTACATCTACTGGATTGTTGTCAAGTTTCTTGCAAAAGCTCCCAAAATAGGCACATTATGAAATCAGCTAAGCTCCCAAAAACAGACTTCATCGGAGCTTTACCATAAATGAGAGCTTGGCGGCAATCACCATATAATCTTCTTAATTCATTAAGACACCACTGCTGTCAGTTGATTTTTATGGTACCTGAAAATCAGATACAACATGTTAGGCACGACATGTTTAAATAACGATATGAAGATAACTGAGTAATAATATGGAACAAAAACATTTTGAATTCAGAGTAAACACAAATAAATAGTAACAAAATTTGGCTACTAACATAGTAAATATAGACCCTTTAAGATTAAATCTTCTATGGACATCGTCAATGCAGGATGGTCACTACTTCTAGAGGACAAACAATTTCCTTTTTTAGAATTTAGTAGAAAAAGTCTTCTAAGAACTTAGGACAAAGGAAAGTGTCCAAAGATGGTTAAAGGTTGTGCATCCTTCAAATTCTTAGAAATTACTATTATATTAGAGGTTTACAGACACAGTTTCAAGTTCGTACTTAATCATGGTTGCAGGTTCAGGCAATTGCAATACACCTGAATGAGAAGCCCATCCTAAAACACAGTTTTACTTTGCTAAATGCTAAAGCGTTGAAGTGAGTGTGACAACCGGGCAAGTAGTTACAGGGAAAGGAGACTCTGAAAACTAGGAAGAACTCATATTTGATCATTAAGAAAATAAAAGGCATCCAAACTCCAAATGAACTAGTATATGAGTGCTAGACCTTTGAAAGTCAGAAATCACAACAACAGACACACACTTCATCTAAAGTGTTTTGCCACTATTTGGATACATACCCAAATTAAACAACAACATAGTAGTATCAGCAGATTGCACAATTTAACTAAACTTTATGTTCCACAAGGAATTTCTACTAAAGCACAAAGATGACCCAACCAATGAAAGCTTGTACAAGAAAAAGATCAGACACGAGTTGGGTGTTTAAATTCTAGACCCTTCTTAAGGAGAACACACAACAAGAGAACCAACGACAAGGTCTAGTGTGAGCCGAGGTTCATATAACCAGATTGATCAGTCCAGTTTTTTAACCAGAAAAACCAGGCGGTTAATCGGGAAACTAGTGGTTAATCGTTTTACTATAGTGCATAGTGTCGTTTTCTCCAAGTTAACCGGTCAAACCGGGCGAACGGCCAGGACTGTTCCCCGGTTAACCGGGATAACCGGCCGGTTTCTACCGGTTTATGTAAACCATGGTCAATCCAACTAAACTTTATGTTCCACAAGGAATGTCTAGCTTCACTAAAACACAAAAATGGCTCAAGCAATGAAAGCTGGTACAAGAAAAAGAACACATGCATGAGATGGGTGTCAAGGAGAACACACAAGAAATGAATATTTCTTTAATATAGCTCATCTAAATTCAGTATAAATCTAATTAAAATAGAAAGTAATTATAGCTCATCTGGTTTCAGTATAAACCTAATTCAGTTGCAACACAGTTATACTTCATCTATTTCATTTACCATCAAAAATGAAAAGAAAATATGTTAAACAGCCTACCTAACTTGGCCACAATCATGATTCTTATTCTGAAATAGCTTTCTTGCAAGATGACAATGTTTCAGGCTAAAGGAATCAGACTGACAAGGCTAAGCATCTCAGTTTCCAAAACATGTTGTTCATCGATAACAATACTTCAATAACTCACAGTTTGGAATAAATCCTGTTTGCTAATTCAGAAAATAGTAACACATCTCAATCCCCTTGAACAAAATAAGAGTTCTCAGAGGCTTCAACTTTCGGTAAGACTGTCACACCCGTTTGGCGGCAACTGTGTGACGAGCAACATGGATGGGCCAAGTAATGGGGAATATAAGTGATGGGCCGTGGCCCAAAACATTGCCTCGACGCTGGAACAATAAGTACCGGGGAAAGCGAGATGGAGAGTAGTCAGTCGATATTCTGTTTTGCTTGCTCCTATCTTACTTCTTCTCTACTCCAACCCCTGCTCAGAACTTCTCCTTTGTATCCAGGAATATTTCAGTGTTTAAATCCAGAATTACCTCGAGAGCATATGTGTATGTGTGTCTCGTTGTGTTCATGTGTGAGTTCTCTATCAATTGTGCCTGGGTATTACACTGGTAGCAGACCCTACAGATACTCCCCTGATCAGAAAACGGAAATTGAAAAGCAAATTGCAGCTATGTTGCAGGCAGGAACAATGATACCAAGTTTGAGCCCTTTTGCATCTCCTAAGCTGTTGGTCAAAAAGAAGGATGGTAGTTGGCGCTTTTGTGTCGACTACAGAAAATTGAATGCTGGAACAATAAAAAACAAGTTTCCTATGCCCATCATAGATGAATTTCTAGATGAGATAGGTGGTTCCAAATTCTTCACAAAGCTAGACCTTAACTCTGGCTTTCATCAGATAAGGATAAGGATGAAACCGGAGGATGAATTCAAAACAGCTTTCAGAACTCATAACGTCCACTTTCAGTTCAGAGTAATGCCCTTTGGCCTCACAAATACACCTGCCAACTTTCAATGTTTGATGAACTCAATTTTTGGGTCATACATGAGAAAAGTTGTCTTGGTTTCCATGGATGACATTTTGATTTATAGCAAGTCCTTAGAAGAACATGTTCAACACATTAAGCTGGTCTTTCAAGTATTGGTGGATAACAAATTATTCTTGAAATTCAAGAAGTGTGCTTTTGCCCAAAGCAGCATTGTGTATCTAGATCATATTATTTCTGATGAAGGAGTGGCAACTGAACCAACAAAGATAGCTGCAGTGGAACAATGGCCTGTGCCTCAAAACTTCACTGAATTGAGGGGTTTTCTGGGCTTTACAGGATACTACATGAAATTTGTGCAATCTTGGGCATGTCCACAACAATCGCAAACTCTATGTCGATGGACAGATATAGATGGCCGGAGTTCATTGGGTCGATTGCACCAAGCAGTGGGGCAGGAGTGAAGCCGCCGCGACTCAGGAGGAGATCCACAAACGCAACCTGATCCTCCATCGTCCAGCGGCCGCTATCCTCGTCGAGCGAGGACAACTTGATCAGGTAGGGCTCCTTCGCAGCCACCTCGGCATAGCACAACCTACGGTCGCTGACTCCCAGGCGCCGACGCTTGATCAGCTGCCTCATCGCGTCCTCATCCTCTTGCCCGGGACGCACGCTCTCTATCGGCATCTGAAAGGAACGCAGCTCCGGCCGGTCACCGAACAGGTCGACGGATACAGTGCCTCAGGTCACATCCATCCACCACAGCCGGTCGCGGAACGCGACCACCTCGTGGTTCAAGTGCATCCGCGCCGCCGCGCGACAGCTGCGATGGAAGCACCAGCTTGTCCCATTTTCCGAGTATCTGAAGCGAATCGACGATGGACGAAGCACCGCTTGCCCCATTCGACGCCGTCTTGGTTGCTGAGCTGCGCCACGGCGTACCTCTCGTGAAGCCCGTTCGGGCCGGCAGCGGCAGCATCGTTGATGATGCCGAGGTGGTGGTCGTTCAATTTCTTCTCCTAGTTGTCGAAATCTAGGAGGCGGAACAGCTCGTCGGTGACCGGGTTGCAGACGAAGCGGTAGAGGAACCGTACTCCCTTAGGGCAACCTCATTGTATAAGGACCGGGTAGTCCTTATACTGGGACCCACAACAGGTGAAGAAATAGTTAAGGTCAGGTTTATACTTGTACAGTAAAAAGTGAGCTCCACAATCAATATAAAACTTAGCTCTCGAGAGTGTGAGTGCTGTCATGAGAAAGAAGTAGAGGAAGGAGGGAAGAAAAATAATTTTTTATTCTTATGGCCAGCCCATATATATATGGATGACTTTAACCATTAATATTATATGGACTACCCGTGCAATGTATAAGTACTACCCAAAACACTGCATTTATTATGTAACGACCACTTTTTTCATACATTAAGGACGCCCTTACCTCTTTTAAAGTTCGGGGTTCTCATTTACGAAATCAGGTATTCGTCCTCACTCAACTTGCAAAACCGCTTATTTTTTCCTCCCAAGATTGGCCGGTGTACGTCATGTCATCATTTTCTCTCACCCTCGAGGCCCGATGAGGGTCGTGGCCTCCACATTAGTCTTGTGGCCTAGGGGCATGCACGACGTGTTGCAGGGAAAAAGGACCACCGCCTCCATCCAACTAGATGCATGGTCGATCGTTGCGCCGCGTGGCGGGTCGTCGCCTCCACCCGCTCGCTTGGGAAGATGAGGGCACTCGAACGTCGGTGGGTGGTAGCATGGTAGACTCGGCCTCCAGCACAAGTGTAGATGAGCTGCTATTGAGAGTCAATGACGACCACCACCGACGTCGTGCCACAATCTCCACCGAGACCAGCGCCTCGGCCTCCATGGCCTAGTGTCATTACGCCTCTACGAAGCTTCCATCTCTGCGATTTATAGTCGACCTTTAGTCAATTTCAGGAGGAGAGAGTAAGACGCCAAGCTCAACGCATCGGTGGGACTAGAGGCTATCACGAGCCAACACGATGAGGGTTGCGTCAGGGGGTAGACGACGATACATATGGCAAGCCGCAGGAGAAGGGAGCGTGTCACAATTAAGGGGAAAAATTAGAAAAGGAGAAGGAGAAAGTGAAAGGAAAAGAAAAATAATGATACGAAACTTAATATGTGAGACTCACTACGCCACGTTGGACAAAATCACTACGAAAATTGCCAAGTGAGTGGAATTGAACCGGGTGAAGGAGTACTGAAATCGCTCCAACCATGTACTAGTTGAGGTAAATAAGACTTCTCAAAAATGAACAATTACTCATCAGTTAATCATATCTCTTTTAAAGTTATACATACAAGGTGTTTCAAAAAAAAATTAAAATACTGTCAAGGTGTGATGCATTCAAACCTAGCTACTGAGCTGCCACCAAAGATCCCTTTGGACAGAATAAAAGTGGACAACTACTCATAAGGCAATTGTAAGTCTTTCAAGTAACAAGCTGTAATGCATTCAAACTCACTAACATAGACTGGTCTGCCACCAAAACTAATAACAGACCAGTCTCCCACCAAATGCAATGTTTTTCCAGGATTACTATCAGCAAACAAACACCAAATTGTACTGATCAGCTTAAAGCTTGAAAAGGTTAAACAATGTGACCACAAATATCAAATTGCAGAAATGACTGAGCATAGGAGATTTTTTGCTCAGAATTCTAGCAAATTACATAGCTAACCATCAATTTTTTTAATAGAAGATAATGGTATCGGATTGCAATGAACAGAAGATTCAGCAGTTAATTATGTGATAGATAGCTGGTACATGACTGAGTTGAGCTCGACTGCTGTACTGCAGAGGCCCCCAATAGGCAAAGCCTGTTCCAGTTCCAGAGTTCAACTAAAATGCGATAAAATAGGTAACATGCAAGCTCAATACAGCCAAACTTCTCCAAAGTTTCCCCAAAACAAGACTACTTAATCAACACCCATCAGCACCGTAACTCCTTGAGGCACTTCTGTCAGTTGATTTTCGAAAACTCTAGAAATGAAATAACAAACATCAGGGTACATTAGAATAATAATACAAAGAGAAAGAATGACATGGAAAAATGAAATAAGAAACATCAGGGCACTTGGTATAAACATAAGACCACATGAAAAATAGCATGCTTATGTTTATCCATACATACATTTGACAGAAGATTACATCATGACCATTGTTATGAAGTAGCAAGATTCATCCGAGGACAAAAATATGAAGTGGCTTATCATGATTTGGCGGTTTTAGTATTTTTTTATTCTATTGCAATTGCATCAACATAATGATATGAAATAATAAAAGTAAACAGTGTTCAGCATAAACACAAGTCCATAAGGGGGAAAAATTAACATGCTTATGTTTAACCCATGGATTCATTTGGCAGAAGATTAAACCATGATCATGGTTATGAAATAGCAAGCTTCATCACAGGGCTAACATACAAAGTGGGTTATCATGGTTTGGAATTTTTATTTTCCTTTGCAGCAACATGATCATGTGTTATGGAAGCACATGTAAATAGGACTTGGTCATGTTCTGCTGCTCAGTGTAAAATGTGAGCAAAAACAAATAGAAACGCTACATAGCTCCGCATATAGCTTTTTAACATTTTCAAATACACGTGAGGGACTAGTTTCTTGATTCTGAACAAGTATTACAGCAGGAAAGCAGGATCACTTTTCAGAACAGAGGACACAGTATATACTAATTCAGTAATGCCATTGATTGGTTATTCATGCATAGTAGTATTGTAGGAGATTATTGGTTACACAAGTTAAGTTTATTACCTGCAGAAGGGATTTGGCTTGACTCAAGCCACGGTGGGAGCACACATGAAAGATAGCCAGTGAAAAGGGGTGAATAGCCTTCACCTTCACCAAGCATTGAGAAACCAAAAACCTTTTCCTTGTCCAGGTCTACGGCAAACGCAATGTCCCCAGTCGTGACATGCATGACGCGTGAGTTCAGTGGGTCGATAGCACCAATCCGTGGTGCGGACTCCTCAGATGTATTGCCTTGATTCTTCCAACAGCGGTGAAGAGCAACATGGTGCTCCCGCGTCCAGCTGCTGCCATTGTCGTCAAGGGAAAACGAGCTGAGATAGAAAGGCTCCTTGTTGGACACCTCGACATAGCGCAGCTTCCCTCGCTGATCCCCATGCGGCGGAACCTGCTCTGCGCAGCCATGGGGTCCGTCACGCTGCCGCTCGGCAGCTCGACGAAACGGAGGTCCGGCCGGTCGCTGAAGGGGTCAGCGGAGACGGCGCCCCAGCTCAAGTCAACCCACCACAGCCGGCCGGCGAAGTTGAGAACCTCGTGGACGTTTAGCCGGCGCGCGAGCGGCAGCGGGGACGGCAAGCCCACCAGCTTCTCCCACTCCCCTTTCTGCGAGAGGAACCGGCGCATCACGAAGCTCCGCTCATCCCCCTCCTGATCCTCGGTGATCCCCGCGACGGCGTACCTGTCAGGCGGTCCATGCGGGCGCTCGGAGCGAGTGAGGAGCCCAAGCGATTGGGAGGACACGGCCTTCTTCGTGCCGTCGATGTCGGGGAGGCGGAACATCTCGCCGCTGATGGGGTTGCAGATGACGCGCGCGATGCAGGGGTCGATGCCGGCGAATCGGCGCTTCGGCGCGGCGTGGTCCTTGCTGCCGAGGGGATCCGTGGCGCGGCAGCCCTTGAGGTCGAGGAGGAGGAGCCCGTCGCCGCTCGTGGCGCGGGCGACGCCGCCGAGGTGTCTCAGCTTGACGTCGCCGCCGAGGTCGCGGTGAGGCCGGGGATCTCCGAGGTGGGAGGGGACGAGGAGGTGGGAGGCGCACGGGGCTTCCGCGGGAAGGAACCACGCGCGCTGCGCCAGCGACCTGACAAGCGTGGCGTGGTAGACCAGGGCCCACGGAGGACGGCAGGTCGTCGGGGGTGCTGCCGGGGGCCGATGTGAGCCTCCGCGACGGCGGTGTACATGGCGCGGCGGAGAGGGAGCTGCATCTCTCGGAGGAGCGAGGAGGCTAGCGCGGCAGTGTAGAGTGTAGACTGGAGAGGTGGCGGCGGAGCGGCAGGAAGCGAGGGTTTCGCGTTTCGCGGAGGGGGAATGGCCGAATGGGTGAGAGCGGTGGTGGTGCTCGCCTTTGCCTGAGAAGTCGAGAAGGGGAAGGGAGCGGCGGATGGGGGTCTTGGTCCACGGGTTCACGGTGGTGGCATCAGGGGTAAAAAGTTCGAGAGCTGTTGGCGTGTTCTAGCAGGACCATGATCTTGTGCACCATCACCACTTGTGATTCTGCAGCTCTTAGAGCGGTTACATGGACTCGGCGCACGCAGCTCCGTAGGGTTGCTAGGACAGTACAGGCATCACGGGAACAAAGAAGAGCTGCTCTCGGGGCCACATGTCATAACGGTGACGTGTATTCCAAGATTCCCGCCGTGGTAACGGGCTAACGGCCTTTTTTATCCATTGATTGATTGACTGTGGCTGGACCGGAGTGGTGGGAAATTTCCTTCGCCATAAGCTCCAAAAAAAAAAAGATAAAAAAGAAATTTTCCTTCGCCGTTAAACGCTTAAACGACAACGTGGGAGCTGACCATTGGCTGCTCTGCCGTTTAGAGTTTCACATCACAAATCACAAGCCACATATTTCGCGCCAAATATTATGATGTTTGAGCGTAGGAGAAGTCACAAGTTACTCCGGGCTGTAATAAACTGCAATACCGAGGCCCAACAGGATCAAGGAAAAGTAAAAGAGACAGGTACACTGGAAAGGAAGAGAGAGATAGAGATAGGAGTGTACTGGTGGAAAGAGGAAAAGATGTACTTCCTCCGTTTTTAAATTATTGACGTCGTTAACTTTTTTCTTTATATTTGAACGTTCGTCTTATTCAAAATATTTTTTTCAAATACGTAAAATTATAAATTGTGTTTCAACTTTCTTTGATGATTAAACAAATGATGATAAAATATTTGATAATTCTTAAACTTTTTTTAGTAAGGTGAATGGTCAAACGTAACAAAAAAATCAATGGCGTCAACAATTTAAGAACAAAGAGAGTAATCGAAAGCGAAAATGACATGTAATTAAAGAAAAATGAGGAAAGCTACAATGACATGTAAATGTGTACAGAGGGAGTAGTTATTACTCTAGTGATTAGAGATCTCGTTGTGTGCGAATCATCAGGCAATACAATACTCCTCGATTTCAGTTAGACAATATACAAACATTCAGGATTAGTTTGAAAGTACAAGGATTGCCTAGCCCAAAGAAGCCAACAAGCAAAATCCAATCTGAACCGCAAAATGTACTGAGATCCGATAAGCAATTTACAAAAAAGAAATATCAGGCCAACTCATCTCGTTAGTCCATGGCACCAACACAGGAAAGCAACAAGAGCGCAAGACCCGTTGGTGTTATGCTCACCTTAGCTTGCTAACAAACAGACCCACAACCATTCCTCGAGTATATATGGTTACATGACAAAAGAACTGATGCAGCATGATCGCACATAATGTTCAACAATTCTACATGCAGCAGGTCAGCAAAAGCCCAAAAACCTTACAAAACCTACTAGCGAAGGTCAGTAAGTGCATCAGCAAACCCTCAACAGTCCCCAAACTTGAGCCAACTTATAACGAAAAGAGCTTGAGATTGTACCACCATCTAACTTTAATGCATCTCCTTCCACAAAAATAACACCTTGGATCTGTTAACTTTTTATCAGAAACCTGATGAGAGCAAACAGTGGACATTAGGGATATGTGAATAATGATACTACGAGAGAACCAGTCATATCAAGAAGCAAATAATTTCTTGGTTCGATATAAACACAAAATAAGCAAACAGATCTAGTAAAGTCCATATACATCTTGGCATTTTTCTTTTCTGTAAATATTACACATTGTGCTTTCTTCACATCTATAGACCTCGGCAAATATTATGGCAATCATACCCAAAGACTAGGTAAACAATGCACATTTAATTCAGTCTTACTCTTAATTAATTAGAATCTTTCGATTTCACATGTAGTTTTCCTGGTCCAATTTGAATTTGTAATAAGTAATGCCTGGCAGTTCAATCTCAGGGCAGCTAAATATGCACCGCACAGCCTTTTCAATCCCTAGCGTGAAACACAACACTAATTACTTTTAGCAGACACCTGCCCATTGAATTCTGAAGTGCTACTTTGAGATTGCAAAATACAACCTTTGTTCAAGTAGCATGCTTAATCAAAGAAAACAGTTTGTTGGCGTGATTTCTAGCATCAAGTGTAAAATTATGATACTCTATTAACATTTTAATGGAATAAAAGACAGTCACCTATTAGCAAAATGGTTGAGCAAGAACGCATATATCTCATATCAAATATACTCAAAAGAGAGATACCGATTATCATACAGTAATTTTGTATATTTTTCCTTGAAATCTTATTCAGTATCATGCAAAGCTAATGATCTTATAAACGCAATGAGTTAGCAGCTTAGAGCTCATTCCATGCCTCTAGCTAGCTTAATTACTATATTGTGAATAACCATTTCCACCGTCTTGACTTTTGAGTTTAGGATATGTAAATTGTAATTGTAATAGATAATCCGTAAATAAATCATGCGCTATCTTGAAAACTTTATTTTGAAGGAAAAAGGAAGAAACAGATAATCAAGCTTAGCTCATATTTATGACAAATGTATCAAAGCAGTGACACTCCATTTTTACACAATTTGAATGGGCAAGAAGCACATACCTAAAGTGCTGTAGGTCAGTGCAATTAGCTCTGATATTTTTTTATCAAATGAGACAGAATACTTGTGTCCTCTATACCATTTCTTTATTGCAGCAAAATCTTACCACTTGCCGAGAAAGAAGCAATGTAGTAGACAGTAACTCATGATGACACCAAGGCTATAGACTTATTTTGGTTTTCATACTCGATAGGTTTTACTGGACCATGTGAAATTTAAATTTAAGTGATAACTGCCAGTTTCAAATAATAAGAGCTGATGCAATGTCTAGATCAGTAAAACATGATATCCCTCCTACATTTACTTTTAAAATGACAGTACATGGCAACAAAATATCATTGGAATCTTATGTAGCCATTCTCTAAAGTTAATATCTATCATGATCTGCAGTGAAAGTGATGAAACAAAACATAAATGGGCAGCAGAAGGTAACTAATCAAGATTTCAGTTCATTTAAAACAGAAAAAGATGAGGATGATGATGGATTAAGCAAGCAAAGCTGAAGAAGTTATGAAAAAAGAATTAACTTCTTTCACCTCAATTTTATGTCTTACTTTTCACACAAATCGGTAAGTCTGACGACATATAGTTTTTGTTACAGGCTTTATCGCCGGTACAAGTTCTTTCAATTGAAGAACTTGAATAATTATACAAAAATATACAGTTCTGTACATTGTATATTATATTACCAAACAAAACTGAGCCAAAAATCTATCAGATAAGTTCTTATGCTGATCCAAGTTATACTAATTAATATTCAGAGTTTCAGACAAATAAAGAAGTATAGATAAGTTCATAAACAGGCATACCATTCGTATTAATGGTAATTGATGAAAAGGCAAACAGAACGCAGTTCCAAAATTCACAAACAACATACCGTTCTCAAGAGATTTGAAATTCACCTGGAATGCGGTATGATGCCAGTCCATCAGCTATCACACAGGGAAGAAAGAAACTTGAGCTGTTCTTTGCTGGACGCACTTCACCTAAAGCAGCAGCTCCAACGACCTCCATCTTGGGCATGTCCACAGCAACTGTAAACTCTCTGTCGATGGACAGATACAGATGGCCGGAGTTCACTGGGTCGATTGCACCAAGCAGTGGGGCAGGAGTGAAGCCGCCGCGGCTCAGGAGATCCGCAAACGCAACCTGATGCTCCAGCGTCCAGCGGCCGCTGTCCTCGTCGAGCGTGAACAACTTGATCAGGTAGGGCTCCTTCGCAGCCACCTCGGCGTAGCACAGCCTGCCGTCGCTGACTCCCAGGCGCCGGCGCTTGATCAGCTGCCTCATCGCGTCCTCATCCTCTTGCCAGGGACGCACGCTCTCTGTCGGCAACTGAAAGGAACGCAGCTCCGGCCGGTCGCTGAACGGGTCGACGGATACAGTGCCCCAGGTCACATCCATCCACCACAGCCGGCCGCGGAACGCGACCACCTCGTGGTTCAAGTGCATCCGCCGCCCGCGCGGCAGCTGCGACGGAAGCACCAGCTTGTCCCATTTCCCAGTCTCTGAAGCGAATCGGCGCAAGACGAAGCGCCGCTTGCCCCATTGGACGCCATCTTGGTTGCTGAGCTGCGCCACGGCGTACCTCTCCGGAAGCCCGTTCGGGCCGGCAGCGGCAGCATCGGTGATGATGCCGAGGTGGTGGTCGTTCAATTTCTTCTCCTGGTCGTCGAAATCCGGGAGGCGGAACAGCTCGCCGGTGACCGGGTTGCAGACGAAGCGGTACAGGAACTGGTGGAGGACATCAAAAGGGGGCATCTTTGCGAGCAGGTAGGCGGGGGTGTCGTCGGGGTGAGCCCTGTAGCGGGCCGTGAAGGGCGTGAGGAGTAGGAGGCCGTCAGAGCTCGCCGCGTGCACGCCGCAGCCGAGCAGGTTGGTGCAACCTTCTTGGTGCGGATGAGCGTCCAGACCGTAGACGCGCTCGGGGACGAAGATGCTGGAGGGGGAGGGGGCGGGGCGAGCGAGACTGACGCACCAACCCCGTCCGGCCCCGTCCCTGAGATGCGATGAATCAAAGCCCAGGGAGGGTGGCGCGAGCCCGAGGCCGCGGTGGAGAGGGAGCGGCGGAGCGGGAGCAGCATTTTGGCTGGGTGGCTACTGATTGGCTTGGGTAGACAGTGCTAGTGGGATGCAGATTCTCTGCATTACCAACTAGTAATGCAGAGAGTCACTGTAGCTCGTGCATTACCAAACAGAAACCGCCCGATACGAAATGAGCAGAACAGATTCATCGCTACAGTGAACCCCAAACAGTAGAAAATATTGCTACAGATACTCACCCTACAATAAATGCTACAGTTCTAATGCACCGAAACTGTTCATTCCTCACAAAACACTGTACGACCCACTGCAGTAGCTGGAATTTAGACCTTGGTTTCCAGCTACTGCAGAGGACCCTGATCCGTGCTAGTGGTGTGGTTGGCTGGAACTGGAAGTGTACTGGAGAAGCCAAAGGCCTTGGTTCACGGAGAGATGGGTTCACGGACTCACTGGATCCTGACATGGGTGCCAGAAGGGGAAGGGTCGTCCGTCCGTGAGCACGGTCCAGTAAACGACCTTCGGCTTTTCAAACTGCGGCGAGATCCGGTGCACGCAATCTCGGCTTACGGCGATGAGCCAAGAGCGGCGGAGGGGAAGGAAAAGCCCACTCGGGCTGCTGATTGCCTTCCTCCATTTTATTGGCTTTTTACTCTCTTTTTTTTTAAAAAAACTTCTCTTTATAGTACTGTTCTGGCGTCACAAGTTTTTAGCCAGAACGCTGTGGACCTTGAGCCTTTCCAGGCACTAGAGCAGTGGGTTCTGACATGGTAGCACAAGGCCAGGGCCGCTCATCTCCATGAGTTTCAACTTTCAACTTAAATTTTCAAATCACATGAGTTTCAACTTCCAACAGTAGAGTTTCAGCTTAAAGGTTTTCAAATTGAAAGTTTCAAGCTGCAAGAGTTTCATTTTTTTAAAAAGAAAATTCTATTATGAAAATAGAAATAATGTTACATTTTTCTTACCTACTCCCTCCGTCCTAGAATATTTGGCATTCTAAGCTCATCCATTTTTCCCAAAATGTTTGGCATTCTCACTTCCCGAGACACCTTTCTCTCTTCCCAATACACCTCTATCTCTATCTCTTTCCTCCTCGTTTCCTCGCGCACCTACTTTATTCCTTCTCTTCTTAATCTCCGTGCCTAGCAGCTAGAATGCCAAACATATTGGGACGGAGGGAGTGCCTAACACTACATGACACAAAAACCATGTTTTTAGTGAACATGATATAGAAACATTCCTCTCTTTTCCCCTCTACATTCAAGTGCACTCTTATTTTGTTTTTTCGTCCATCTAGCCCAAACACTTTCCTTTTTTTGTTTTACTCTCATGCCCGCTCACCCACAGGCCATGTACGCAACTTCAAATGCATACAAAAGATTTTCTGACCGAAGGACGAAGTTACTGCCATTTTCTTTTTTCTTAGAGAAGAATGCAAGCATTCCATTATGTACCGAAAGGACAAGAATGAACAAAATCACCTGCCACAATAGTCATTAAAGAAATTAGACACCATGCCAAGTCAACTGTTAAAAATCTCACACTACAAGCATACATTTCAACTAAAAAGTTTCAAAGTAGCATGAAAATGTTGTGTGAATTTCCACCATCATTTTTTCCATTGTGATATTGAAATTACACTGGAAGCACAATAAGTAACCGTTGTGAAGATAACACATGCCACCATCAAGTTACATACATACAAAAATCGTAGTGGTGTGATGAAGACTCTCCGCAATGTTACCTGTGCATTAAGGAAACTCACATATGGAGGGGAAGTAATGCGTAGGATCCCAACTCCACCATTTGGAGACCACATGCATGACATGGGAACAAGTTAAGTGCTCACCGTATGTGGCATAAATATGTATCAAGGTGATAAACAAGCTAAGTAGGAGTATCCAATTGCATGACACAGACTACATACCAGGCTAAGTGCTCACCACAAGTGTAGAAAATAATAAAAGTCAGGAACCAAACTGAGGATCTCATCGTTTGAGAAACATGCATGGGTAACTTATATAGTTGTGGAGAAAACGGATGTTGCTTTACTCCAGCTTAGTTCAACTAGCTCATGGCCCTTAGGGTGTGTTTGGTTGGGCTTTTTCTGGCTTTGGCTTTTCCAAAAGCCGATAGCCCAACCAAAGAGGTTGGCTGCCAACAAAAGCCAAAGCTAAAAGCAGCTTTTTGCTAGTTCATTTCTGAAAGCAGGTGTGGAGGTGCTTTTTCCGGCTTTGGCTTTCACAAGTTCGAAGAAATTACCTACCTATGTATATGTATGTATATACATGTATATGACTTCTAATTATTTATATACATATATCTTATATAAATATTGTGTGTTTACTTATTTATTTATATATATCTTATATATATATGTTTATATGTATAAATATTTTTTATTCATATGTTTATATATATATATATATATATTTATATACATGTATATATGTTATATTATATATATAATATAATATAAATAAATATATAAATATAAAATGTATTATACATATATTTGTATGTATATATGTACGTATATATATGATGGTATATATGATGATAAATAGGGTTTGCTAGTAATTTTCGAAAAGCCACAGCTTTTTTACCAAACAGACTTTCAGCTTTTTCACAGTTCATAACCCACAACTGCTTTTTCCACAATTTCACACTCACAGCAGCTTTTGCCACAGCCACAGCCCAACCAAACACACCCTTAGCCTATCATCAGCCATTGAGCCATAAACGAGTCGCAATTTCAAAAAAAGAAAGGGGTAGGACTAGAGTTGTTATGCAGACCTGAACGCCGTAGGTAGAGCCGTAGAGCTAGCCTTTGTTCATCATCCCGCGAGGCCTAGCAGAAATGCCTGCTCCCTCATCAAACGACTTTTCCGCGATACGATTCCCCTATCCCTCTCTTGCGTGTGAATTTTGTTTGATTCGAGTGTGCAGAGAGGCTGCTGTGATTTAGTACGAGCCAAATGGATTGGACGGGACAGGCTCAACTGCGCACGTCCCTCTCGGCGCCATTGAATGGTGAAATGACCCTCCTCACAGCCATCCCTCCGCCTCCGTGATGGCATGTGAACGTGCTGCTGCCAAATATTATTAGAGCAAAATCCGAGCGAGCCAACCGGTCGCTGGATTTCTTGTTCCTGCATCAAAGATTCAAAATTATAGAATGGAATGCACAACGGATAGACCATTTGCTTATCCAAATTATAGAGAGGCATAGGTTCGACCCTGTTGCTGACCCGGACAACGTCCGAGATGCAGTCTCCGTCGGCGGTGGAGGCTCATGTCCTCACGCCGGACTCGCGAGAGGAAAAGCTGTCAGGTTGCTGCCGCACGCTCCACTCGCGGGCACTCGTCCCATGCCTTTCCGGACCTGGACGCGTCCCTCGTCGATGCTCGGAGTCCCCGTGGGCACCGGCGTGGCACGTCCCCTCAACAAGTTACCTTCTCGAGCTCGCAATGGCAGGCTGGCCGGCTTCACCGGTTGAACTGCTCGCCGTCGCTGGCGTGGTTGGCAGGAACATTGGTACCGACCCTTCTACACCCAAGCTTCTGTTCTATTACCTTCCGGAGTTGGATGTCGTCGTGGACTCGCTTTGCGCGGCTGGTGATTGCACATTGTCTTTGATCGCTGGAGACAACAAGCTCATGCTCTGCAAGCCGGAGCCGGACGACGCCGTACGTCCAACCCGGCCACTCTTCTCCCAGCTGGCACATGGCCGGCTTTGTTGCCCATCCTCCATCCGGGCCCGTCGGAGGATTTTTGGTAACAAACTATACTCGACAAGATCTTACAAGTACATTGCCTTCGCTGCCACCAACCCCAAGAAGCTTTCTCGGTTCCGTGAGACCAAAACCTTCTGTGGAATTGAATCCATTCCTCATCAAGGAAGTTGATGCTGAGTTGCTTACAGAGCAGTTGAAGGAAGACACCAAGACAATTGCTGCCGGATGGTATGATATAGATGCTTTGATGTCTGAATATCACACCACCGTTAGACCTTTTCTCCTGCCCTGTTGTTTGATTTGCTCTGAAGATCATATGGATCACCCAGATTCTTTACTGCTGCATCGAGCTAATGAGCATTTTTTTGTTGAAATCCCTACATTATCTCACTAGTTTGGATGTTATGAGGAAGTGGGAAACGCTGTCCAATGACAATCGCAGATACTTTCTGAATGAGAATGACTTTTGTGAGCATAGGGTCATGCGTCCACCCTAACTTTTTTATTAGTTATGGTTAAATATAAATATTGAATCTCTGATTATACTATTAAACATGTCAAACTAGTTGTAGACATGTTGTTAATTCATAAATTGAAATATAAAAATATCAAATTCTGACAAATTCATCAAATTTAACAGAATTTCATGAATTTACTAGAATTTGATGTTTTTGTACTTCAATTTATGATTTGACAACACATTGACAACTAGTCTTACATGTTTAATAATATAATCAGAGATTCAATATTTATATTTAACCACAATTAAGAGAAAAGCTAGGGTGGGCACATGCCCCTATGCTCACTAAAGTATTTCTATTTCTGAATTTCTTGAGAGACGGTCGGGTGATGATAGTTGAGAGCTGGACAACCTCATTAGGCTCTGTTGAGGATTTGAAGTTTGACCATGGACTCAGTGGCCCTCCCGGTGATGGTAGTTACTACAGAGGCCAATCCGATGCATCATATAATGAGAAAAAGAATAAAGCTGCAGCTGATTTGTGCACTCTCATTTGGAAGCGTCTTCTAGTGATCGATTGTCAAGTTTGTGTCCAGGAACATCTTCTACAAAAGCCACCAACATAGAACAATAGTCCAGTGAGTAATGGATATGCAGGTATACATGGTGGTATAAACTGTAAACGCAAAATTGACACTGTCCCTCCTAGCACTTATCTAGATCGATAATAAATTTTACAAAAAAACAATCCTGTTCTATTAAACTTGCCTCTGGATACCTATACAAATCATGCTTTCAAACAAAACTCAAAATAAAATAAATTTTGCATTTTATAATTCTTTTTTTCTCAAACATAAACCCACATCTAATTTATTATTAGCTAAACAAGATAGATATAAACTAACAACAAAATTGATTAAATGTTTTACCAACAGTCCCATTCTGACTTCTTTTGACAAAAGAAATTAAAAAATCTACTCCCTTTTAGATTCATGCAGTTAACGTTCCAAAACTTGACCGCTCCGATATGTCAGATTATATAATTAACTATCATATCTTCCATGGTATTGTTACTGAAATTATCCTGCAAATGCTTCCATGATATCTTGTTTTATTTATTTTCTAGTAGGAGACCATGTGAAGTAAAAAAAAACAGCTTGCAGTACGGTATAGAGGTGTACCAGCCCAGTAAACCCTATTTTTATATTTTATTTATACAAAAAAAGCCTCTCAGAGCATCAACAAGAAATACAAAACTTAAACTCTAGGAATTATATTTCCTACAGTTGGAGATAACAAATGACCAAACTGCAATTATTGTAAAAACAATTTCAAGATATACAAAATTTGAACTAATGTGGTAATTGTTATGCTGCAAAAAAAGTAATTGGAAGGAGCAAGAATTAGACAAACCATCTCAGGAAGGCACAACAGATGGATGATCTTGTAGATATAGTCAACATGTAAATCACTTTGCTCCAGATGCTTCTGATCAGTTAATAAATTATCCTCAAGATATTTATGCATGCAAGCATTCTCAATGGCAACATGAAGTGGAAGAAGGCCCTCAATGATTTCACTCCCCGCGGTGCGTACATTGGCTGATGCACCATAGTCTATTAGCAGGTTGATCATGTCAAGAGAAAACGTTGCAGCTGCTTGGTGAAGAGGGAAGAACCCAAAGCTGTTCATGTAGTTAGGGTTGGCCTGGTTTCCAGAGAGCTTTGGTGCCTTGCCCTCCAAGGCAACCTTGGCACATCGTAGAGCATTGTGCGTGACAATGAAGTTGAATGTGTGTGCAGTGATGATATAGCCCCATGTCAAACGAGGCAAATTGTCCTCGAAGAGATTGAGAAAGCTCCGAACGTTATCCTTCTTCAGGATGTCGGACAAGCGAGGTGATATCACAGAGAAGTCAAAGATCACCGACTAGATTGGTCCATTCATGTTTCAGAAGATGTATATATAAGTCAGTTATGGAGCAAATAATGCAAAGTAAATAAAATCTTGCTGAAATACATGTTGTGTTGATAAACTATATCGTTGCAAAACATCTACAGAAAATACCCAGATGAACAAAAGGTTTGTTGATCCTATAAAATGAAATGATCCAATAACCTGAGGAGTGCGCTCTGGGGAAATTATGCCTTTAGCTCTGGCCTCAGAAAGTATCTTCACATTTCGCTCTTCATACTCCAGGAGATAAAGGAGTCAAATAATGTGTGGGCAGACTGTCACTATACCTCAAAAATCATTTTCAGATGGAGATGCATGTTACTGTCATCTGTATCATGGAAGACAGGAGGAGGAGGAAGCTCAGGTTCCCATGGATCACTCGTAACAGTGGTTGATCTAATTTCATCTTTATTATCGCCCCGATAATGAAAAGATGTCGTTGCCACTTGTTCATGGATGGTGTGCATTAATGCTAGCCGAAACAAAACAACAGTTATAGGGATCTCACAGTTATATGGAATTACAATTACAAATCAATTTGGGATCCCAATCAATTTCACATTTTCTGTCGACATACAAATTCCAGTTAATTAGTGCTGCAGTACAGAACACTAAAGATCCTACAGCATATTCTTCATAATACGCAGAATGCAAATTATATGGGCCTTTATTTTGTAGATAAAGGAATTCTTCTTCAATAACAAAAATATGAAATAAATAAAGTTGCACAGACTAGTTGAATCAGATTTCATAGTATTATAGCACGAGTTTAAAATCGTCAGCAAACGGTAAATTGAATTACACAGCTAATAGCTAAATATGATTGTCAACAATAAGTGTCACTTAAGATATCTGGGACTATGTTTCTCATTTATTTCTCATCAACGGTCAATAAGCTAAAATTTCTGATGATCTAAACAATACCGAAAATATGAATATCTAATTGCAGTTGGGGTAATGAAAGGTTCTACTTCACTAAAAATACTGCAAGTGGAGACTCCATTACTTACTGATTTGTCCAAAAGATGTATTTATAATAAATGCATGATATGTTCACTGTTCAAGCATAAGGTTCATGACATTATACACATTCATGACCTACTGTAATGCGCAAACATCTGATTAATTCCACAAAAACCACTATTGTAACGACACTACTTACAATGCATCTTGAGCTACATGGGGGCAACAGGTCGGCGCCTAGGCTAGGTGGGGCTAGCAGTCATCTATATTGGATAAATCCTAAGCGATATTTTGAAACCTTGTGCCTATGTTGATGCATCTAGGGTGTGAACCAAAGAATTGAATGGTCGAGATCCATGCAACTAGAAGAATAGTAGATTTTACTTATTTAAGAGCAGCAAATCAAGCAATACGTTTAATTCAAGTACTCAACACAACACAAGGAAGCCTGGAGGACACAGAACCTGAAGCTCAACCAATGTTTCACCTGGAATTGCCAATAAGGTGGTAGATACTGCTAATCCGGAGAGAAACCTACAAATTAAATCAGAGCTGCCTGCATTTAACGAAAATCTAGTTCAATACAAAGTTGAGGACTGATATGAGGAGCAATGCTGGATATATGAGGTACCATTACATCTCACTGAAATAAAAAGGAAATTTTGCATTTGTTTCCAAACAAGAACGAAGTTTTGGTTTTCCACGATCCGACAGCTAACACATCCAGCATCCAACACCCAAAATTCACTGAACAGCTAGCTCATCGCAAGCATTCCCAAGGCCCCAACACCATCCCGCCGCCAGTTTCACCGCTTGGCCGGCGTCGAGAATGATCCGCCGCCCCAGAACAAAAACTAGCTGGCTCGGGTCTCGGGATCTCGGTCATCTCGCACGCTGCCGGCAGCGTCCCAGCCGCCCCCAGCCTCTTTGCATTGGGCCCGCTAAACCCAAACCCTAAACATAACGGGCTAACTCAGAATGTTGGACGAGTGGTGCGGCCTAGAATGAGGAAAGGGAGGGGGAGGGAGAGCAGCCGTGGCTGTGGTCGCCAATGCCGCCGGCGATGGGAGTTGATTTTACCTACGGTTTGATTCAGTCCGCCGGCTGGGAAAGCGAAGGGGAAGATGAACTTTCAGATGGAAAGAGGATAGTATTTTTATTAGGCGGCCTCGGCCTGTGGAAAACCCCAGGAGTTTGGTGAGTGTACGATAGGCCAACAGGCATTCCGTACTTGACTATAGTTTATTATAGTGCAGGGTGTGTTTGTTTTCTGGAGCCTGTCATATAAAAAAATCTTACTATTTAGAGTACTAAATAAAATTTAATTATAAAATAAATATAGGTCCCTAGACTAATTTACGACACGAATCTAATGAAGTTAATTAAGTCGTGATTAGAAGACAGTTATTATAGCATCACTTTAACAAAACATAGATTAATTAAGCTCATTAGATTCATCTAAAAAATTAACACTAATCTATCAAAGAGGTTTAATCATTAAATTGATTGAAATATTTATAAATAGTAAGATTCTCTTTGAAGTGACAGTACTAAATTTCAGAGGGTGAGGTAGTAAGATTCTCTTTAATATGACAGTGCTAAATTTCGGAGGGTCGGGTGTGTCCGTTTGATGCCCTAGCTTCCAGCCACTGCTGTCGTCGTCAAGTGCAAACGAGCTGACCAACAAACATAGCGCAGTCTCCCTCGCTGACGCCCATGCGCCGGTACCTGCCGAGAATCCGCAGCCCCTGCACGGGCACCGTCACTCGTCCCTGGGCAGCTCGACAAAGTGGAGGTCAGGTTGGTCGCTGAACGGGTCGGCGGAGACGGCGCCCCAGCCCACGTCGACCCACCGGCCACCACAGCCGGCCGCCAAAGGCCAAGACATCGTGGTCGATGAACTGCAGCCGCCGCGCAATGGGGAGCGGGGATGGCAAACTCACCAGATTGTCCCAATCCCCGTTTGCGACTGCGAGAGGAACCGCCGGATGGCGAAGCGCTGCTGTCCCCACTCCCAGTACTGCTCCTGGTTGAGCGCAGCGATTGCGTACCTGGTGGGCGGCTGGTCCGGGCCTTCGGATTGGGTGAGGATGCCAATTTTCGAGCAGGATATGGACTTCTTCGTGCCGTCGATGTCGGGGAGGCGGAGCAGCTGGCCACCGATCGGGTTGCACACGAAGAACGTCACGTCGGTGTCCAAGACGGCATCGATGCCTTGGTCTTCCACGATGTCACGGGTGATGCGGAGATCCACGGACTGGAGGAGGAGGAGGCCGTCGCCGCTCAAGCTGGTGACGATGCTGTCGAACGCGCATATCATCTTGTCCTGGCCCGGTAGGGGCGGGGGCTTGATGAGGTGGGTGGGGACGACGAGGTGGGAGGGGCACGGGGGCTCGGCGAGCTCGAAAGACACGCGCCGCGCCGACGAGTCGACCGGCTTCAAGCGGTAGACCATCGCCCACGGAGGGCGCGAGGTGGCCACGGAGAGGGCGCGGCCGAAGTGGACGGACGCAGACGCGGCGGCGGAGAGGGCGCGCCGGAGCGGGAGCAACAATTTGGGCGGCGGAGGGGTCGTGGCGTGGTGGCGGAGAAGCCGGGGAGGCGTGGGCCAGTCACAGGACAGGCCTTCACGGTCTCCGTCCACGGAGCTGGAGCTCTGACTGACAATCGCAGCATGAGAGCAGTTCGGCCGTGAGCTTGTTCCATGGAGAACCCTGCCTTTTGCAGCGGGAGGCATTGTCATCGTTAGACTCGGCGCACATACGCTTGGTGCACGCACTTCGTTTGTTGTTGGCACGGAGGCAAACGGCGCTGGGAAACCTTTTTGGACGTTTGCACGATTAGCTGGCAGCCGCCACACCGTTGTTGCCGCTGACCCGCACCAGCACCTACAACACCGTAGCAGTCAGTATGCATGGAGTTCGGGTTATTAGATCATTCTCAATGTAAGTTTTATTTGCATTAAATAGTATGTAAAATTGATGATGTGACATAAAAATTATTAGAAAAGAGAAGAATTGAGTTTCATAGGATGAAACTTGGTGTACACAGATTACCAAAACTTTAAAACCCAAATGAAACTCCAATGAGAGGGTCTGAGTTTCATCTCTACGCATTTAACAATTTCTATTGGTTACTTAAAAGAAACATTTAAGTGATGCACAAGTATATGAAATCGTAAAATAAAACTTAGCATTGAGAGACCTAGTTTCATTTAGCTATTTTAAAATTCCGCGTCCCCTCCAGGGCGACGGGCGGAACCCTAGTCTTCCCCGCCGCCCCGGCCCTTCCCCCGCCTCCTCCCACGCCCTGCCGCCGCCGGAGCGGGCTGCGAGCCTAAGCTCCGCGACCGTGAGGAAGGCGGCGGCCGAGCCTCTCCTTCCCCCACTGCTGCCTCCCACATCCCCTTCCTCACCACCATACCCCCGTGCAAGACGGCGATGAGCTCCTTAGAGGCTGGATTCGAGGCCCGGGCGCCCGGATCTAGGGAGGGCGCACCCGGATCCGAGCTCCGACGGCGGCGGCCCCGAGGTAGGCGACGCGACGACGGCGCTGGTAGAGGCGACGTAGCGGCGGCGCTGGGTGCCTGTGCGGCGTGGCGCAATGGCGGAGCGGTGTGACGGACGGCGCCGATGAGCGGCGCAACGACGACACCGACTAGAGTGGCGACGGCGCTGGCGCGCGAAGATGCGGCGATGGCGAAGGCGAGCAGGCGGCGACGGCGCTCGGATGCCGGTGCGACACGACGCGGTGCCGACGCGGAGTGGCGGGCGGCGCCAGCTGACCAACGCGATGACGGTGCTGACCGAAGCGGTGACGGCGGTGGAGCCGGCGCGCCGGAACGTGGCGACGGCTTGTTGGGCAGCGAGGCAACGACATTAGGTCGTCGGCGCTGCAGAACGCTGAGAAGGTTGTGCTGGTTTGGTGCAGCGGCAAGTTTGCAGGTGTAGATGGTGCGATGACGACGACCGACGGTCTGCTGCCATGCTTGTCGACATGGTTGTGCGCCGTGAGGCTGCACACGTGTCGACGATGAGACGGCGCGTCGCCGAGAAGGGTCGCACAGGCCAGCTAGCTGGCGCGCGGTCACCACGCGCGACGGCGATGCGTGATGTGTGGGGGCGGTGCCGGGGTTGTGACGCGCGCGCTGTGGCTACTGCGAGCGTTTAAGGCTTGGTTGGCGCGATGACGAGGAGACCGACATGATGCACGACATAGGGTTGTGTGCTACCTTGGAGATGGCGAAACACAGAATCGGAAGAAATTCTGCATGGTGCCAACCATGTCGACAACGTACCTTGTTGAAGGCTTTGTCGAGGTTCCTGCCATCTCCGAGGCTTCGTGGGCGAAACCCCGGCGGTGACGTTGAAGCGTCACTACCTTCTTGGATGCGCCAATCTGTAGCAACCCCTTGTCTTTGCCATGTCCATGTCGCGTCCGGTTAGGTGTGTTTGTGGTTGTGTGGTGTCGTGTTGTGTGCGTATGTTGTGTCTCGTGTTTCGGGGATCGTACGGGTTCTTATCCTGTTTTCTTCTTAATATAATGAAGCGCAACTGTCGGGGAAAAGATTAACGCTGCTACGTGGCAGCGTCCGGACCCACCTAACGGAGGGTTAACACGGCCACGTCATCACCAGGGGCTAGCCCGCGTGGTGCCTTACTCAAAGACGCCCGTCTCGCACGACCATGATGTCGTGGTCAAGGGGCTCCGCCTCGCACGACCTCGACCTCTTGGTCGAGAGGCTTCGCCTCGCACGACCTTGGTCGCTCGACCCTCGCGCTCGACCTCGTGACTCGACCACCAACCGCATTTAATTCCAACTGCCCCGGTGCCCACGTGGACGTGGCTCGAAATCATTGGAGGGAAGCCCGAGCCCATCCCTCCTGCCGCCACCTGCTCCCGTCGAGCACGCCGACGGGACGTTCCGTTCTCGTTGCCCGACAGGAGTTGGCGTAGACCGCAGGCTCCGGGAGGAACCGCTGCTCACTACTGTACGGACGTACGACCCCCGTCACGCTCGTCGAACAGGTGTAGCTCAAGGTCGAGCTCGAACTACACCTCGTCCCGCACGACCTTCCTCCGCAAGCTCGAGTCGCAAAGAGAACTATACCCGTACCACAAGCCTATCTCGAACCATCATTACGCTTGACAGAAAAGGATGGGCATGGCTTGTCCAAATCCAACCACTCTACGAAGAGCGCGACCCGCGGCTCCCCCAACTGCAGGACACTCCACCTCGACGCTCGTCGCTACAGGAACGACGCGACCGCCCAGTCAACCCGAACGGAGCGTACGACCAGTAGGCTGATTGGACAACACCGAAACTTGACCAAATAAGTCATATTGAAAAAAGTCATGAGATATATATACACAAATAAGTCATGTATATATTATATATAAGGACAAAATAAATCATATCGAAATGAATAATATTTTCATAAAATTTTAAATAAGATGAGTGGTCAAATGTGATATGATATCTAAAATTAACAAATGTTTATATATTACTTATGACATTATGGCTAACAGCGTTACACACCCTAGCGCGTGAACGGGAGGTCGGGAGCCTCCCTCCCATGGGGTTGGGTCCACGGATTCAATAAAGCTACCTGGCAGGAGGAAGCATGAGAGAAGGCCACGGAGGAGAGAAGCCGCATCCCGCTTCACGACGTTACTTTTCCTTGTTTTGCGACTGTTTTTGTATTCAATTCGTTGTGCGGCTGTTCGCTGCTCTCTAATACGATGCTTCTGTCTTCCAGACCAGTCGGTGAATGCTAAAGGCCGTCATCGTTGTGGAGAGTGGACTCGAGAGAATTCAGATTTGGAGTACAGCTCTACTTGCGGCAACCGGCAAGATTGTTTCTCAGACGAATGCGTGGATTGAATGTTGAACCATTTGTGATTGGTTTCTCGTTCTGCATCTAGGGAAGAAAAATTTTATGATACATGGAATAAGATGGCACTCAGTGATCACAAATGCTCGTTAATAAGAGCATTTTTAATAGTTTGTGGATCTAGATGACCATCCACGAATAGTTTAAGTACCCGAATGACACTTTGAGAGTTTATGGACCTAGATAACTATTCATAAATAGTTTAAGGATCTGGGGTGTATTTTACTCATTTTATTTCTAAAAGACCGGTTTTAGATAGTTGCTAAATTTATTGAGAGTAAAAATAAGACATGTACTCCAATATTTTCCAATAATCATTGTTTACATAGTTTAAATATTCTGTTTAGAGTGAGAATTAGGTGACTAAATATAGCAACCTCCAGGCTATGGGTTTGGAGTTAGTAAATTTAACAACCTCATTTAGGGAGAGAATGATTTTTATTAATCATATTCTAAATTTAAATTTAACAATCTCATTTAAAAAACGGTTGAAAATACTCATTTGAAAAACGGTTGGAAATTCTCTGAGATCCTTCCACATACTTTGCTACCAAATCCATAGGTCAGTTCACGTTTCGGTATCCTGGTCTAGAAACAAGTTATATTTACCATAAATTTTTGACAACTGCGGCAACCCCTGACGTTGAGGTCAATGACGCATGCGAGGCGAGCAGCAGGACAACAACTGCGGCCCTGTTTGTTTACGATTCTCTGGATCACGTTTGGATTGTCGAAAAGCGAGGATTTTCTTGCTTCTCGCTTATCGATTCTCGTAGTTCAAATCTGTGAAGCGGCGGCCACGAGAAGCGAGAATCCACGAAAATAAGCAAAGCGTTTGGTGGGATTATCGCTTATTTTCACTGGTAAGCCGCTTATAAGCGGAAACAAACAGGACCTTACTTCTGCACCCTATATCGATTTCACATGTATACAAGCGGCGCACTCAAACCGTGATTTCACATGTATATGAGCTGCACACTCAAGCCGTAACCCTCGACAGTAAATTAAAAGATTGTTGTTGTCGGTGTATGGGGATTTTCATAACCGTCCATGGGCCGTCTCGGATGGCCCATCTCTAGCAGGCTATGTCGTCCGAATGCCCGGTGCGGCTCGGTCAAGACGGGATGTGCGAGGAAGCTACCGCCCACGAGCAGGGCGGCACGCCCCAAAACCCTAGTGTGCCCGCGCCGCACGGGATGTGATCGCGGGGCTCACGCGGGTGGTTGGAAGGCTTAACTCCCTCTTCTCGACTCTCGCACAGGACGTGTGGCACCCCCACGGGGACAGCCACGGACCGGTCCTAGGCAGGAGCGCATGGGTACGACAAGTCCCGTTGTGCCTCCTCCCATTGGAAAAGCCGCGCGGGCCCCATCTTGAGTGTCGCGACCTTCAATGCGCATATCCACGGGTGGATTCGGACAATAACCGGAAGATTCATGATTTCGGCACTCGTAGTGTGCTTCCTTTCGGACTATAAATGGGAAAGCCCTTGCTATGTAGAAGATAGACTCTCTCGACCCTAGAAACTCAAAGAATACTATTGTAACTCCTTCAAGCTCAATAAACACACCGGACAAGCAGGATGTAGGGTATTACACCTCATGGTGGCCTAAACTTAGATAAATCGCGTGTCATCATGTGTTCTTTTTTAGGACTCGTTTCTTGATCCGTAGCTCCCGATCCTCTTATAAAGGACGATCTGACTGACCCCTATTTGTTAGTATTCATACACCGACAGTTGCGGCTTTCGAGTCGCGATCCGGTGATGGCATCAATTATTTCTTTTTTTTTTACAATAGGCTAGACACTTCGTTGTGCGGAAGATTTTTACTATTTTGACCATGAAACCGGATGCACTTGGTTATAATGCCCATTACTATTGGGCTTTGCTATTTTGCCTACGAAACGGTTGCCTTCATCGGTAAAATGCCCATAGCTATTTATTCAAACCAAATTGCCCTCACACCTTCTTCCTCACCAGATCAGACATGAAATCCTATCACCATCTCCATTCACAGCCAAGCTTGAGCTCGTCGCAACAATGGCGAGAGGTGCGTCGCGTGCAGCAAACCTCCTTGTTCCGTGGGCAGCGGTGGGCGGCGGCCCCAGCCTAGCTTGGAGCGCGCCCAACGTGGCGACGACGTCGGCCTCGAGCACGCGCAACGTGGCGATGATGCCAACCTCGGGCACGCGCAACGTGTCGACAACACCAACCTCGGGCACGTGCAACGAGGGTGACGAATCGGCCTCGGCACGCGCAGGCAGGTGGCGGCCCTGGCTCGGTCGTGCACAACGGGGCGGCGGACGCAGGCAGTCGATGACCCTTGCCTTAGGTGCGCGCAACAGGGCGACGACCCTGGCCAAGGGCGTGCGCACAGCTGGTGACCTCGGCCTGGGTCACGCATAGGCAGGCAGCGATGGCGGCAACCCCAATGACTAATGAGGGCACGCCGGTCCGAGCTTGGGTGTGTGTGTGGTGGCAGCGACACGACCTGAGCTAGGAAGCCGACCCACGACACTCACGAAGAGGATGAGGAGGCATGACAACCATTGTTGCTGGAGGTCTGGAGAGAGGAAGGAGGTAAGGGCAGTATCATAAAAAGCATTTTACCGAAAACAGCAATGGTTTCATGAGCAAACAGTGAAGCCCAACGACAGGTGGGCCGTGAACAAAATAGCAAAAATCTCGGAGCCACCAACAGCGCAAACAACTAATAAGACTACGCCACGTATAAGGGAGCACAAACGGGAGGATGCTCCGTTGTCCGGAGGCACCCGTGTAGTTCGAATGCATTTTGTGTACAAGCTTAGATGAAGAATCGATCTGTGGCACAAGGTCTTGTTTGTGGTACGGTTTAAGAGGTCCGTGCTATATAGGAAGAGGAAGCAATGGCCGTGCGGTCGGGAATACGCCAGTGCCATATTCTTTGGACCATCCCCTTTGCATCCTATGCAACTATGTCACTGTTACATTAAGGAGAGAGTGTGTACATGTAAATCAATATCACATTTGTACTTGCACGGTAGCAAATAAATGATTGATGGGATATGAGCGTCTTTTCTTTTTTGCTTCACCAAACAGAGGCTTCCGATATTACTCGTTTTTTTTTTTACACCTTCCGATATTACGAGTTGCACTAGTTAATAACAAAGAGTTAAGGCTTTAAAACACTCCGTTCCACAGGAATTCCATATTGTAGTCTAGTACACAGGTCCGTAAAAATTCAAAATCAAGGAGGGGACCACGTCACCTTCATCGATATGCAAGCCAGCCCCAGCTTAATCTGTCGATCAGTGCATCCATGCAGCTTAGCATTGAAGGAACAGTAGTGCACGTCATCACTATCAGAGCATTTTTGGCCTATCTTGAACTTCAAATACATTGTAGTATCCAACGGGATAGCAACCACTGACCGTTTCTTGCCAATGTCACCAGCTGGGCCATCAAAAAGCAGAACTTCTTTGCACACCTCCGCAACATAAACAATGGAACTGAGAGATAGATGGAAAGGGCTCTGGACTTCTGATATGACAACTTCGATTATGGCCTCCACTCCCGACTCAATAAGTGACAAAGACATGTCAACAGCACCACCAGAATTGCCACTAATGCGTTCTGTGATTGGAAAAGGAACCATGCGTTCTGCATGGTGTGTGATTCCGTCAATAAGCTGTATATCATCTTCCTCTTTCTCTCCAGTCTTAATCCTCATGTCGAACTCAAATAGAAGGTCAGAAAGCAGTATAATGCCTCTCTTAGGGCCAGTCATCTTGATGAGAGAACCCTGTGAAACAGTAATTATTTGAGCTAAAAAGAAAAATATTAAAAAACTGAAAGCTAAACTTTCCTTAGAAGCCATGTGCTATATAGGAAGAGGATAGCACAAATTATAAATTCTAAAAAACGACAAAAAATAGAGTTAACAGTGTGGTTTTTCAGGGTGTTATCTAATATAACTCTGTTACACAATCTAAACCAAGGGCATATTAATTTCAACATGTCAATTATCTACCCCATGTAGTCAACCATCAATACCAAGCTTGATTTAAAGGAGATTTAAGTGGCACAATGACAAAGCCATGAGGTATATTGAGCATAAACTAAAATAATTGCAGATAAGTTTAGATGTGCACCTGCTGCACAATGACAGGATCATTCCTGCTACAATTGAAAACATAATTAAGCTTTCCATCCAACTCATCCCGTGCTGCCATGTATCCATATAACTGTACTGATGCACTGTTGATAGGAGTTTTTGCCAATCTTAACGAGAAAATCTGTATCATTTCAGATGGCCCATGGTATATGCAATTCTCTTGATCAGGATAACAATCAAAGTCCCTTGGAAGTTTACTTAGTTCACACACAGCTTCAGCAATACATTTATCAAAAATGTTTGTTAGTACACTAGTACAAATATTATAAAGGAAACTGCTTTGTCCCACACCTTTGTAGGACTGCCATAATCCAATCAACATATTCAAACCCCTACGCACATTAGTTGGACAAAGTACAGATAGAAATTTCTACCATCTGAATTTGGGTATGGTTGGGATAATTCCCACTAAAAAAATATATGCCCATACCTATTAAAATACCTTAAATTAGAGGTAGATTTTAGCCAAATTCAAGTGGATAACAATAGGCAAGTGTTAAAAGACATGGGTTGCCCGAGGTAACCAGGAAAAGCGTTAAGGAAACCCCATTTTGAACCAACTTGTTCTTGCAATAGTTTTTTTCTCATGGATGTGGTTTCCCACATTTGGTTATAAAAGCTAGGACCGATCATAATTCAACTCTAATAAGAATAAAGAATGCATGTTTAACCAGACTCAATAAAAAAACAACTAATCACGGAATGCAAATGCTAAGAATGTAAAGAGATTTTTGGAACACTTACTCTCATTACGGTCACCAATATCCATAGCAAACCATTTTTTCCATTTTTCATTGTATATAGAACCATCACGGTGACTGCTATCCTCAAATATTCTTACAGGCCATATATTATCAGCCAACTTGGGATTGAAATTCTGGATATCCTTATTCATCACTTCTTCATCCATTGTTTTCATGGTCCTGTCCAACTTAACCTGCTTCTGAGATCCCAATCCAATGCCGTCTTGTACATTCCAGTGTCCATATGCAGATCTGTCAATCGTATACAGCAAATAGATTACTAAAAATATACTGAAGGACAAAGAGAAAAACTAACCCTAGCATCCAACCAATCAAGTGTCAATATTACAGTTTCTCCTAGTTTGTTGCCGATATTAGAAATCAAAACAGTCTATTTGCCAGAGACAATATAATTCTTTGGCAAAAATCAGGGTATAAAACAGAATGATTGCAAAGCATGCCCCTGATTTAGTTCCAACTCCGATCCCAATAAATTGTGTCCCAACAAATACCATTCCAATTACATACTATAGTTTAAGTTTGTGGGTGGTATAGAGTTAAAAAGATGACAGAAAAAAAAACTAGCAGGTAGCCATCAAATTTGAAAGAAAGGAAAGGCCAATCGTAGCACTTAGGTCAAATGCCATCCTAGTTAGGGCTGGAAAGGTAACCCTAACAGTACGAGAACTCAAATCCATTTCTATATGTATATCCTATTATCATCCTTAAAAAATTCTTTTTTTTTTCGTCACTCAGATCCAAATCAATATGGCAGATGGTTCATAATAGAAAACAATCATTCTCGGAGTAAAAAACTAAAAGGCAAATCACAACATACCCGACAAGTGGATCAGGATTCAGTAAGTTATCTGGTACGGCTGGCGCCGCCGGCTTGAGTCGAGAAGGAGGTTGCTGCGCAAAAGCTGGATAAGACCAACGAGAACGCAGACCTGAGGCGATGGGGAAGATGCTAGTGCGTCTGCGGGGTCGAAGAGCGATCCGCCAGATGTTCTGCATCTAATCCGCTTCTCTTCTGAATGGAACTCGCTGAGACACCGAGTGGGAACTAGGTCAGTTGGAGCATGGAGGAGTTCTGGAAGCTTACTACAAATGGACGGGTCGACTCTACTTGTTATGCACGAATTACTTACAGCCCAGCTTTGAGAATATAATCAATGTTAACTTTGTTTTAAGTGATGCCTTCACAATTGGCAGTTCAGATCACAACAAATTTGTACAGGGGGACTTCTATACATAAAATTTGTATGGTTTCAGGCTTCAAAAAATAAAAGTTATATGGTGTCAAGTATAATCTGGCTTAGTGAATTCTGAAGTATAATCTGGCTTAGTGAATTCTAGCAGCAGCTGCAATATATACACGAAACTAATATTATTTTTCAGTACACTCCTGCACAATGGGTACTACTACAAGACCGCAGAATAGAAATCACTGATTTCTTAGAATCGAAGTAGCAATTTTGTAAACAAATCTCTCATGCAGCAAGGAAATTGCTGCTTGGCAGTACTGTGGTTTAGTAAAAACAGAAAAAGCAATAGATGACGGAGTGAAAAACAAGAGTAGCAAAAGAAAGTACCAAATGACATCACTACGGGAGAATCAATATTTGTCGAGTGTTATATTCTTTGCCGTGTGTTTTTCTCGGACACACGGCACAAAAATAGTTTGCCGTGTGTCTGAAAAAAACACACGGCAAAATCTTTGCCGTGTACCAAAAAACTAATGCACACGGCAAACAATCTTTGTCGTGTGCCAAAAAATCATTGCACACGGCAAACCCGTCGGCTCCAAACCTTATCTTTACCGGCCTCTGCTCCCCAACCTTATCGCCTCCCTCCCCAATCCCCAATCTCTCTCTCTCTCTCTCTCTCTCTCTCTCTCTCTCTCTCTCTCAGCCTCCCTCCCCGGCCTCCCCTCTCCTCCCCCTCCGCTCGCCCCTCACCTCCTAAGGCGAGGAGCGGCGGCGGGGCGAGGCGCGGTGGCGGCCATTAGGGGAGGAGCGACGCGTGGCGGGGCGAGGCGCAGCGCGTGGTGAGGCGACGGTCGGGTCGCGGCGGCGAGGAGCAGCGCGTGGTGAGGCGACGGCGAGGAGCAGCACGTGGTGAGGTGACGGCAAGGAGCAGCGCGTGACGGGTCCAGATCTGGCGGCCATAGGGGAGGAGCGACGCGTGGCGGGGCGAGGCGCAGTGCGCCGCGGTGGTGGTCGGGTCGCGGCGGCGAGGAGCAGTGGATGGCGCGGCGATGGTCCAGATCTGGCGGCTCCGACGTAGCTGCTCCGACCCGGCGGCGGAATCCGGCCTCTTCCTCCTACCCCAGCTTCTCCGACCCAACGGCGACGGAATCCAACGCTCCAAAGCAGGTATCTCTCTCTCTCATGTGGTGGCAGGATCTCCGGTGTGGCCCGTCGGCGCGGCAGGGTGCGACCTAGTGACGGCGGCGATGGGGTGGTGGTCCTCAAGGACGGAGTGATTTTTTTTTAATTTTTCAAAACTGTTTGTCGAGTGTCGTTTTGCACTAGGTAAACTCTTTGCCGTGTGCTCGATGAATAGCACACGACAAAGCCGTCTTTGCCGTCTAGCAAGGTGCCGAGTGGTCTTTGCCGTGGGTGACCGACGGCAAATGCTTTTGCCGTGGGTATAAGGGCCTCTGCCGTGTGTCCAGGACACACGGCAAATGTCGCACCTTCCGTAGTGCATCTTTCTTCGCATCAATTCTTCGTGGTCCTGCCTAGACGAACGAATCTGTCAGACAAAGTCTTGCTTGTGAAATTGGCCTTGTTGCTCGAAAGTGTCCCTTCAGTTAAAGAACTTGAACAATTATGTGCACGAACGAATCAAAGTTTACATAAGCTCTATATTTGCGTATAGTAGATGAAGTGCAAAACGAAACTAAGGAGAGAGCTTCACATCATATCATTTTACTCGAAAGAGTGTACTACAAATTATTGTAACATATTTAATCTACATTGAAATTGGTTCATGATTATACACCGTGGATCGAGTATGGTGCATTCTTCCACACCCATATATCCTAATTAGTAATTACCACAAAACAACAACAAAATCCATCCTTTTGAGGAAATTGTAACTTGTAAACAATAATGATAGGTGATCATCCACATAAGAGATCATACTGACACGCATAGTGATTCAATTCCAAATTAAATAGCATGTAAAATGAAACATTATTGAATCTAATATCCAAATCAACCTAAACATGACCGCTGTGTATACTCTTTTGAAGAGTGTAGAGGCCGGGACTCTTGTTCCATTATCTTAAAAAAATCAACCTAAACATATTGACTCAATGACCCCATCTCGTATATCACAATGCATCTAAAAAACATGAGAAAGATGGTCACCTGCAGAAGGAAGTTGGCTTGATCCCAGCCATGGTGGGAGGAGCACACATGGTTTGAGGAAACCACATAGCCTTTCCCGGCCATCTCCTTCGCCCAACGAAGAACACACCAGCACCTCCTCGTTTCCCAAGTCTACGGCCACACTAATAGTGGTGCCCATTGTTAGATGAATGACGCTTGAATTCAGTGGGTCAACAACACCAATGCTGGGCTTCTGATCTTGCCATGAGCAGACTCCATAAACCACGAGATAGCTAAGAGCCATCTGGTGCTCCAGCACCCAGGAGCCACCGTCGTTGTAAGGACAAACGAACTGAGAACGAAAGGCTCCTCCTGGATCACCTCAACGTAGCGCAGTCTCCCCTCGCTGACGCCCATGCGCCGGTACCTGCCGAGCTTCCGCAGCCCCGGCACGAGCACTGTCACTCTGTCCCTGGGCAGTTCGACAAAGTGAAGGTCAGGTTGATCGCTGAACGGGTCAGCGGAGAGGGCGCCCCAACCCAGGTCGACCCACCAGAGCCGGCCGCCAAAGGCCAGGACTTCGTGGTCGTGGCACTGCATCGGCCACGCAATCGGGAACGGGGATGGCAAAGCCACCGGCTTGTCCCAATCCCGTAGTGCGCCCCGAGGTAGACGTTGAACCGCCGCGGGAACGGGAGAGGGGACGGCAAGTCCACCAGCTTCTCCCACTCCCCAGTCTGCGAGAGGAACCGGAGCATGACGAAGGTCCCCTGCTCCCCGTCGTGGTCCTTGCTGAGCGATGCGACAGCGCGCGTACCTGTCAGGCGGCCCTTCCCCCGCAGCGGATCGAGTGAGGATGGCGATCGTCTGGCAACTCAAGGTCATCTTGGTGCCGTCGATGTCCAGCAGGCGGAAGAGCTCGCCGCTGACGGGGTTGCAGACGAAGCGCGTGATGTCGGGGTCCGCGTCGGGCTCCGTCAGCAGCCTGCGTTCCCAAGCGCTGTCAGACTTGGAGACGATGGGAGCCGTGGCATGGGAATCACAGTAGCCGAGGAGAAGGAGGCCGTCGCCGCTCGTGGAGCAGACATAGCCGCCTAGGAGCGCCATGAGGCCGCTGTCGGGGTCGGGAGTCGGGACCGGGCCGGCGGTCGAAGAGGTGGTCGGGCACGAGGAGGTTGGAGGCGCCAGGGGGCTCGGCGAACTGGAAGGACGCGCGCGGCCCCGGATCTGACCGGCAACGCGTGGTAGATCATCGCCCACGGAGGGCGCAGTAGAAGCGGGCGTATTACGCGGACGCGGCGACGGCGACGGCGCCGCTGGTAACGGCGGCGGCGGAGAGGGCACGCCGAAGCGGAAGCGACATTTTGGGCGGAAGAGGGGAGAGTCGTGGTCGAGTGGAGCGGGAGAAGCCGACGAGGTCCTACGGATGCGGTCCGTGGTCTTGGTCTACCGAGCTCGAGCTCTGACAGTAGCGGCAGGGGTGGTCTTCGCCGTTCGGCAATGGTCTTGTTCCACGGAGCACCCGGCCTTATGCAGCGGTGGCATTGCAATGGTCTCTCTCTCTCTCTAAACCTCAGTGGTCTCATTCGGTGCACATAGACCCGGTTCGAGCTCTGGCAGCGAGGCGATTTGATTCAACGCGCTGCTTTGCGTTTCCTTGGGGTCCACATGTCACTGTGCGACCGGGAGAGGCTGCATGAGACCGCAGTCGTGGGAAGCTACCATCAAACGGGTAGCTACCATCAAACGGATCGTATTTGTAATTCAGGTTGCCATCGGTCATGTGATACTGATCCATCTAATCTCAAAGAAAAAAGCATCGATACAATAATCCCGTCGTCTCTCCTACTCAGAATACGCCCAGGAAAGAGACTCAAAATAAGATTTCAGGCAAACTATCATCACTAAGCACCATCTTTGCATAGTTAAAGATCAACGAATTGTCTAGCAAGTAAATACTCCTCCATTACGAAATTGTTGTCGGTAGGACAGCAGGATTAGTTCATTTTTGAGCTAATCCTGTTGTCCTAACGACAGCAATTTCATAATAGAGGAGTATAGCGCATAATAGTGTTACGTATGATGATCATGACAAGCGATTAAACTCAATCAGCACTGGACCAAACAGAAAAAAGTGAAACATCTTCCAGCCTCTTCCAAAAAAGTAAGACAAAGCTTGTAATCAGCCCTGCTTGTAATCAGAAAACCACCTAAACCCCAAACTGTCCAGAGTTTATCCAAAATGAAAGCTTGGCAAAACATCAGCCAACTTTAAAATCAATGAAAACGCCACCACCTGTTGATTTCTCACAAGACCTGAAAAAGTTTTTTTTTTAAGTAAAAAGCAGGTGCCCTGCCATTTCATTATAGAAGAGAGTCGCAGCAGAAATACAAGAGGCAGCTTTAGCTGCCAGTCAAAAGACACAAAATAAGGCCAGAGAAGCTCGGGGAGGTCACGAGCATAGATAGGCAAACAAAAAGCAAAAGAAACTAAGAAAGGAAATCCTGCGGTTGCCATGCTGAAACTGTCGGCTTCTTCCTTCGCAAGTTGGGCCACCTGCAGACTTGTTTTTTCCACTCCCTGGAAAATGCGTCTGTTGCGCTCCTTCCACACATTCCACCATGCATACAGCAGTCGACCAGTCCTCATTCTCCTGGTACCGTCTTCCATCGATTCCGCCGCCCTTTGAAGCCATCGCGCTACCGTCGTTTCTGGCAAAGTTGCTTGCAAGAGCTGTGGCTGCTGCATCCAGCAGGATACGTGCTCCAGTACCACTTGCGTGAAGCTGCAGCTGACCAGCAGGTGGAAATTGGTTTCCATATCATCTAGGCAGAGTGGGCAGATGATGTTGTTGTCCCAACATTTTTCCTCTAGGTTGTCTGCCGTCAGCGCTTTCTCATGCAGCGCTATCCATCCAAATAGCAGGACCTTGGGCTCTGCTTTTGCTTTCCAGAGATGCTTACTGTTGAAAGGCCGGACTACGTCCTTAAACTGGATTTTGTATGCCGATTTAGAGGAGTATTGCCCGTCAGTTGTATGATTCCATATCGCTTTGTCCGGGTTATCTGTCATCTGCACATCCCTCATGGAGTTCCAAAGGGTGACATATTCCCGGATTTGCTCGGTGGTTGTAATGTTTCTAAGTGACTTGATCCAGTGCTTTGCCTCTACCTCTTTCGCCACCGTTCTGTTCTTATACCTGGCCACCTGGAATAGGGTTGGCCACCTGAAAAAGTAAGACGCTGAAGATTAGAGATGCATTTAAAATAGTCATACGAAGAAGACAGATAAACTGGGGTGGTGGAAACAACAATTTTCTTAGTTTGGCATAAATTCAATTAAACTCAAACAATTATAGCCGTTCTAGTTCTAGGCCTTCATTTATGAAAACTGAATGATATTAGTTCATATGTCTAAGATAAAGAGCTATATACTTCTGCCCCTGTTCTACTCCAGTGCTTAGTGCAGCACAATGTAACAACTTGTTTTCAATGAGAAAATTTATGTGGCGAATTCCCCCACTGTAGTTCCCTAAAAAAATTGTGTTATGTGTTCTCCATATCTTGATTGAAGGGTAAGGATATTAGTTGCAGAATTCTAGATGCAGCAACCTATAGTCTGCACTTAGTCACGATTATATTGGTTCAGAAAATAGTAATATGTCTGGGTAACATGCGAATTCTAGATGCAGCAACCTGTTACTTGCTACGACATGGCAGTAAAAAGAGGCACAGCAAGTCAAAGAAAACGAAAGTATTACATTCACCCTAATTCAAACCCCGATGGTCCATCTAGTCCTTCTTATTCATATGAAATGGAAAATAACTAGCAGTTTTATGCATGTCTTGATTCAGCAGAAGATTACACACAGCAAGGTTATGTAGTATTAATGTCCTGATTCAACAGAAGATTACACACAACGAGGTTATGTAGTATTCACATCCTGATTCAGCAGAAGATTACACAATGATCCTTGTTTATGAAACAAGTTTTAGGACAAAAGAATGACAATGGCTATCACACAACATTAGGTTTTATAAAGAACTTCTAGGTGGCACTTAATCATGTCTGCAGTCTCAAAGACATATAACCTGATTGTACCAGCCCAATCTAGACAGGCTGGAGTTTGTAAGTTATAAATGTTATTTAGACAATAACTGCAATTGCATCGTCGTTTTCGTTTTCTTGCATTGCTAATGCAAAGTCAAGCTTCAAAGAGCAGAACACGATAATGCTAATGTGTACTCTACCCTGAAGAGCACAGTATCTTAAGTGCTATCATAAGGTTGCAGAAAAAATCAATAGTTGATCAAGTGGTATGCTCAGCGGATATAACCATATAACCATTCACAGTACAAACTCTGAGAATGAGGATGCGAATATATGCAGGCAGTGAAAAGTAACTAGTTCCCAGCAATATCCTTATGAAAGAACCAATAAGTTAAGAGACTGTACAAGAGGTCAGTGAGTACCAAGTGACAGATTTGTTGCATCAGATCTTCTTGTCCCTGTCTACACGAACCAAAATGTCCGATAAAGACTTGCTTTTGGTATGGACTTTGTTCCTTGACAGAGTTCCTACAATCATGAAAAGAAAAGCTTAGGCTTCAATAATTTACAACAGAATAACAATGGACCAATGTGTCTCCCTATATTGGATATCACGGTTGAAGAGCACAAAAGAATTGATACTCCTATGCACAAGCCACCAACATTGTGCAATTTCAACGAAGATGTAAAAATGAAAAGCACGGTCGGAACAAATACACATAAGCAAATATTTTCCGAAGGAGCCCAGAACCATAAGCAAATATGATGTATCACATGGAATGATGGAAACCAAATGAAAGATGAGATCACCTGCGCAGGGGATCCTGCTTGATTCAAGCCACGGTGGTAGCAAACATGGCTTAAGGTAATCAACGGGGCGATCACCTTCACCTCTTAGCGTGCACCCAACCAAATCCCCATTGTTCATGTCGATAGAGACCTCCTGCTGGCCAATTGTGAGATGCATAACACTTGCGTTCAGTGGGTCAACAGCAGCAATTCCGGGGCATGTTCTTACACAGGTCTTCATTCCGCCAGACTTTGCGAAGGTCTATGCGGTGCTCCAACGTCCAGGACCTGCCGTCGTCATCAAGGGCGAACGAGCTGAGCGTGAAAGGCTCCTCCTGCAACACCTCAGCGTAGCGCAGCCTCCCCTCGCTGACCCCCATGCGCCGGAACTTGACCAGCTCCCTCCTCCTCACCTTGTCCATGGGCTCTGTCACACTGCCCTTTGGCAGCTCAACAAAGCGGAGCTCCGGCCGGTCGCTGAACGGGTCCAGGGAGAGGGCGCCCCAGGTCACGTCGCACCACCAAAGACGGCCGGCGAATGCCACCGCCTCATGGGCTAGGTCCATGTCCATACGCCGACTGAGCTGCAGCGGAGAATACAAACCCAGCTTGTCCCACTTCCCCGTCTCTGAGAGGAACCGCCGCATGATGAAACTTATCTCCGTCCCATCGTTAGTGATCAGGGCGACAGCATACCTGTCCGGCGGCAGGTCCGGGAGCTCGGATTGGGTGAGGATGCCGGTGTTCGGGAACCGCACGGTCTTCTTCGTGCCGTCGATGTCGGGGAGGCAGAACAGCTCGCCGCTGAGAGGGTTGCAGACGAAGCGCGTAACGTCGGGGTCCCAGTTGACGCCGGTCAGCTCGAGATCCCGCGCGCCGCCGCGGGTGGAGTCAGCAACGGTATTCGCCGTGCCGATGATCTCGAAGAAGGTGAGGACAAGGAGGCCGTCGCCGCTCGCCGCCTTGACGAATCCGCCAAAGGCCAGCGAAATCTCGCCGGTGACAGGGTCGGGTCCGCGGGGGTGTGGACGAGGTGGCCGGGGACGGTGAGGGGGAGGCGCACGGAGGCTCGCCGAGGCGGAGGGACACGCGAGGGCGCGGCGGCTTCGGGTTCACCACCACGAACCTGTCGATCATGGCCCACGGAGGGCGCCACGCGGCTGCCGAGAAGCCGCAACGGAGGGGCCCGGCAGCGGCGGCGGCGGAGAGGCCGAGGAGGCGCCGGAGCGGCATCTCGGAGAGGAGAGGAGACGCCGCGGCGCTTGGTTGGCTGCAGTGAAAAGTGGATTTGCCGTGTGGTGAATTTTTGTGGGTGGCCGTGTGGCTGGCGAGCTGGCGGATTTCGGCTATGCGGTGGAAATCGCAAGTCGAGATGCGTCTATGGCGTGGATTCATTCCACTGTACACCAGGTAAGACTACCGCGGGTTGTGAGTGAATGGTCTACTGAGGTTAGCCTACCGCGGCTTGTGACTGAAGCCAGAAGTGGCAGGGAAGGAGGGAGAACGCTTGCCGCCTTTTTTACTGCACAGGGAAGGAGGGAGAACGCTTGCCGCCTTTTTTACTGCACAAGACGACGAAGATGTGGATTTGATTTTTGAACGGCAATTTCGCAGCTTCAGCGGTGCCAGCACCGGTTTCCCGCCAAAAGTCCTTGGTACTGGGCTGTTTGGGCCTTTGAGCCGAAAGGGCCTAGTTCTTCTCGCACCCAGGCCCAATAGTCCAGGTACACTGATGACCCGCAGGGGAAAAGTGCGCCAGCTGTTTTGCACGTTTGCACGACCACTCATGTGATAGACTCGAGGTCATTATATACTCCCTCCGTCCCGAATATTTGGCATTCTAGTGCCATCCATTTTTCCCAAAATATTTGGCGATTCTCACTTCTCGAGACACCTTTCTCTCTTCCCAATACACCTCTATCTCTATCTCTTTCCTCCTCGTTTCCTGCGCACCTACTTTATTCCTTCTCTTCTTAATCTCCGTGCCAGGAGTTAGAATGCCAAACATATTGGGACGGAGGGAGTACATTGTTGTACAACCCGTGGTTCATACCATGGCTGCCAAGGACGTGTGTGCCAAACATGTCTTCTACCCCTGATCTTTAAAACAGTCTTCTGTAGGTGTTATTTATTTTTGGGTTGTTGCTGTAAAGGCAGCGACTAAGATCGGCATGAGACGAGGAGCGGGAAGGTGCTCGATCGGCCTCCGGTTCCAGGAACGCATTGGGATTGTGTTGTTTTCTGTTTCGGTCACGGCGCCCGTGACGTGTCAACTCCGTCTACGTTTGTGTCCCTTTTTCCCTATGTATATAAAACTAATAAAAGTACTGCAACGTGCCCCACGAAATAGGGAGGAAAAGAAAACACCGCTCGTCTTAGGTTTTTTAGGCTCTCGAATATCCTGCCTTCATCAGAGGATGGATCCGAGGTGGACCCCAAGTACAAGCAAGTGAGTACTCAGCTGCTTATATTATCTTTACTTTTCGTGCTCGATTGCATGCATTTGAGCGTTATATCCTCAGCTTTCAATGATTCAATATCTGGTGATTTTCGTAATCAATCATCTAGACACACGACACTCTTTGAAATAATTGTACTCTCGCTGTATTCATCTCACCGGTGTTGTATCCAACATTACTGACGGGATTTTGAGAGGGATATGGTTGGATTGATTGGCGACGGGGAGCAAATCAGGATCAAAGCTCGGGGCGTGGCCTGTTTATTACTCTCTAATGTTTCCGGAAGAATTGTTTCTTTTTAAACCTCACTGAATCATAAGGGCATGTACAACGCTAATTAATGAACAGGCTCTTAGTTCGATGTGGCGATGTATTTTTACAATTAGCCCTCTATCCCTCGAAGAGACAGCTGGATGGGCTCTTGACGAAGAGACGGTCTCTATCACGTGTTCCGATGTAAGAGACAGCTCTTAGCACCGTTGTACATGTGAAGAGACAACTTATGTCATACAATTATTAATATATACATTTATTAAAAGACAGACTTGTAGAATCTCTCCTTTGTATGACTAGAGTTGTTTTATGTTTCTTTGTTTGGATACATGTGCCCAAGAGACCGCGATGGGCTTTCCTTTATACATGCCCTAAGGCTTTTTATATAGAAACAAACAGTTCGTTCCTTAATTAGTACTAGGTAAAGAAAAGACCATCATTTCCTAGAACAATAGCCCATCTTTATGCTCGTATACAGATACATGAGGCTGTCTTGTGTATCATGAAATTAAAAAATAAATATGACAATAGGTGGAATGTGTTCCACAGGGGAGAGCTTCGAAAAACATTGTTGATGCTCAAAGGGAAGAAGTCCGGTCTCTACATCAAGGACATATACGGCACACGTAAATTTGGACAACATGGTGCCATGTTCAAAATATCGCCCTTGTACCGAGAGCTATTTCTTCGATGTGAAATGTCATCATTTAGAGACAACTATAACCATCTCGTGTCTATAGGGATGCTAGGATGGCCAACTTACAAGGAGGAACGACGGAACATCAGTTGTTTAACACAATCTATTTACCACACGATCGACACTTGCAAAGAGCGCCGCCTCAAAGCGGGACTTTTTTATTTTAGACCGGCTCGAGACTACGAAGGCCCTCTTACCGTCCATAGCCCTGTTTTTAGCATGCCCTTGAAGCAAGCGTTGAGAAGAAAACTAGAGATGAGGAAGAGGAGGCAGATTCTTCTTTCATTCGAAAATGCTGGTGAAACAAACTCACGAAGTACTACCGCTAGCTTGTTGTTGTATACAATGATTTCAGTATTTATAGGTTGCATTATTGTACTTGTTCCTTAGATTAGGTTATAGTTACAATATATGTACCCTAGGAAAATAATATGTTTTTTGCGGCATATTTTTTGGACGATTTTTCCCCATCTTTTGTTTGTTTGGAATACTGTAAGTTGTATATGCTACATTCCCCGGAGCGTGACACTGCGTCTCATATGAGTGTGTGCCCTTGCAGATTGATCATACGTAAGTACGACTTGGCATAAAGCGTTAATGGTAACTAGCTCGTAAATAATGTACTTATTCTCTAAGAGAGCCAGACAAAAGCACGAACTGGCAGAGATGATGCATCAAAGGAGCGATCGAGAAGCTGTAGGAAATGCGCATTTTTGTAATGGCAGCTGATTTTAACTTTGCCGTGACGAAGTAATCACCATCAGATTTAAAGTTTGGACTAATCTATGTTTAGGAAAAGGGGGGAGGGGGACCATCAGAGGAACCGTGGTGCAGCCCTGTAGCCAGCCTTTCGCATGCAGGACCAAACGGAATTTTTATTTTAAAATAATCATTATTAATCTAAAATTTTAAAAATAAACCGCCTCAAACTAAATTTTCAATATCTACACGTTTTTGTCACGCCATATTATATGGCGTGATTCTCGAATAAATCACGCCATATGAAATGGCGTGATTATGTCTACGTCAGCGTCGACCGCCACGTCGGAACGGGCGTAGATCGAGGTTGACTCGAATCACGCCAATCAGTATGGCGTGATCGGACTATCAATCACGCCAAACCATCCGGCGTGATAGGGACTTGAGTAATTTTCACACGACGCGGACGGAACCGAAGCACGACTGAATCACGCCATATGATTTGGCGTGATTGATAAGGAATCACGCCAATTCATATGGCGTGATTCACTCTTCTCTCTTAAGTGTCACTTTCAGCTGATGTCACTGACATCATCAAGTCACATTTTTTAAAAAAGTCTGTAGACAAGTACATATGATGTCCGTTTTGAATTCCGTTTTCACCATTGTGTTCTACGCCACGAGACGAACAAAACTAGATCTCACTTGCATATGTTTAAAAAATATTTATAACTTAAATTTAAAAATATGTGTACTAGTAATTTAGGGACTAAAAAATATTCGAAATATATGCAAGTGGGATCTAGTTTGTTTGTGTCGTCACGGTACAACACAACGATGACAATAGAATTTAAAATCAAAAAATTTATATCTTAAATTTCATTATATGTGTAGTAGTAATTTAGGGTCTGCAAAAAATATTCGAAACATATGCAAGTGAGATCTAGTTTTGTTCGTCTCGTGGCGTAGAACACAATCGTGAAAACGGAATTCAAAACGGACATCATATGTACTCGTCTACGGCTTTTTTAAGAAAAATGTGACTTGATGATGTCACTGACATCAGCTGAAAGCGACACTTAAGAGAGAGAAGAGTGAATCACGCCATATGAATTGGCGTGATTCCTTTATCAATCACGCCAAATCATATGGCGTGATTCAGCTGCGCTCGGTTCCGTCCGCGTCGTGTGAAAATTACTTAAGTCCGTATCACGCCGGATGGTTTGGCGTGATTGATAGTCCAATCACGCCATATAGATTGGCGTGATTCGGTCAACCTCGACCTACGTCCCGTTCCGACGTGGCGGTCGACGCCGACGTGGACATAATCACGCCATTTCATATGGCGTGATTTATTCGAAATCACGCCATACAATATGGCGTGACAAAAACGTCTAGATCTTGAAAATTTAGTTTGAGGCGGTTTATTTTTAAAATTTTAGATTAATAATGATTATTTTAAAATAAAAATTCGACCAAACGTCACCGAGCACGATCTCTCCTCTCGCTGCCGGATATTTCTCGCCTCCCCGACTTTAGGTGGGAGATAACAAGCCCTAAAACTCGTCCTTAGCCTATAAAGAAAGGCACTATCTCCTCTCCCTCCGTTCACCCACTCTCCCTTACCCCCACCCCCTTACACTCGGAGAATACCCCAAAGCTAGAAATCCCCGATCCATCACCACCTCCAAGAGACAGAGAGAAGGTACCATGTCTAGTAGGCCTTCTCACCGGTCTCTCAAGTCGGCTGGGGGCTCGTGGCGCGCAGCATGCGCCGGATGTCAAACCAGCGCTCCGGGAGGTTGGCCGTCGTCCCGAACAACCGAGGCGGAAGCGATGCGGTCCCGGCGCACAAGGTCCGTGTGGATGCATTTCGCCGAGTGGTGATCGCCGACGACGTTCTTCGGCGCGCCCTTGAGGGGGAGGTGCTCGCGATCGAGGCGAGTGCTGGGCCGATGGAGCAGGTGCCCGCGCGGGAGCGGCACAGGATCACGTCATCGGCGCGGGTGCCGACGAGGTTGACGCGGTGGAGGGAGAGGTCCTCGGCGCGGAGGAGGCCGGCGCGGCGGTGGCAGGGGCGGAGGAGGCCGACGCGGCGGTGGCGGAGGCGGAGGTCGCCGACGCCGCGGTGGCTCATGTTGCCGGACCGGGAGAGGCGTGAGATGCGAAGAGTCCACGTACGGGCCCCGGTTGACGACGAGGACGCAGCCTCTAACATCAGCCGGCTGCTTATTTACCTTATCTAGCTAATTATCTTAATTACCTCTACTTATTTCGATTTTCAGATCTATATAGCTCTTGCATCTTTTTAGTGCCTTTGGCTCATCCAGTTTATGATCGTAGTATGATCACTGTGCTCGTAGAAGAAAGTGTGTCAGCATATTCCCATGTATGAGCTATAGTATCTCTTATTAAAGTACTATCAGTATCGGTTTCAAGATGTTTGGGAGTTTTTTCCATCTGTTTGTTTGTGTATTACGACGGATCTTGGACTACTGGTGGAAGTGGAAGCGATCTTGTGCTAGCGCTGTCTGGAGGACCTCCGTAAAGCAGTGCCAGGTACTTGCAAAAGCAGCGCCGTTCGTCGTGCTTAACTTTGTCTTTGCAGAAATACTTTGGTGAACATAGGGGTATGTGTCTATCCTAGATTTTCTATTAATTATGGTTAAATATAAATATTGAATCTTCGACTATACTATTAAATATGTCAGACTAATTGTAGATATGTTGTCAAATCATAAATTGAAGTAAAGAAACATCAAATTCTGTTAAATTTCATGAATTTGTCAGAATTTGATATTTCTAAACTTGAATTTATGATTTGACAATATGTCTATAACTAGTATGACATGTTTAATAAGTATAATCAGAGATTTAATATTTATATATAATTATAATTAATAAAAAAGTTAGGATGAACACATATCACTATATCCATAAAAGTCATTCTCTTGTCTTTGTGCTCTGTGAACGATAGCTAGACGATCCCGCGATCTTACCCCGGCCGCCGCCGATCCGAGACAAGCTGATCAAAAGTCCGTCGATGATGGCATTCTGCTCGGGTCTTTTAATTGCTCCGTCTCCGTCTCATGCGGCACCTGGAGCGAACCTTGGACACGGCGACCGAGGCATCAACCGAATAAGGTTGGACCACCTGGGAAAATTCCACATACCCCCTCACGATACTGCGTAATTTAACCATTAGTCTAACTTGTATTCCAAGCCTGTCTTGTTCCACCTAACTCGTGTTTTAAGGGAACTAATTAGAAACTCGTTCCCTCAAAAAAAAAAAAAAACTAATTAGAAACTCGTAACACGGAATTAGGGTAAGATTAAACTTATAACATGCATGCTGATCGACACGAATGCACGGGAAAAATTCAGCTCTAATTAATTTGCATGGTTTAATTTAATTTGGGCTCTGATCCCTTCCCTTGTTTGGGAGGAGGTAGGCTTGGGCTGCAAAATTATACGTAGTCGGTACGCAAGGTAAAACGCTAAGCCACGTACATGTACGCAAGAACCGAAGGAAATGAACTGAAAATAGGTAATTTTACAAATAGTTTCTTGCACAGTCGAAATATCTAATCTACCCCTACGACAGCATGATCGCCAGCAACCGTACAAGCTTTTTCAAATAGCACTTTTGTACTGGCTAGCTAGGAAACTCCAGCAGTCCAGCTACACTGATGACCTGTTTCTCGCTAATGCAGAATTTCAGCTTCTGATACATGCGTAACAGAAGTCTGTGCAAATTAACACATCCAGCAAAATTTCGTTTACAGGTAAGCTTAACATCAGCAATGAATCAACCCATAGAGTAAAACATCTGCAACCCACAGGAGTTAGAAGAGATTATGCCTGCATAAGATTTCTGGTTACATGCCCATTTCAGTTTATGCGCCGACTAAAACTGAGTGATTCTACTGAAATGCTCTCAGTAAGTATGTGGACAAGCTAGGTGAAACTGCAGTCCCACTCCCCTTCAAAAGAGAACCATAACAAAGCATAACCTCTTCCCCGCTTTTCCGATAACAAGACTGATAACTAAACTGCAAAAGCGAATTAAAATGAAGTTCTTCAGAGCTTCTGCTAAAAGGGACTTCTGCAACTTACCATCACCAGCCTCCTAATTTGTTAGCACCTCTCTGTCAGTTTCTTTCAACGAAACCTGAGTAAAAAAGGAACATCAGAACGCCTTTGAACAACATATAAAGACGAGGACTTAGGGAAAACAACAATATACTGCTTGCCGTTCAGCATTAGGAGTGAACTGGAAACTTGTACCTCTAGTCCTTTGACTTCTGAAAATTAAACAGACTGTTTCTGTTTTGTTTATGTCCTGATACCAGCAGGAAAATTACAGCATGGCCCTTAGAAATGGTAACCTTCAATTCAGGCTTGAATCATGGTGTTAATATTTTAGGACAAATGAAAGACAGTGGCTGATTATAACTAGCTGAGTATACTTAAAACTCTTGACACAATTTTTAGGAAGAACTTCTAGTTTGCACTCAACCATGTCTGTTGGTTCAGTATAAGCATAGCCTATTTGCGGACTCCTTTCCGGAGAAACAATTCCACGACATTCTTACCTTATAAATTTCTATCCATGTATTGATTCCCAAAGAAACAATATATGTAATAACAGCAAGATCAATTATTACTTTGGTAGGAGTACTTCATATCTTTTCGTGACATTAGGATATCATCTTGGTCCCAATTTGCACTAACATGTTCTAACAACATCAAAAGAAATATATAGCGAGAATATACCTTCCTGGCCTAATCTGGAGTTTCTAATAATCTGTGTTACTGATTCAAGAGCAGAATTTGGCATTCTTTACTCAGTGTATTGTAATCAAGTGTGCACAGTGAATACTAAATTCTGCAACAAGGTTGCAGAAAAGCAATAACTGCTCGAGTCTAAGTGTCTAACCATCGTTGAGAAATGGTCTCTCATGATTCAGGATATCCAATTGAGAAATGTTGACATCAACATATAGGCACCGAAAAGTGACTAATAACCCTAAATGCTGAGGAAATAAATAGAAGGTAGCATATTGAATAAGAGATAGCCAGTACCAAGTGACATATTTGCTGCTTGATCTCTCAATACTTCTTGTCGCTGTCTTCACGAACCAGTATGTCTGACAAAGTCTTGTTTTTGATATTGGCCTTGTTGCCTGTAGACGTACCTTCAACCAAAAGATTTGAACAATCATACCCGAACTGTACATTTATCTACACTGTAAATAATTTTTGAACTTCGATGAAAAACAAAGACACTGAGAAAGATTATATCATAGCTTCCTGATATAGAACAACATACTTACACCAATTAGGCATTGTTTTAAATAGCCCGCTATAGCTCCGCTATAGCTTTTTGAGGGAGATGACGCCACGATATTGCTAATATTGCCACTAATGCCGCTAAATCCGCTATACGGTTAATTTTACTACTAACTTCATCCGCTAACTCCGCTATAACTCAAAATTCAAGCCGTGGTGATGAGTTTTGTTGTTCATAGTCCATATGATGGTGTTTTTTCATTATGTGAACTTCCCAATCGTTACGAAATATGGTAAAATCATGCTTGCATGTTGGAGTGCTATAATGATGGATGCACATATATGAAATGAGGGTTGTAATTGATGGAATTACTAATGTTTTGATAAAAATATTCTCCTTTTTTTGCAAAACGCTATAGGTAATAGCTTCCACTATAGCCGCGCTATAGCCGCTGTAGCTTTTTTAGGAGTACTCCGCTATGTTCTATAGCCCGCTATTTAAAACATTGCAATTAGGCCATTACTAATGCAAGGTTTCTACATGGAAATGTGTACATCGCTATTGATTGAAATTCAACACCCTCATCCAGAAACAGAATTCGATGGATAAACACCTTGACTGTATCACAGTAGAGTTATCTAGCTCTAAAAATTATGCAATTCCAATTTTTTTGACAGATCAAAATTATTGCTGTCTTGATTTATAGAATGCAAACAAAAAACTCACCTTTGAGGAACTAACAAACAGTAGTGATGGGAGATGATCCCCAAAATAAAATCATACTGCTTTGGAACAAGGATCTAGCCACGTAATTCGTTTCAAAAGGACTCATAAAATTTAGAAATATGGACCTAATAATTTCCAATACATCTACCATGCATCTCATGTATTGGGAGATGATTACCTGCAGTAGGGATTCTGCTTGATCCAAGCCAAGATGGGAGCACACACGGTGTAAGGAAACCGTGGATAGAGAACAATGGTCCTGCAGTTTCACCAATAATCGAGGATCGGAGCACCATCCCTTTGTCCATGTCAACGGAGATAACATGGTTGCCGATTGTGAGGTACATGATGCTTGCGTTCAGCGGGTCGATAACTCCAATCCTTGGCGTGTCCTCCTCCTGCTGCCATGGGTAACACCTACCCGTCAAGATCCGGCTGAGCGCCACCCGGTGCTCCAGCGTCCAGCAGCAGCCATCCTCGTCAAGAGCGAACGAGCTGAGCACGAAAGGCTCCTTCCGGGACACCTCCACATAGCGCATCCTCCCCTCGCTGACCCCCATGCGGCGGTACCTGCCTATCATTGGCAGACCCTTCGCGAGCATGGGCACCGTCTCCGTCACACTCGCCTCTCGGCAGCTCAACGAAGCGGGGCTCCGGTCGGTCGCTAAACGGGTCAGCGGTGATGGCGCCCCAGCTCTCATCGACCCACCACGGCCGGCCAGCGAAGGCCAGCACATCGTGGCCGTACTCTTTGTACTTCCGACCGGGGACCGGGAGCGGCGACGGGAAGCCCACCGGCTTCTCCCACTCCCCGTTTGCGAGAGGAAGCGCCGCATGAGGAAGCTCCCTCCACCCCTTGCTTGTCCTCGACGAGATGAGCGACGGCGTAGCGGTCCGGTGGCCCGTCCGGGCGGTCGGAGCGGGTGAGGAGGCCGAAATGTTGGAGGTCCGAGGTCTTCTTGGTGCCGTCGATGTCGGGGAGGCGGAACAGCTCGCCGGAGAGGGGGTTGTTAAAATCGGGATCTAGGCATCGACTTAGCTAGTAGTAGCATGCATCCTATCGGGTATGAACGGAGAGAGAGAGAGAGAGAGGGAGAGGGGTTACCGAGAGATGTGGATCGGGTGACGATCCATGGAAGAGGACGACGGCGCCATCCGCGTCGTCAAGGCGGGCGCGGTGGAGTTGGTGAGGGCCGGCGAAGATGTCGCCGGTGCCGATCCGGATCCGGTCGCGCCTTCGGTTCCCGACATGTCGAGTGTGAGGATGGCGTCGAACCACGGGGACAGGGCGTCGATGGACGTCGTCGTCGTGGCGGCGGTGAGTCTTCCCGTCGCCGGCTGCGCTCCCCGGATCGGTTAGGGTTTTTGGATGTCGGTGGTGTCGGCGGCGGCTACGGTAACTCGTACTCGTAGCGCCCGGCCCCCACCTCTGTTTATATAGCGCGATGCGACGGGGCCCACCAACCATGTAGGGTTGGGCGCCCCCGATCGGGACGCGTGCTCTGGGCTGCCTGGGCTCAAAAGCCCAGCGAGAGATCCGTCTAACAATCTCCCCGGATCTCTTTTTCGTATCTACCCCATCATAGATTAACCCATAGGACATATCTCGTCGTCACGGCTAAACGCCGATAGACTCAACAGCCACTACGTGTGTCTCCATTCGGTGATAGAGTTATTCCGTTGGGCCCCGAGTCCAAAGATCATAAGGCTTCCCTCAAACCCATGCCGGCTACATGTTCCGTGAACACGTTGGGTGGAAGTCCTTTCGTAAGCGGATCCGCGAGCATTCTCTCGGTTCCGATATGCTCAAGACTTATGGTTTGATCTTGGACTTTATCTTTCACAACATAAAACTTAATGTCAATGTGTTTGGTAGCACCACTTGACTGGTTGTTGTGAGCGTACATTACTCGCGGGCTCATTGTCGCAAGTACAACTTTAGTGGTCTCTCAATGCTATCGACCACTCTTAAACCGGGTATGAATTTCTTCAGCCGGTTAACTCTGTCCCGTGGCTTCATAGCAAGCTATGAATTCTGCATACATAGTCGACCCTGCTTGTGATACTCGTTTGGAGCTTTTCCACGAAATAGCTCCACCAGCCGAGGTGAAAATGTATCCCGAAGTCGACTTCGTATTATCTTTCGCAAAATCTGAATCGAATACCCCACAACCTCGGAGTGAGTCCGTTCTCCGATAGACCAACATGAGGCCTTTTGTGCCTTGCATATACCGCAAGACTTTCTTAATCAATTTCCAGTGCTCGGGCCCGGATTACTCGAAATCTACCAAGCAACCCGGTGACAAAAGCCAAGTCCGGTCGTGTGCACACTTGCGCATACTCGTAAGCTCCCGATAGCTGAAGCATACGGTTTTGACTTCATCTCGTCAATCTCATATCTGTTTTTGGGTTTCTGCCAATCCCCAAATTTCTCTCCCTTGGCAATAGGGACAGGCGTGGCTTTACAATTATGCATGTTGAATTTCTTCAACACCTTCTCTATATAAGTTTTCTGGGACGAGTCCCAATGCGTACTTCTTCCTATCTCGGTGAATCTCTATGCCCAAAACATACGAGGCTTCACCAAGATCTTTCATGTCGAAATGTGAGGATAGTAATCTCTTTGTCTCTTGTAGCAGATCGACATCACTACTCGCCGATAGTATGTCATCCACGTACAAGACTAGGAAAATGAATTTTCCATTCTTAAACTTTGCATAAATGCAATTATCCTCAACATTCGCTTGAAAGCCGTGTTTCTTGATTGTGCCATCAAACTTCAAGTACCACTGTCTTGAAGCTTGCTTTAATCCATAAATGGATCTCTTTAAACGGCATCCCATTTTCTCCTTTCCTTCCACGACAAAACCTTTCGGTTGAGCCATGTAAACTCTCTCTTCTAGATCCCCGTTAAGAAACGCCGTTTTTACATCCATCCGATGTAACTCTAAATCAAAATGCGCTACAAGAGCCATTATGATTCGGAAAGAGTCTTTACACGAGACTGGAGAAAAGGTCTCATTGTAATCTATTCCTTCCCTCTCGTGTGAAACCCTTCGCCACAAGGCGTGCTTTATATTTCTCTACATTCCCTCTAGAGTCATATTTCGTCTTGTAGACCCATTTGCAGCCTACTGTTTTGGCTCCTTTAGGAATATCCGCTAAGTCCCAAACATCGTTGAGACTCATAGATCTCATCTCATCTTTCATGGCCTCCAACCATTCGGATGAATGGGCACTCCTCATGGCTTCTTCATACGAGGTGGGATCATCCTCCATATGAAATTCTTCTCGTATTATACAATACATAATCACTCGCTTATAGCAGGTTTTCCGATTCTCTTAGGTCCGCTAGGGCCTTCATCACCGGCACAATTTCCGGTTGGGGTTCTTGTGGAACCTCCTCCTCTAATTCATCATCGTCCGTAGGAGGCTGCTGCAGCTCCCCTTCATCCGTGGCGACAGCCTCCGCGGGATCCCGAAGGACAGGTTCCTCGTTGATGACGGGTGGAGTGACAACGAGTGCCGGCACCGCAACGTCACGCATCACGGGCGCAACATCAACAGGTAGTGAGAAGAAAGGTTCTTGACTCATAAAATCGGGTACGTATACCCGTTTCTCCTCAAGATCGATTTCTCTCGCTATCATGCTCCCCCGATCATGTCATCCTCCAAGAAGACGGCATGTCCGGTTTCTACAAACTTCGTGTATCCGTTAGGGCGGTAGAAACGGTATCCCTTGGACTTTTCCGGATAGCCAATAAAATGGCAGCTGACTGTCTTGGGATCCAACTTCCCAAGATCCGGGTTAAAAAGCTTGGCCTCTGCCGGACTCCCCCATACGCGGAGGTGAGCTAGCGAAGGCACTCTACCAGTCCATAACTCGTACGGTGTTTTGGGCACCGACTTTGTTGGAACTCTGTTGAGAATATAAATGGCGGTTTTTAAAGCCTCCATCCATAGGCCCAATGGGAGTGTGGAGTAGCTCATCATGCTACGGACCATATCCATTAGGGTACGGTTACGCCTTTCCGCCACTCCGTTCCGTTGTGGCTCGCCGGTGTGGAATACCGGGCGACTATGCCATTCTCTTGTAAGAACCTTGCAAAAGGTCCCGGGACTTGTCCATAAGGCGTATGACGACCGTAGTACTCCCCTCCACGGTCCGATCTTACAATCTTTATCTTTAAATCATGCTGATTTTCAACTTCAGCTTTAAATATCTTGAATTTATCCAATGCTTCGATCGTTCTTTAATTGGATAAATGTAACCAAAACAGGAGTAATCATCTCGTGAATGTTATGAACGAATCATAAGCATCCACGCTCTTTACGGGAAAAGGTCCACAAATGTCCGTGTGAATTAACCGTAAAATTCCCGTACTGCGTTTTGCATCTTTCTTAATTTTCTTAACGAATTTTCCTTTAATGCATTCGATGCATTGTTCTAATTCGGAGAACTCTAACGTTGGAAGAATCTCATTCTTCACAAGTCTCTCAATTCTCCCCTCGAAATATGGCCTAAGCGACAATGCCATAATTTCGATGAGACGGGTTGAGTTCTCTTTCTCTTTTTATTCTTTTTCTTTTGAGATGACGAGGGCGTATCATCATTCTCATTCTCATCATGCAAATCAACATTCGCATCTTGCAAATCAATATTTGCATCTTCTATCACATTCACACAATGACCAAGTGATAATAAATAAAGCTTATCTTGTAAGGATGCAAAACCAATGCATTCATTATTAAACCACAATTCACACTTGCCATTACCAAAATGGCAATCATATCCATCAAAATCCAAACGAGAGACACTAATTAAGTTTCTTTGTAACGAAGGTACATAAAAAACATCTCTAAGCCTAAGTATGAAGCCATCCGCAAGCCGTAGGTGAAGATCTCCCACGGCTTCCACCTTGGCTTCAACTCCATTGGCCACTCTAATGGAACCTTTGTTTCTTGCTCGTTGCCCTCCTCGTTCGAAACCCCGTATACAATTTGCAACATGAATAGTTGCTCCGAATCAATCCACCAAGTGGATCTAGAATAATCAACGTACAAGGATTCATTAACAAAAGTGATTAAGTTCTCACCTTGCTTTCTCGTCCAAGCATCATCCCGAGCCAAATGGAGCAGTCCTTCTTGTAGTGCCCCTTCTTGCCACAAGTGCATGCACTCATCTTTCTCCACCGTGGGTCCGCCTCGCTGCGGTCGATGCCTTGGCCCCTTGCCTCTTGCATTGTTGGAAGGATACTTAGGGCCTTTGCCCTTGTTATCTTTCACATGGTTGACAGGAAATCCACCATGTTGGCTCTTCACTCTGTCCTCCTCTTGAATGCAGTTGGCGATGAGCTGGTCAAGCGTCCGGTCACTCTCTTTCATGTTGTAGTTCCCAATGAGATTGTCAAACTGCTTTGGCAAGGACAAGCAACACAAAATGCTGTAGCAGCTTGTCATCTATGTTTATCCGCATGGGTCTCATTTTCTCGAACCATCCCACTCATCTTGAGGATGTGCTCTCCGACGCCACCACCGCTGTACTTCTCATTAACAAACTGTTTAAGCACTTGGGTGGCATAAGTTCTGGAAGAACCGGTGAACTGGTTCTCTATCCTCTTGAGGTACCCAAGCAATGGTTTCCTCCTCCGGTATTGAGCCCAAGATAGCGGGCTCAATAGTGTTTCCGACCAAAGCTATGCACTTCTTGTTATCTAGCACCCATCTCCCGTGCTCAATCTGATACACAGAGATGGTGGGAGCATAATCCCTCCGTCTCTGTACCCAAGAGTCATCGGACTCATCTCGCGCCCCGACTAAAGCAGGCGGCTCCGTTGGGCACGGAGTGTTCACGACCCATTCCACCTCGCCACGGATAAAGGCGAAGTCAAGTCTCCTCTTCCACTCTCCATAGTTGTCGCCCTTCGGACAGGAATGTCCTTGAGGCTGTTCATCGGAGAGGATCCTGAAAACAACATGAAAAAGTGAGAACAATAGTCACAATAAAAACTACCATGCCATGTATTAAAGTCTACATCACCGTTGGGCGGAAAATAGACAAATAATACATAAATGGTCTAATATGCATTGCAATTAACAACTTTGGTCAGTAAATCACAATGACATATAACAGAAATAAATGCAGCTAAAAATTAAATTTCTCCCGTTGGTTCGAAATTTAATTTTAGAAAACATCAATTTCATCCCATAATTAATCTTGCAGCGGAAACATGTCTTAAATAATCGTGAACAGTAGCAAGATATCTGAAATTTTATTCTCTGTAAAATTATCCCGTTGGTTCAAAAATTACAGAGATAAAAAATTAATCTAAAACATGCTAAAAAGCACTTAAAACTGATAAAAAACAGTCAAAAAACAACTCCGAAAATGCTACTATTCCTTCGTAATTTTGAGCCCAAAAACCGGCCCAAAAACCACTACTCACGTGCCCATACACGTGGGAAAATAGGCCCAAAATTCTCTCGTGGCCCGCGAAACCAAAAAAATTCCGCCGGCCCATAAGCAAGTGCCGCTCCGGCGGCCCAAACCTTCGGCCTTTCGGCCCAAAACCGTGCGCGCAGCCCGTGATGGGCTTTAGGCCCAAGGGCGAGCGACCGGGCCGCCAAGCGGCCCGGCTCGCAGCACCGCAGCTTATGCCCGCCTCCATCCGGACCGTCCAGTCCGGATGGACGGCTCCCCTTTCTTTTCGCCCGAATAAAAGACCGGCGACTCCCGATTTTTCCGGAAACCCTAGCCCATTTCTCGCTCTCGCTCCCGGCCCGCGCCGCAGCCTCCGGCGGAGAGCTCTTCCGCGCACGCCCATGGCGAGCCGGCGGCCGGCGGCCGGAGGCGGCTCCGCCGGCGCTAACGCCGCGGCAGCCTAGCACCCCACCTTCTCTACTCTCTACTAGCCCCAAAACTATCCATGCGCACGCTCGTGCGGCCCCGACGAAGAGGCCACCGGCGACGAGGCCGGGGGCTACTCCGATGGCGCAAGCGCCGCGGAGGCCCACGACCCGTTCCGCTCTGCTTCTTCTCTCTCCCTCTCGCACGAGCGCTACGGCGCACGACGCCCGTCGACGAGGCCCGCCGGAACGGCATCGCCGGCGAGAGGAAGAAGAAGAGTGAGGCACCGTCGCTAGCCCCTCGCCGGCGTGCGCGTTCATCTCGAGGATGAGCGCGTCGCCGTCGAGCGGCCTTGCGGCGGCGCCGGATCTGTTCCGCCATTTCCGACGAGGCGGACATGGTTCGGTGACGGCGAAAACGAGGTAAGACCCGAGCTCATGCGTCTCTGTTGTTTCTTTTGGGGCTAGATCGGGGTTCAACCCTAGGGTTAGGGTTAGATCCGAGTTAGGGTTAGGGTTCTACTCGATCTGTTTTCATCTCCGGCTACTCTAAGACTAATCGATGCGCAAGCCGGGGCTCCGGTACCATTGTTAAAATCTGGGATCTAGGCATCGACTTAGCTAGTAGTAGCATGCATCCTATCGGGTATGAACGGAGAGAGAGAGAGAGAGAGAGAGAGGGGTTACCGAGAGATGTGGATCGGGTGACGATCCATGGAAGAGGACGACGGCGCCATCTCGCGTCGTCAAGGCGAGCGCGGTGGAGTTGGTGAGGGCCGGCGAAGATGTCGCCGGTGCCGATCCGGATCCGGTCGCGCCTTCGGTTCCCGACATGTCGAGTGTGAGGATGGCGTCGAACCACGGGGACGGGCGTCGATGGACGTCGTCGTCGTGGCGGCGGTGAGTCTTCCCGTCGGCCGGCTGCGCTCCCTGGATCGGTTAGGGTTTTTGGATGTCGGTGGTGTCGGCGGCGGCTACGGTAACTCGTACTCGTAGCGCCCGGCCCCCACCTCTGTTTATATAGCGCGGTGCGACGGGGGCCCACCAACCATGTAGGGTTGGGCGCCCCGATCGGAGACGCGTCTTCGGGCTCGCTGGGCTCAAAAGCCCAGCGAGAGATCCGTCTAACGAGGGTTGCGGACGAAGCGCGTCTTGTCGGGGTCCATTTCCATCCCGGTGATTCGGCGCGCCCAACCCTTGCCGTGCTTGCCGACGATAGGGGCGTGGCGCGGCCGTCCATGAAGCCGAGGAGGAGGAGGCCGTCTTCGCTCGTGCGGGAGACGCCGCCGCCGAGGAGTGGCATGATTTCGCCGTCGGGGTCGGGGCGGGGCCCGGGTCGACGAGGTGGTCGGGGACGAAGACGTAGGAGGGGCCCGGGGGCTCCCGGAGCTTGAACGACGCGCGCAGCCCCGGCGTCTTGTCCAGAATCGCGTGGTGGATCATGGCCCACGGAGGGCGCGCGGCGGCCGTGGAAAGCCCGCGGCGGAGGCGGCCGGAGACGGCGGCGGAGAGGCCTAGGAGGCTGCGCCGGAGCGGCATCTCCGGAGAGGTGACAGCTCTGCTTTGGGAGGGAATTGAACTGGTGCCTGCCGCCGCCGAGAAGAGCGGCTTGTGACGGGGAATTGGGGGTGGTGTCCCGTGAGAGTGCGGCGCACGGGGAACATGTTTCACTGGGTACTGGGAGCAAAACTCCTCGCGGGCCCAGCTTCACTGGGTACAGTACTCTCGAGCATGGTCTACTGCGGTAGTAGTACTGCGGCTACTCAGGGTAGGCTTGGACTGGACAGGACAGCTCGAAGGTGAAAAGCTTGCAGGCATTTTTCCCTGCAGAAGGCAAAGGAGTGGGTGGCGGCTTTGCCGCTTTTGATTCTGACCGTTTGAACACCGCGTTTGCTCCAAGCTAAAATCTTGCATAATGCTCTTTAAATTTTTTAGTTCTTGTTCACACTGATTTAAATTTTTGCTCGGCTTTGCTTCAGCATCATGTGACAACTGACAATGCAAAACGTGATCGTTGTTTGTTAATTTGATCGTTTGCGTGGAACGTATCTTTATTTTGTTTGTGTTTCACGCAATTTGGATTTTGGGTTCAATTCCGGCGGCATGACAGATCAGCGTTTCCCTCCTAGACTTCCTCTCAGTGTGTCCTGTGATGTCAAAGTTTAGGACTGGACCGTCTGAAATGCACGAGGCACGTGCTGCGATTAGAGATGGATACCACTGTGCAAGAGCATGTAAGTAAACGCAAAGTTGGATGATCCATTGATCCACGTCGTGCAGGGAGGAGAGGACTGTTTGCTCCACCAACCAAAACACTGTGGCAAAGCTTCTGGTCCCACATGTCGGATCACTGACTTATCTTCAAGAGGCTGCAGGACAAAAAAATTTATAACCATGTACTGGCACCTGTTCAATTGCTTTTCTACAATTAAGCATTAGTAATTTCCCGCCAAAATGCTCTGGTCGTTGGGCCTGGTGAGCGGCTAGTAACCATGGGCTATCATCCAATCACCTCGAGGCCCATTGAATCAGCGCAAGCATCAAACTGCATCAAAATTGGTACTACCACCTGTACAATATCTATTTAAATTAGGCAAAGACAATCACAATCATCTCATATTTCTAACAAAATACTTAGGAAGCGACTAGTTAATAGAATAGATCAAGACCACATTTGGAGGCATGGCTCTCCCTGGATTATTTTTCACAAAAGCAATCATCTTGCAAGCTTCAGTTTAGACCATGAACTATGCTTAGCGAGAACAATGAGCGAGTTCATATTTTGTTCCATGTCAAATGATACTAAAAATAACACATTATTGTCTACACCTGAAAATTTTGTTGTTTGACATTACAATATAGAAGGAATTAGTCCTTATTCTTCGTCAAAATAACACATATAGATTATATGCCTTGCTCGACGGCAACAGTCACAGGCGCTGAGGCAAATGTATATAACAAGCATGAAATATTGAATTATGTATCGTCTGACAATGTGATCACTGGTCACAGATATCTAAAGAACATGTAAGCAAATAAGATGCCTAAACAAAAGACTCCTGACAGGATATAGAAAGATGCATCCAGCTTTTTATGGCACAACAGATTGTCAATACAAGTAGAATGAACACAGCAAGCATAGTATTATGTGATAGCCCTTGCCTTCTGGCGAACAGAGTCATTCTACGGCATTGTTCTCAAAATGCTTGCAAAAAAGGCCTCCTCCAAGAAGAAAACAGAAAACAGCTCAAGATTCTCCCAACCAAAGACAATACCAGTAAACTGCTGGGCCAAAACAATATAAATTCTCCACTGCTTCTACAAAAGGAGAGTTCTACAAGCATCCATCAGCTTCCTAATTCATTGAAATGCCTCTGCTAAGCCTACCCCAACTTGCTTGGGATAAAAGGCTTTGTTGTTGTTGTTGTTGCCTCTGCTAGTTAGCTTTTGCAAAACCTGAATCAAATAAAAAAAGATCATGATGATACAATATATAAAACACATCCGGCATAAACACAAGTAACAAACGGGAAAATATAATAGTCCATCTAGTCAGTAGTGCATCTAGTCTTTTTTACCTATCAAATGGAAACACAATATGTTCATGATTTATTCATGTCTGGATTCAGCAGAAGATTACACACTACTATTAATTTATTCATGTCTTGAGTCATTTCGGACAGATCGCAGATAGGTGATAACATTTTGGGAGTAAGGAATGACAGTGGCTCATCATCAGGAAGCAAGGCTGGGTATCCTTTAAGCTCTCTTTTTTCTCGAACACGCAGGAGAGCCGCGTATCTTTGTATTAAGAAGAGAGAAACTGATCCCTTACAAACATCACTACCTCACTCCGAACCGCGCCGTGAGGGGCTGAGAGTACATAAAGAGTTTAGCTAATAAAAAACCACAAGAAAGAACTTGGCCCAAGAACTAAAAAACTAAAACTCAAACTCCTAATCAGCACCCTCTCCATGACCTAGGACCCGTAGAGATTTAGCTCCAGCTAGGTGTCACAGCTGCCTCTCAAAGTCTCAATACGGAATTCTCCTAAGATTCTCCGAATGTCTGGTGTCCTGTAAGCACTCACATCATATAGTACTCCCTCCATTCCATAATGTAAGAATTTGAAGCATTCAAAAATTTATCTACAATGCAAGCATTCCTAAGGATAAGACAAAATCTAGTGGGTTAGGAATTGATAAAGTAGTGTAAAATGAGGGGTATATATGACTTTTCTCAGATTTCATAAAAAATGACTTTTCTCAGCTTGGCCATTTTTACCTCGGCATTCTAGGAATGCTTATATTTTGGAATGGAGGAAGTATGTTTTATAGGTAAAATTTCGAGTTTGTACTTAATCATGTCTGTCGGTTCAGTATACACACAAACAATATGTTTCCAGAGGCAGAATTTCCACTTTACGCAACATCTACTGGGTTACTACAAATGCAGGCATGCCGAAAAAACTTGCATAGCCTCATGTTCATTTATTCAGGAAATAAAGCAGTTGCATGGCCTGCTTGGTGTATTTTAGCATACCAACTTGGAATTTCAAATAAATTTGCAAGGCCGTCCAAGCAACGGCTATAATCTGCACAGCTAATGCAAGTCAAGAGTAGATCATGATGGTGCTAGTATTCAGTGAGATATACCCTAAGTGCACAATGAATTCTGAAGTGCTACTACGAGATTGCAGACAAAACAATAGTTGATTGATAAACTGATACATGTCATTACCAGCATCGGCTAAAACAGAAGGACCAAAGTCGGTATGGCGCCAGGACTCCGCGGAATGCCCAACAGAGAAAATGGCTAACGGCACCAAGATATATTATCTTAACTTATCTAGATTGTTACCATCAATTTGTATGAAAAGATTAGCTAAACAATTAAATTGGTTAGCCAGTTTAGATGAAAAAATTTTAGTCAAGCAAGTCTTTGTAAGGAGGCAAGTAGACATGCCTTCAGAGATAATTGGTCTACATCTACTCCTCATCACGTGTGTAACTGTAACACGATCTTTCATGATTCGGAGTATAAAGTTCAGAAGTGCTGACAGAACATACATAGGAAAGTAAACTAGTAACAAACAAACTATACTCAGCATTGAAAACAAAGAAACATCTAATATGTTGAACAAGAAAGATTATCTCAAGGGAGTACCATGGGAAACATTTTCTTGCATTTCAATTCCTTCTGCCCATGTCTACACGAACCAAAATATCTGATAAAGTCTTGCTCTTGACACTGGCCTTGTTGGTCGAAGGAGTTCCTTCAATAATATACAGAACAGAAGAACTTGAGCTTAAACAACAGGAAAACAGTAGAAGAAAACTATAGAAAAGACAATTGAAGCACACATTTCCGTCTATTGCATATATAATAGCTAAACCACCCAAAAAAAATTAAGACATTATTTGAACAAGATCATAGCAGCATTCGCAGTTTCTCATATCGATAGTCAATAGAAAAATTCCAGATTATACTCTACTAATATCAAGATTCTCATGAGAAAACAAGCAACAAATATCACCTGCAGAAGGGATTTGGCTTGACTCAAGCCATGGTGGGAGCACGCACGAGTTTAGGAAACCAGACTTCAGTGGTAAGCTTGTCCGCAAACAGTCAAGCACTATCGTCTTGTCCATGTCTACGGAGAAAAGCTGGCTGTCGAGTGTGATGTGAATGATGCTTGCGTTCGTTGGATCAAGCAAGCCAACTCGAGGCGCTTCCTCTGCAGATTCAAGGTCTTCGTGCGGCAATAGTCGGCTGAGCTCCACCCGGTGCTCCAGGGTCCAGGTGCTGCCATCGTCGTCAAGCGCGAAGTAGCTGAGCGCAAAAGGCCCCTTCTTGGACACCTCGGCGTAGCGCAGCCTCCCTCGCTGACCCCCATGCGGCGGTACCCATCCAGATCCGGCTCCATTGGCCCCTTCGGAGGCTCTGTCACGCTGCCCCTCGGCAGCTCGATGAAGCGGAGGTCAGGTTGGTCGCTGAATGGGTCGACGGAGACTGCGCCCCAGCTGACGTCGACGTACCATAGCCGCCCGGAAAAGGCGATCACCTCGCGGTCTATGTCCATCCGGCGAACGAGCGGGAGCGGGGACGGCAAGGCCACCGGCTTGTCCCACTCCCCCTTACCTGTCTGCGAGTCAAATCGACGCAAGAAGAACCTCCAATCCTCCGCGCCATCGTCCGGGGCATTGAGTTCGGCGACCACGAACCTGTCAGGCGGCCCGTCCGGCCGTTCCGATTGGGTGAGGATGCCCATGCCCGCGTAGTTCGATACCTTCTTCTTGCCGTCGATGTCGGGGAGGCGGAACATCTTGCCACTGAGGGGATTGCAGACGAAGCGCGAGACGTCAGGGTCCAGGCAGACGCCAAGCAACTTGCGCTTCAGAGTCGCGCCGCGGGGGCCGCTCGTGTAGAAGACGGGAGCTGTACCGCGTAAATCCATGAAGCTCAGGAGGAGTAAGCCGTCGCCGCTCGAGGTCTTCAGGAAGCCTCCGCGGCCAAGGCTTACCTCGTCGCTGCCGGGGTCGGGGTCCGGGCGGACGAGGAGGTCGGGAACGATGAGCTCGGAGATGCACGGGACCTTGGCGAGCAGGAGGGAAACGTGCCGCGCCGGCGTCTCCACCACAATCTCCGGGATTCTGTAGATCATAGCCCACGGAGGACGCGACGAGCCGGCCGTGGAGATGCCGCGGCGAAGGTGGCCGGAGGTGGCCGCGGCGAGGCCAAGGAGGCGCCTTAGCGTCATCTTCGAGGCGGCGGCGCGGTGCGGCGCTTGCTTGCTTGGCTGCTGTGAAATTGGATTCAGTGGAGTGGGGAATGGTGGGTGTGGGTGTGGGTGTTCGGTGTTCCTCTAGCAATTGCAAGCCTGGTGTACGTTGACGCGGTTCGCGCAGTCAGAAGGCACCGCTAGCTTGGGGTAGAGTTGTTCCACCCGGGTGATGCAGGACAATCCTCCTCCAGGCCCAGTTGCAGCTGCTATAGTCTAGAGAGTTGATTGTTAAGGAAATCGTTTTTTATGGTCTAGGGAAAACTTTGTTTAGCACAACTGAGAACTGACTGGGAAAAGAAACGTGAAAGATTTACAGCTCTTTCTGCACAAGACGATGAAACTGTTGTTGTTGTTTTTGTTTTTTGATTTTTTTGGAACGATTGAGGCCTTCAATGCCACTGCCATTTGTTGTTCCACTTCCACGGATCCATGTCACTGGTTTCCCGCCAAAATTTTCTCGTACTGGCTCCTGGGTTTCTTGGGCCTGCGAAGGAAGCCACAAGTGCCTTCCATCCACTCACATCAAAGCCCATAATGATCGTTAGAAGGCCTGATCTGCTGCTTTTCGGCGGAAACAAAGATTAAAAAAAAAACGTTTGCTGATGCAAAAATGCAAAACGACTCGAGGTAATGCTGCTCTACAGTCTCCCGTGGAGCAATGGAAACAGCTAGCACACTTATTCCGTCAGATGAACTGAAGCATGATGCATGCAAGTAGAACAATCACACATTTGTAGCTACCTGAAGTACAACACGTTACACTCATAAATTTACCAGAAGTCCTTTTTCGAAGAAAAAAACTACCGGTAGTTCCAGAGTCACATGTCAGAACTCCCAAATCTGAAATCTCTTATCAAATGATTCTTTATACAGGCGAAGGCCACATAAGAAAGTTGTGTCTACGAATAAGCTGTGCAGCTAAAGTGGATCGCATTAATAATGTTGCCACAGAGTTACACCTTCATAGCAACGAACGAAACTGCAGCGCCCAGTCACTGAGTTCTGACTTGATCGACATCTAAGCCAAGGATTTTCCCAAGTTCCTTCCAAAAGGGGACTCCGGCAACCTGCTAGCAATGAGATCCCGCAGCTCGAACTCACTGGGAAACCTCTGCTCAGTTAATTTCGAGAAAACCTGAAAAGTGGGAGTGATAGTTCAGAAAGAAGCAACAAATCGGCATACTATTACTATATTTAAGTAATGCTGACAAGAACCCTTCGTACAGAGAAGTTTCTCTAGATAGCAAAAGGAAAGACATGTAGGAAAATAAAACAGTACTCTGCTTTTCCCTGTTTCTATACATGCTAAATAAGAAATAACTGGACAATCTATATCCACATTCTTAAATAAATGCCACTCTGATGGAAGTATAAGTAATAGATTAACAGAAACTATTTCTTTCAAACGAATGACACTCATGTATGATGCCAGCTGCAGCAAAGCAATCCACAATTCAACACTCAACAAAAAGAAAAATAGAAGACATACCAGATCTCCATTGCAGTAAACTTCAAAGGCACCAGAACTCTGTAGAAAGGACTGAGCAAAATTGCCAAATAGCCAGATTGTCGCCATGGTTCCAAATCTGTTGGCACGCAGAGAGTAGTACCAAGGAGGCGGAACCATCCCAAGCCTAGGGAAAATGTGGTCACCCGCCATTATTGTTGCAATGGCTCCAATCTGAAGAATTGGCACAGCTTTGGCGAGTACACGCTTGGGAAATGGAGGAGGATGATTTTGCAAGACAACGTGAATTCCAGGAAATGAGGTTTCCAGCATGCGCTTCATGGTCATTGCAGTTCCCCTACAATTTGAAATCAAAATTTTCAGTACAGCGCGTGAATGTAAAGCATGGTATTATTAAGCATGGTATTATTGAGTTACATATCCCGTCGAAATCATTAAAATGTTACAAGAAGAAATGATTGCTTGACCCACCTCCTTGGTTCCCCTTTCCCCCTTTAGGAAAATCCAAGGGAACTCAAGTCAAGGAAACAAGTTAAGTAAAATAAATACTTACGGCTTTAAATAGTTAACTACACGTGCTTTAGGTTCAGGAGTACCACAATTCAGCAAATAGTGGGATAGCCATTTCAATCATTAGTTTTAAATTGACACATAACATTAAAATTAAAATCGTTCATTTCAGTTAACAAATTAAAATGAAGTGTTTCGTTACCGTGATTCATTTACTCCCTATATAGACATTCCCTCTTCAACAAAAAGGAAAAGAAAAATGAACTTCCTCACTATGATTGTAAAATTACAAAATGGAGGCAGCCAAAATCTGACCAACAGTATCTGTCAGCAGGGGAGTGCTTGCCCAGTTGTGGAGAAAATAAAGAGAGGCACTAACAGTAACATAACATAATAGATTTTTTAAACACCTTACTTCAAGTGAGAGTCAATGGCTACTTTATGATGGATTTCATTATCACTGGACACTTGTGTCTAGAAAACAGCCTTCACACCTCGCAATCCTACACGTCACTCTCACTTGTAGGGACAGCAAAATGATTTTTTTACACTAATCATTCCTTCACCCAATCTATTGGGCATACCCAGTGCCGTAGGCTCCCGCACTGCACTTCACCCAATCTATTGCTTAAAAAAAATTGAAGCCAAATTTTCCCCTCGTACTAACTAAAAAGATATTTTCAATCCGGAACTTCCTGGATTGTTCCACTAGGTAGCATGGTGTTTTTGTACAATTGTGCTGACCAAGTTCCTTGATCATATGCAACAGCAGTTCCATTACGTAACAGCGGTTCGCTGATGAAAATGTATGAATGATACATTGAGTCAAATATTCAAGAACTGCTTACCCTAGTTACGGAAATTTGTCGCATTAAAACAGGGTATCTGTAATTCTGTATTTGTCTAACTATCAACGCTTACCCTCATGATAACACAACCTTACAATGATAATTGGCTTCTCAATAACCAAGCTTTGCAGAAGCACATCTAAACACTCACATCAACTCGCATGTGATATTTAAATCATTCACACTGTATCACCATGGGAGAAGCAAGTTTGCAGATCATATAAGAACAGTTAGAATAGTGTAGTTTGTATAACTATCAGGGCTAAGGAGGGTCTATAAAAGTACCACAATATGTAATTTACATAAAAGATGCCTTTGATTCGCCAAGTTTTAACGTCACAAACAAGAAAACAAGTTAAGAACCAGCTAGACAAGTTAGATGACATGTGAAATTGCATCTATTTCATCGCATACCTGACCTAGAGCTAGAAACCTAAGATTTGGAAAGCATTTGACCATAACAGTCTATTATCATTGATAGTACAAATTTAACAGAAGTGACTAATGGAGAATCCAAAAATCAAACGGCACAAGTGTTTTCTTGGCTACCCTTTTCTTTTATATCATTTTACTTTTAAGGTCTTCACCAGATGATTCCAGGGTCATGATAATAACTGAGAAACTTGTATCCCTTCCCCAATTTCCCGGTGCTATTGCAACATGCTACTGAGTTTCACAACTGACTTGTTGTCAAGCCACAAACAGTTGAGCACTGGGTAATAGCAAATAGACGTGCCGGCATGACAGCCAGATGATATTCATTATAATTAGTGGTGAAACTTTTCTTCAAAAATTAGTGGTGAAACTGAACTGGAGTTCCGAATTGTAACTGGAAACTGGTAATTATCATACTAACAAAATTGGGATCGGTATGGTCATTTGCGGCAAACACACAGAAGCCCAGAAGCTTAGTCTTAAGACTAGGCAAACAATAAGTGCACACTCGTTCGGTCGACGGATAACAAATAACCTAAACCCAATTGAGCAAGCAACCACCAGTACGCGCTAGAAGTCTAGAACCCCAAAACACTGGACCCGCAGTCGAGCGGGCTCACCTGTACGAGCAGGAAGCACAAAACTGCAGCTCGACGGTGGTGCCGTATCCAGCCCCATCAACACGTGGCTCCTGCAATCCATCAAAGTGACACATCAAATCACCATCCAGATCGAAGATTGGGTCGCGGTCCAACCGCAGAGGAATCGGAGCAGCTAGGGTTCATGACCCACCTGTATGAGAGCAGGATCCGGGTGATGGTGGTGCGGCGGGTGAGGGTGGTGGTGTGGCGGATGGGGATGGTGAGGCGGGTGCGGGTGGTGCGGCGGGTGGGGGTGTGGGTGGTGATGGGGGTGGCGGAGATGAGGAGGCGGGGGCGCGAAGATGTGGGTGAGGTCGGAGAAGAAGAGCAGCGCCGGGAGCCCGACGAGGAGGAGCTGCGCGCGGTCCATGGCTTGGGACGGCCTGCCTCTGCTGCTGATGATGCCTTCGCCTTGGCGTCTCCGGTCTCCGCCCCTTTCGAGACGCCAAGTTTGGGGATGGAGAGGGGGGTGGGGGAGCCCAGGCAGGGGAAGGAAGAAGTGCCTCTGTCACTGCTAGGTGGGCCGTGAATCCAACTGTCAATATGAGTCCCAATTGTCAGTGGGAACTGAAAACACCGGGCAACCTTGGTTCTCGTGCACTCGTGCTCGACTGCTGGTGAAGGGCTGGAAGTTGGGGGCTCGGGGCGACGTCGACGGCCACTCGCTGCACCGTTGTGGTCGACTGGTCGTGTTGGCTCGTACGGGGAGGACGGGACGGGACGGGCCGTGCGTTTAGCTAGCAAGAGTGGCCGCGTAGCCTGGGTTCAGTAGCCCATTGCGGCCCACCATTTACTTTCACATCGAAAGTGCAGAGGTGGGCCAGGCCTGGACCGATTCTACGGGTCCAGTCGTCATAAAGTGCTGGCCCACCAGCCGTGCAACTCCGTCTACTTGATGGCCGGCCCCTTTGCGAGAGAAAAGAAACAGGTCCAGTTTCCAAGGTGGCGAAAGTGATCGAGTAGACTGTGGAAGGGAAATGGTGGTGGTCTGAGCAAACTGAGCTTTCCGCTCGTCTGAAAAGCTCGGTCCAAGTCTGTCTGGTAAGCTACCTTTGGAATTCTTGACCGAAGGTGCCTGCCTTTGGACTGGCCGAAGTGGCAACCTCGCCTCTGTGCTCCAAAACTGCAAGCAAGCAAGCGAAGTAAACGTCGCCTAACAAATCTGCAGAATGAAGACACCCTCGCCCACCAACCCAGATCTTCCTGCGATTGCGTTCTCTGCTAACGGCGATCAACAAAAAGACAACAGGGCAAGCGCGCAGCACAGCAGGTGCGCGTCATCTGTAAGCCTACGGTAAACAAAAGCCTCACCGCGCTTCACTCTTCACCACGGTAGATTCCGGCGCGGTGAAATGGAAGCGCGCATGCACGCAATCATTTGGGCTCGTCTCCACGTCAGCGCCCATGCGTACGGTACATCCGCAGCGCTGCACTACGCGGTCCACTCGATTCCGCCTCGACGTATATGGCCCGACACATCTCGGCGCCGCGCCAACAGTGGCAGTGGTTGCGCACCGAAAATGCCACGCACAGGAACAAGTCCGAGCTCTGTTCGCGAGTCCATCCATCCATCCGGACGCGCGTGCTCTGCGTGTCTCGCCGGTCGCCGGCCGGATCCACCGCCGGCGAGCCCCATGCCGTGGCCAATGATTAGGCCGGAGACGGGGGGCGACGAGCCTTTTGGATAAAGGGCCCCGTTCGTTTCAAGGTATATAAATTTTAGAGGTCAAATCGAAGAGAATTTTATTATTTTGGAGATCTTAAATAAAGTCTAATCTCGAAACTAATTGCAGACCCTCCTATCTAATTTACGAGACGAATCCAACGAGAGTAATTATGGTGTTATTAGAATATGTTTCTTGTAGTATCACTGTAGCAAAACATAGATTAATTAAGATCATTAGATTCGTCTCGCAAATTGAGAGGAGAGTCGTGACATAGGTTTTGTTATTAAATTAATAAAAATACTTATTAAATAGTAAAATTCTATTTGATGTGATAGTCTTAAATTTTAGAGTGCAGAACAGGGCCAAAGCTGGGCACACGGGACGGGGGCGCATGATGATGGATGGCGTCCAGCGTGAAAAGGAGGACGCGTAAAGCGGCAGTGCCCATTTTTTAAACGGCGGTTGGTACCGAGCACTGTGATGGCTTTTCCCCTGTCCATTCACCGGGACAGGAGGGGATTCCGTCGCAAGTTTTCAATGTTGGTCGCGCATCAGCCCTGTCATCACCCGCATCATCATTTAGGCCCCCGAAACGTGATCATCACATGGTAACTAGATTAGCGCAGAAACGGTAGACAGTGAAATCAAGTTAGCAGTTTTCACCTTCACTTCGTACGTCGTGGCATCGGTAACGTCCATGGCTGCGCGAGATCTATCGGCTTGTCAGCTGGTGCGATGGACGCGCACGAATTGAATGGAGGAAGAGCCTTATTTGAATATCCGGACAGCGATCCAGCAAAGCAAAGCACGGAATAACTCTCCGGTTTTCACGGGGACGTATGTATGTACGTACGTACGCGCAGCCAAAAACAAGCTGTGACCACAGTACAGTGTAGAGCCTCTTGTCACGTATGAGGGCCATGATTGCGTGTTATGATTCCGACTCGTTGCTAATTGCCCGATCCTACCAACCCGTAACGGCATTTTTGGGCGCGTGTGGATGGCGGTATACGGCTCCAACCCTGTTGTAGCTGGATGCGGGAATGAGGACGAATTTTTGGCGTGTTTTTCACACTCGAGGCGCGTAATTTAAAGGGGAGTATCGGACGAGAATACGTCCAAGTGATTCTGCAGACGTACTCTACCGACCCCTTTTGATTTTATTATTATCAAAGGCGAATCAAGGAAGACGAAAGAGAAGGGTTACACAGCTTGCATTCATACCATGGATGTTTCAGAAGACGAGAAGTGGCTTTCGTCCGTGGTTAGTTGAAAGCAACCAAGCAAAGCCCTGTGTTCTGAGTTTGACAAATCTTCCGTAGCCTGATTGGCGAGGAAAACCAGGTATTCAAAAGTCTGTGTTTAGAAGCATCTGTACTGGTCAACCATAATTAGGAGGAAGAGATGTAGCACTGTATAGTATAAATATGTGCAATACGCGCGTGATTTCCAGGGCACGAAAATTAGTTCAACTTGGCAGGTATAGTATCATGGACAATTTCCTAAGATATTTGCGAGAAGGACAAACCATGATTGAATCTTCGGAAAAACACTTCAAGCGTGCAAGCGAACGCTACCTCTAACATTCCAGGTCTCAACAAACAAATTCCTGACGCTCACAGGTCTTCGTCCTGGAATCTCTCAGATTAGTAGTACTAAACAAGTGCCTGCTTCAAGAAACGATTAAACAAATTCCTAATCACCAGTGCGCTTTGTAATAATTTTTTGTCTCTGAAGATTATCCGATTCCTCTGTCCTCTCCACGGCCTGTCGAGTCTGGCCGCCCGCCTCTGATGGACCCAGTCAAACTCCACGGCGACGCCGGGCCCGCCACCCCCGAACTTCCCGCAAAGCCTTGGTCCCACGGGTCAGTGGCGGTGGGTGTTCTCCCCAAGGACCGCCGCGCTACGCGTCCCCCGAAAAGCCATTCCCCACCGGCCACGCCTCGTCCTTACCGTTATACTCTACCCGACACAGGTCTCGCTGGCCGCTGGCAGCCTGGCCTCGTCTCGTCCCGTCTCGCCAGGCCTCGCCTCGCCTCTGCTCTGCTCTGCTCTCTCGCTAGCTGCTCTCTCTAGGCCCCCCGCCCGCCCCCTGCTCCGGTCCGTTTCCTCCCCCACCCGCACAGTGCCCAATGCCGCGCAAACCCTAGTGCCCCCACTCCCGATCTCGCGCGGCCATGGGAAACTGCTGCCGCTCGCCGGCCGCCGCGGCGCGGGAGGACGTCAAGTCGTCGCACTTCCCGGCCTCCGCCGGCGGGAAGAAGAAGCCGCACCAGGCGCGGAACGGCGGGGGCGCGGGCGGGGAGAAGAAGCGGCTGTCGGTGCTCGGGGAGGATGGGTGCGACGTGGGCGGCGGCGGGATCGACGAGAAGTACGCGCTGGACCGGGAGCTGGGGCGCGGCGAGTTCGGCGTGACGTACCTGTGCATGGACCGCGGCACGCGCGAGCTGCTGGCCTGCAAGTCCATCTCGAAGCGCAAGCTGCGCACGCCCGTGGACGTGGAGGACGTGCGCCGGGAGGTGGCCATCATGCGCCACCTGCCCAAGAGCCCCAGCATCGTGTCGCTGCGGGAGGCGTGCGAGGACGAGGGCGCCGTGCACCTCGTCATGGAGCTCTGCGAGGGAGGCGAGCTGTTCGACCGCATCGTCGCCAGGGGGCACTACACGGAGCGCGCGGCGGCCGCGGTCGTGCGCACCATCGTCGAGGTCGTGCAGCTCTGCCACCGCCACGGCGTGATCCACCGCGACCTCAAGCCCGAGAACTTCCTATTCGCCAACAAGAAGGAGAACTCCCCTCTCAAGGCCATCGACTTTGGGCTCTCCATCTTCTTCAAGCCTGGTAAGCTCTCGGAACCGAGATCTGCCTCTGATTTGGGCTAACCGGTTGCCGCAATTTTGGATTTTTTATTCCTCATGAATTCTGATCCGTCTGCTCGGCCCTGTTTTCAATAGGATAATGATAATCTGCTGTGGTCGTTGCTGTAGCCAAATTGCTCTTCTAATGCTTGCGTAATCTAAGAAGAATTAGGCAGTTCTCGTTTGTTGCAATGTTAGGACGTTTGCCAATTTACATTCTGGATACAAATTGTGACATCGGACGCTAGAGCGCTCAGTACCTTCTGTTTTGTGTCTTGTTAGCACTGTTGCAGATTGTGCTGTGACCCTGGAGATTCGAATCTAGGCGCTAGGTTGACTTGTTGGGTGACTGCTATTTTTAACGATTTTGCAACAATATTGGGAGCATTCGTCACATAGCTTTGACCAAACATAGTGACCAGGTCTTACCCTGTACCTGGTCTTATATGCTCTCCACATGCGACTGAGGTCGGTTCTTTTGGGAAATATGTTTCAGTACACCCACAAAAAAATTTATATGTTTCAAGCAACTTTTATTTTAATTAGTGTTTAGCAATATGCACAAAAATTTCATTTCGATTCAAAACTTCATTGGTGCCACTTAGTCACAACAATCATTTTCGTACAAAGCTTTGTGCTACACTTTTCTGGATCAGGTTGAATCTGGTTATTTTTAAGTTTTCTATGTAAGATATTTAGATGTTCACTGATTTATTTTGCTTCTGTCATGTGCATATATTCTGATGGACCCGTTTGGCATTTCAGGTGAAAAATTTTCAGAAATAGTTGGAAGTCCGTACTACATGGCCCCTGAAGTGCTGAAGAGAAATTACGGACCTGAAATAGACATATGGAGTGCCGGTGTTATCTTGTATATTTTGCTATGCGGTGTTCCTCCATTTTGGGCTGGTAAAGTCCTTTTACTTTAACAATTTTTTGCCCTTTAGTGTTGCTATTGTGCAATTGATCTAAACATGTAAAAAATTGCAGAAACTGAACAAGGAGTTGCGCAAGCTATCCTTCGGGGAAATATAGATTTTAAACGGGAACCGTGGCCCAATGTTTCTGATAATGCTAAAGATCTAGTTCGACAGATGCTTCAGCCTGATCCAAAACTCAGGCTAACTGCAAAGCAAGTTCTTGGTAAGTTTCTCATGGTGCTTTTAAATTTGATAGGCGAGCATTATAGAAATCACATAAAATATTTTCAGTTACAGGGTTCAACACTATAAGTGAAACTTCTGCCAAATCTAATCTCAATGTTGTTCAATCATATAGCTTTATTAATTGAATGTTGTTCAATCACATCAAATATTTTCAGTTGCAGGGTTCAGCACTATTAGTGAAACTTCTGCAAAATCTAATCTGAATGTTGTTCAATCATATAGCTTTATTAATTTACAGGTCTTTGATAATCTGGCAAGGTATAGGTGTATTCTGTCAGATTGACTGATCGTGAAGTCATATGATAATAAAATGGAAATTTGATTGTTCGTAGAAGTTTTGATGGATGGAAGTGATGAAATGAAGTAAATTAGGAAGTTGATGTTTAAATGTAGATGAAAATTCTAAATATTTCATTGAGGTTTAATATTAGATTTCTTTAGCCATTTCAAAACATGGTAGTTACTCGTAGATCTGTTAATCCTCTAAAGAAAGTCCAGGAAAAGAATCTTATTGTTTATGTGAGACATCGGTACAATAGTAGCAATTTAGCTAATACTGTTCTCTACACTTTATCGGGTTAAGGCATGCAAATACTTCAGTGAGTTAGCCAGTTAGGTATCGCCAATTTTGTTCATTTTTTAGTGTGTTATTCTTCAAATATATTTAAAGCTTTATGCCATTCCTACTTTTAGTCTTTTTTTCCCCTCCATTACAACTAAGTTGCCACTGTCCACAAGTTAGATGATTTTCCAATTTCATCCATCACGTGGTACCATGTATGACGAGCTATTTTTATTGTTGCTGATATGTCACACATGCACTCTTCTTTACTATGATTACAGAGCATCCCTGGCTCCAAAATGCTAAGAAAGCTCCAAATGTTCCTCTTGGAGACATTGTTAAATCAAGGCTTAAACAATTTTCAAGGATGAACAGATTCAAAAGACGAGCTCTAAGGGTTTGAAACTCATTTCTCATGAAACTGAATTAATGTGACTTGTTTTTTAAGCTAATCATAGAAGTAAATGTTTTACTGAAAAAATCTGGTGCTTGGTGGCTAGGTTATTGCCGATCATTTGTCTGCTGAAGAGGTTGAGGACATAAAGGAGATGTTCAAAGTGATGGATACAGACAATGATGGGATAGTTTCCTATGAAGAATTGAAGAGTGGGATTGCAAAGTTTGGTTCTCATCTTGCAGAATCTGAAGTCCAAATGCTTATTGAAGCTGTAAGTGATTTGAAAGTGCTTCATGGTCGATTAAACTACAAACACTAGTTTCACACAGTTCATGCCAGTTCACATTCTTGTTGTTAACTTTTATAGCTAATACACTGGAGTTATGTTTATCCATGAAACAAGCAAGTTAAGAAAGTCTTTCATTTTATAGTATGTGGGGATGATTGTCCGATTTTCAGAATTTTGGTACTATATTGTACAGGGTTGTTATTAATATATGGTTCGAATACATAATACAACAATCACAACCATTTCATGATTCATGAAGATCAGGTCCAGATACCATTCTAGTCATTTTGCGTGCTGATAGAAAAAGTAGAACTTGGGCCTTGTAGCTGATAAGTTGTTTATATGTTAAATCAATGCAGATCAGAGAGATTGATTTATTATTTAGTTGAAACTTCGTTTTATTCTTTATCTTGCTTGAATCCATATGAAGAACATTTGGTGCTATCTGTCAACTTGAGTATTAGGTGGTCTAATTACAAATGGCTTCATTTAGATCAGAGCTAGATGTTGGCCGCATATCTGATCATTTGTCGTTGGAAATAATAGGTGGATACAAAGGGCAGGGGAGCACTAGATTATGGTGAATTTTTGGCTGTCTCACTTCATTTACAAAGGATGGCAAATGATGAGCACCTTCGGCGGGCCTTCCTATTTTTTGACAAGGATGGCAATGGCTACATAGAGCCTGAAGAGCTTCAGGAAGCCCTTCTGGAGGATGGAGGAGCTGATAGTATGGATGTAGTTAATGACATATTGCATGAAGTCGACACGGATAAGGTAAGGATTTATTGATATCTGAGACAGCTTCTGCCTTGGAAATGGGGAAAACAACTGACCAACCTAGGAGGAACTAGGTGGCATTGTAAATTGTAAAAAAGAAATAGCCTCTGCCTTCAAATCTTTCCCTAGTTGAAATATCAATTGTTTCTGCAGGATGGTAAAATCAGCTATGAAGAATTTGTGGCAATGATGAAGACTGGTACAGACTGGAGAAAGGCATCACGGCATTATTCAAGAGGACGCTTCAATAGCCTTAGCATAAAGCTTATAAAAGACGGGTCTCTAAAACTTGGTAATGACAAAGATGGGCCTCTAAAACTTGGTGATGAGAAAGACGGGCCTCTGAAACTGGATAGCGAGTGAGGCTGCACCTTGCAGCTGGTGCTCTTACTCGTCAAATGCAACTGTGTTAGTCTGCATATTGGGTGCAGTAATCAGAAAGCCCTCTTCCATTTGCTAATGATTATTTTGTTGGGGATTTAGATAGGTGACTCCCCCTGATTGGCTTACACGTGTAATTAGTAGCCTTTTCGGTTTCGCTAAGGAGCATCCGCTAAATTATGCAGCAATTTGTACGCCTTCTTGCTTGCCATCTCCCCCAATGTACCTGACGCTCAAGATTGTTGTAAAATGTTTTGCTGTTGACCTCAAATGCAAGTTGATGATTTAGTGTACTAGCACTCTTGATCAACTGAAGATGGTGCAGTTGATGTCAAAAAATTGAAAAAAGATGGTGGAGTGGCCGTAATGTGGCTTATAACTGAAACATCATGTATTCTGTCAGAAAAAATAGCAGCGTTGCATAATATGTATACAGTTAAGTGTGGAACAATGGATGATGTTCCTTTTGCCTTAAGAATGCTTGACGGTGTTCGTATTCCAATAGTCTGATACTTTTTTTTTTTGGTCAGAACTGAATCTGGAAATCTTCAAAAACAGATTCTCAGTAGCTTGGAACACTGCGTGGGGTTCAGAGGACCTTGTCTGGTCATGTATGATTTCCAGAACATGTCATGAGAATGTAAAGCAGAAAGAAATTCAGAAAATGCCTGTAAAGTATAGTTTTTATATCCTTTTTTCAAAATTGTTTGAGGCTAATCATGTAGTACTCGGCGGATGACTTCCATGTATCATCGATTGCTTACAGACAAAGGAAAAGATCAGGAACCAGCTGGAAAATGTATCAGGTGTTAGTTTAGGAGCTATTATGTTCTTTTTTCATTCCCTGAGGCGTAGATGAGGCATTGTGTATTAAAGGCTGGACCGCTGGAGGCTTGGAGCTGGGCCTGTTTGGTTCATTACCACAATTTGCCAAACTTTTTGTGGTAGTTGTTTGCTATGTTACCACAATTATGGCATCCCACGGTTTGTAAGCAGTTGCACATGAGCAAGAGCGACCAAGCCATTGGATCCCCATAAGGAAAGCTCAATTGCAATTCACATGAATCCTTCCCATCTTTTCATGGTAGAGGTGATGATGAGTAGCAGCACCTGGACTTCTCGTCGTATAACTTTCTTTTTACGGTAACGGCTTCATTTCTGCATATCACGGCTGCAGAACCCTGCTTTGTAGCTCGAGTTTAAAGCTCGACATGTTTGCTAGCTAATTGATCTTTGTTTTCATAATTTTTATGTGTTCTCATTCGTATGACAAATAAGAATATCAGGCTTAGTAGTCCACGATAAATCTTTGGAATTATCACCTGCACCGTAAAATCAACGTTAGCGGTTCCACTTTTCTTAAGCACCAATTGTGCTTTCAGTAGGGCGAAGCTTAGAGTGCTCGAAATCACGTAAAGATCAGCCGTGTGACGAAATTAAGCTCTCATAACAGAGTAACGTAAAGAGGAGCGATGGAGTACAGACAAACAAGGTGCGAAAGCATAGTTCTATGGTCAGTCAAGTAGGTGGGTTGTTTGATGACAAGGACGTGAACGCTTTACCTGGCCATGATGACAGCCAAGTCCTATGGTCCAACGCCAGGGCGCGCCTAATCTTTTGTAAAGCTTCACTCAGTGACCCGATCTGCTATTTCAACCGCTGCCTGTCTGATAAAGCTCTGCCTGCGAACGAACAGCAGCGGCGAGTCTTTGTGCAGCAAATCAAATTATTATCCACGCAATCAATTTTGAACTGAAATCCCATTTCCTAGCCTGAAATTAGTACATGCAGTTGGGCAATGGTTAGCGGAATTCTAATGAGATCCAGTGCTGAGGTTGGAAAGGGGTGTGAAGCTAGCACGCCATCTGCCTCGGCAGATCTGGTGTCCCCTTCTGTTGTTGGGATCCGAGCCACCAAGCCCGGAACGTTTGGCTGTCACGTCTCACGGGCACGCTGAACCCGGCCGGCGCGGAGAATCCCCCAGCGAAGCAGCGCGAGGACGACGGTGCCCCAGGTGCGAGGCCGGGCCCGCGCGCCAGCCACCGACAAATAATGGCGACCCTGCTCCACGTAGGACGCCAACTCCCGACCTCCCCGACCACCCACCGCATCGGCACGCGACAGCAACCTCCCCGCCCGCGCCCGACGCCGATGGCTGGGCCCGCGCCCCGGAGGCGGCGGGTCCCAGCCGCCAGGCCATAGAAGGGTTGTTGCGGCCGAGCGGGCGCGGCGGCCGTTGAGTTGGATCCCGTGCCGCCGCCACCCTCCTGCTCGCTTCTCAGCGTCTCTCTCTTCATTGTCGCTGCGCTCGCCGACTTCGCTTCGCTTCAAATGGCCACGGCGGCGTGGGCTGAGCTGCCACGAGTGTGCCTCGCCCGCGCATGACGGCATGAGCTCGCTCCGAGCCGTGTCGGTGCCTGCCGCGGAGGAGACCATGGAGGGCTTCGCCGCCGAGCACAGCGTCGCGAGCGCAGCGTCGTCCGCCTCGGAAACTCTGCCTTCTCCGCCGCTTTCGATGATCCCAAGCTCCCGCCGCTGCGGCTGCGCGCCTCACATGGCCGCGGCGGCGGCGCAGCGCCCGCGAGCCCGTGCTCCAGCTCCTCCTCCGACGACTTCGTCAGCATCAGTTCCACGCCCTCAGGTACGGTGCTCGAGACTGATAGACTGTGCGGCCCTCACTCTCGATCCCTCGCGTGATCGAACGATGCTTGCTCAAAACGTGTGCCCATCTGATCCTAATTTGGTAATTTTCGTCTGGTTCGGTTACTGCACATGGGGATCAGGAATGCTGAACCCGTGCGAGTTATGGTCACCGCCGCGCGCGCCGTCGGAGGCGTCATCGTCGGAGATGGAGTTCGGCACGGCGCGCGAGTACGACATTGCTGACATCTTCTTCGGAGAGAATTGGCTCTACGACGGCCCCCTGTCCCGGGGCAAGCAGGAAGGCGACGACGGCGAAGGGGAGGATAAGTTCATCGTTGGGCCTGGAGTCAGCTCGCAGCAGAGTGAAGTACGACAGCATGGTGATGGCATTGGCAGCAGCCACCGGCACGTGCATAAAGATGGCATTGCTGTCTCTGTTGGGTGCACAGAGGTGCATTCGTGCTTGTCAGCGCCCTTCGATTGCTGTTACAGGGAAAGGAAGAATGATGAGGAGTTGGTGGCAGATTCTTGCTCTTCTGTTTATGGGAGGTACCATATCATGGACGACCAGACGGAAGTACTGGATGAATGTGTTGCAGAAGTATTCCGGTTCAGGCTGAAGGTGGATGCTGATGCTGAGCTTGAAAGTGATCTGTTAACAGATTCCAAGGACGCAGAGGACGGGAAGTTGAATCTGAGTGCCGTGGAGAAGGAACTTCATATACTCAGTCCGTACCTGGTTAATGGAGGCGCTCCTGAAAGTAAGTGCTTCTGACCTATTGCCATTTGTCCAGGCTCATTTCTTTTGTTGCGCAATGTTGTCAGACAAAGCTCAAAAGGAATTTTAAAAAAACTTGACCCGCGGGGGTATGACGGCCCCCGGGTATTTTTGCTAAGAAGAAGACTTTCTCACACAGGTCGAGAAAATTCCCGAACCCCCTCCCCAACCATACACAGGGACTCAGCTGGCCGTGTGAGCTATGGCGCGAGTCTTTACCTAGTGCTTTGATTGGGAAAGGCGAGGGAATTTTTTCGCAGCCAGTGCGAGATCTGGGGATCGAACCCCAGACCGGTGGGCTGCCACTCGGGCGCCTTCACCACCAGGCCGGAGGCCTGTTCGCAAAAGGAATTTTCCTTGTGATGTTGTAGCCGAATTACTTTCTATTTGGCTTACACATAGGACTGCTCAGAATATTCAGTAATGGAGCGTGAGCCTTGATTATTTTTGCATCTTATTCTGGGAATTGAACTCATAGTGGGAGCTAAAACTCTGTACAAGCAGCTGTCTTCTATAAAGCAAGCTTCAACCTAGTTTTGCATGAATATGATGCAGTTTTACTGTGTGTATTTGCTTACAGTCCGGAGTATTTATTTTGTTTGACTAGCTGATTTCATTCTAACTATAACTACCTTTTCCAGACCCCGTTCTTGATCATGACTTCAGACGAAATGGCAAAGTAGATGTTAAAATGCTAACGGAGGAAATTGCTGATTGCACAGAATTTCTGAAAAGTAACTACAGTATACATCCTTTTCCTGAGAGTGGTGTTCTTGAGGATGTTTTTGGGTTGGAAGACTTAGGGGCGGCAGATGCAGTTGTTGAAAACTCTACCACTCATAAATTTCAAGAAGATCCAAAAGTTGATCCTGCACTTTCTGAGTTTCTTCAAGAATATGAGGCATTTGAACTGAAAATTTTCCACCGGAAAAACAGGTTGCCCATCAGATGCTTTTCTTATTTTCTTCTGCTGCCACAAAATTCTGGAATGTTTTATAGGCTCATCTATAGGTGTCTCCTGCAGGACCGGCTTTGAGGAAAACAAAGAGTTCCCTATTGTCATGAATTCAGTTGTAGCTGGACGATATCGTATCACTGAATATCTTGGCTCCGCGGCGTTCAGCAGGGTTGTAAGGGCACATGATCTTCGGACAGAAGTTGATGTATGCCTTAAAATAATAAAAAATGATAAGGATTTCTTTGACCAGAGTTTGGATGAGATAAAGCTCCTTAAATTTGTTAATAAATATGACCCAGAAGATGAGCATCATGTATTGCGTCTCTATGATTATTTCTACTATCAGGTATGGCCATATGTGATATAGAGATACAGTGGAGTAGATATATTTGCTTCGTTTTAACTTTTAACAGCGAAATATCAAGGAATAGTTATACTGCTATTCAAAATGGTCATTCTAAATTTAGGATACCAGATTTTTATCTTGTTTGATGTATACTTCAATAGTTCCCTGTGTGATATTTTCCTGTGCTCGTTTTTCAATTGCAAAATGCTGATACTGAAAAGAAATCAACAGGAACATCTCTTCATTGTCACCGAGTTACTACGTGCAAATCTTTATGAATTTCAAAAATATAACCAAGAGTCTGGTGATGAGGTGTACTTTTCATTGCCCAGAATACAGGTACATCTGACTGTTATTTCCCTTTTGACCCTTTTCCAGGGAGTCTCTGACTATTTTGGTACCAAATTACTACTTTTTGTGGACTGCCGTGTACTTCAGTTAAAACCCATGCAGTCATGCAAAAACATGGGAGCGTAATCTATGCAAAAACACGGGGAGCATGAGTAGATTTTATTATTAAATGGAAAGAGAAGTCCTACTGAGATATGAATTTTTTTACACCATTTTCAGGCTATAGCTCGACAATGCTTAGAGGCATTGGTGTATTTGCATCATTTAAATATAGTTCACTGTGACCTGAAACCAGAGAATATCCTTCTGAAGAGCTACAGCAGATGTGAAATTAAGGTTATTGACCTTGGCAGCAGTTGCTTCCTGTCAGACAACCTAACCTCGTATGTTCAATCACGTTCTTATCGAGCTCCCGAAGTCATCCTTGGGTTGCCATATGACAAGAAAATTGACATATGGTCTCTCGGTTGCATCTTGGCTGAACTGTACACTGGTGAAGTAAGTTTTCATCTTACTTCCTATATCTATTTTATTATTATCTTAAATTAATTTCTCAAAGTGCAGTGTCATTCTGTATACGTTAAGAACAATCGAAAGAAATGACAAATAAGGCCGCATTCAAAGTTAAATTCTTGTATGTCCTATAAGCCTGTTTTGCAATTGTTTTGTATTTGAGGGCATCATGGTGACTAACATCTTACTCCATCATAAGAATTCTAGAATACTGTAACTCAAGGCTCTTTACATGTTTGTATTTCTTCAAGCTCCTAGGGCTGAAGTCACTGAAATTGTGTAGATTAAAATAAGAAGAGTACTTGAAATTTAATAGTGCACATTCTTGGAACCACCATTCAAGAACAGATAAACTCGGGAACCATCAGATAGTGTTGATTTAAGTGTTTGATTTAAGTCTGAACTGAATATATTGTGTCTAGAACCTTTGTTCAACTTCCTAAAAAGAAAAAGGACTCGACCAACCTTGGTGAAACTAGGTGGATTTAATGAATAAGAAATAATTTATGTTAAAGAGGACACGGAGGTGGGTGTCATGGGTGTTATGACGGATGTTCATACCCTTAACCAAATGAGCTAAGCATGACTTCCTACTAGTTCAAATTTGCAGAAGTAGTACTAGTATCATGCTGTTCTGTTCCTGAGAGAATTAAATGGATATGACAAGACCACTTTGGCATGTGCACAGGTGCTCTTTCCTAATGAGTCTGTACCAATAATTCTTGCTCGCATGATTGGGACAATCGGTCCGATTGACATGGAAATGCTTGCATTGGGACAGGAGACTCAGAAGTATTTTACAGATCATTATGACCTTTTCCACAAAAACGAGGTACAAGATTTGTTTTATCTTTACTTCTTTCAAATGTACTGGATCTGTTATGTAAACTTAAAACCCACGACCAAACCAAGAAAATGTAAAATATTCAGCCTAAGTCATTTATAAGACAACAAATCTTATATTTTTGGCTTTCTTATTCCGTTTCTACCTGAATCAGTAGTTAGTTGATGTATGGCCTCTATTCATATGTGACATACTTGGCATGATAAATGCGCCCAGCAGTACATTACATTGTATTAGAAGCATATATATGCTATTGCATAACATCTTGAGTTGTCAAAAGTAAAAAGCTGATGACTTAAAATACTATATCTGAGAAGATAAATACTATACTAGTAAATAACGGTGTCAATCGCAATTGGTTACTGTTCAGAAGAAGTTTTGAATTCATGACATTTGACAAGGAATTGGTCTTCAAGCGTGCTGCGTGGAGGTGCAGATGCATAAACATGGTTTCTTGGGACACCCAATCAGACAATGTTTTATTGATTCTGTTATGATTCCATTGATAAGAATACAAGATCAGTGAGTTTACAGAATTGCAGCCAGTTAAAACTGTTCGTGAAGTTATGGCTATGAAGGTCTTTGGAATAAAAAAATAGTTATTTTTTAGTCCCAGCTTCATTTTTGTCGCAAAAAAAGTCCCAGCTTTCATTTAGCGACTCAGCACTGAACATTTATTTTTTTTGTCAAACCATTACCAGGAGACAGATGAACTGGAGTATTTGATCCCAGAGAAATCCTCTTTGCGGCGCCAGTTGCGATGTCCCGACAAGAAATTCGTAGATTTCCTGTCTTACTTATTGCAAATAAATCCCGGAAAGAGACCAACGGCCAGTGAAGCATTGCAACACCAGTGGCTTTCATTTGCGTATACTTAAGCTGTAAATCAAGCTTTCAGAAGCAGGGGGCCACTTTCTGTTCATAACACATTTCTCTTTAGTAGCAAGATTTTGCATCATGTTTTCATTTTCTTTATCAATCTTTAGCATAGAAACCCTGTTTTGCTGGGTGAATCGACAGTGGATACACACTAGTTCGTGCTTGTAAATATGAGAGAGAAAAAAAATCCTTCGTTGTGTAATGTACAGCTTCCCATGACTCTAATGTAATTGATCTCTGACATTTACTGAGATGAACTCCACCAATGTCTTTGTCCACTGCCCGGAAATTCTGGATTTTTTTTTTGCGAGTCCGAAATTATGGAAATTATGGTTTTAGTCGACCTATGATGTACTTTGATCTAAATTCATCACATTGTCAACCGAAGGGATCATATTCTGATTAAAAAATTCTTGGGGGTCATCATTTTGATGTCGGCACTTGAAGATGGTAACACATCGCAATGATGCACTACCTCCATACAACTTTTACTGACGCCAAGAGAACTAATAAGTTGAGCTTTACCAACGTTATTACGAAATAAAAATCTCGAGAGGGTAGTAAAGATACGATTACCCCGAGGCCTGGTACTGTGCTATATTACAAGTCAACTTTTTCTCTCTCGTTTCCTTTCTTCAGAGATTGTTATTCAATGTTGGACAAGGCTTCATGTATCAAATCAAAGGGCTGACTGAATAGATACTGTACAATTACTGACTATGAGGATTCCACCAATAATCCAATAAAATAGCTGCTAAATCTACACCGCCTCATCAATTTGTGGGATCCCTTGTCTTTGGAACCACTCTGGCATGCGAAAAGTTTCATACAATGCAGGCCGAACATCATTTTCCAGAGAAAGGTGCTTGAGAAGTGGAAATATCACTCCCATAAGCTGAAGGTCAGAACAATCAAAGGGTCAGTAAAAGTTGATACTGTACATGTATAAATAAATAATATTTGTGTACATTGTCCCTTATACCTGATCATCAACAGGTTGTGCAGCTGAAAATGTAACACAGGGTATTCCATTCAACGGCTGCAGCAAGAAACTGTATGGATTGTTATCAACGAGGACGATTCTGTGGAAATCTTTGGATAAACAAGAAAGATCTTTTACATGATCTCTGAACTGCCTGAAAATGTGAACATAGCAGTGTCAAAAAACTGAACTCAGATAATACAACAGACTATCAAAGAATAAGAAATATGTTCCATTGGATAGGTACACAACTACAATTACTAAAAGCAAAAAGGTTCACAGAAATATTAATATTACAACCACACTTGTGGTTCATGAAAAGTGGATATGAATAGGAGAATGTAGCGTAATGAAATCAAGAAAATATTTGAAGTCACATAATTGTGTGACTATGAAAATAAATATGTTCCATTATGCTTTTCTCTGGGATAATTGTTATTTGGGGGCTAGATAATTATTATCTAGATCATTAGCTGGACCTGTTCCATACCCCTAGAGATAATTCTGGCAGATAATAATTATCTCTAGAGGTTTGGAACACCCCTTTAGCAAGTAAGACCCAACAATTGTGTGACTGTAATGTTAATGCTAACTCCTCTAGAACAAAATATCCCCTTACCAACCACTAATAGCTCGTGGAAATACCAGAAACAACTCACGTTGTAACAGTTGACGGACGATAGAGGCGACGACAGAATCTGTTTTGAGCGTCTATCCTGTCAACTACAGGTTTCGCATATCCTGGGTAAGAACACAGATAAGAGATGTGAGGTAAAATCAACTAGGCGCTTGTTATCGAACACTATAAATAGTTCAGGAGTACACAAACCTTCTAAACCAGCTGTGAAGAGAACAAGATCAGCAAATTCACTAGTTCGCTGCAAAAATTCATGCAAACCAGGACGCTCAAAGACAGTCACACGATTCACCCTCTGCCCTCCATCAGCATCCTATATGTTAAGAAGCACAACACGCCCGTAAGTATCTATAAATTAAAGTCAAAACAGCAGTAGATTAGCAGGAGACAACAATATTGCTGCTCGCTTGCCTTCTCAGATGATATACAGTCCATATCAAAGCAATGCAATCCTGCTTCAACAGCCTCGGTGCGCAGGGAAGCAGGAAGGCTCGATGACTCGTAGGCAGAAACTAAAGTTTCATCCAAGTCAAGCACCACCTGTAGAACACATGCAGGTAACAAAAGTTCATTCAGCATAGCTTGATGGCAGGAACAGCAATTAGATTATGACAGTCCTGCTTCAGATTGCACTAGAACTAATCTGTCAGTCACTCAGTCATGCCTTAGTAACCATATCATCACCGGGATACCAATATCAAAACTAAACTTGTTTCTATAACGATTACGGCTTCTCTTCTCAGTTTTTACCAATCTCCTCTGCAACAAGATGTGCTGCAGGCTGCAACCATATTACTACTGTTACAGAGCCACACTCAGTCTAATCTGCAGTTAGAAACCATGCGATCACTAGCTTCCCCAAACTACCAAACGCGCACCAAGCTCCCACCCAACAGTGACAGGCGATCAGATGGATCTATACCGTGAGCCGCCGGAGCGGCGGAGGCGACACGTCAGCGGGGGCCTTGGAAGGAAGCTGGACGAAGGCCACTTCAGGCGACAGCTGCGTCTGGGAGGTGGTAGGAAGAAGTGGCTGGCGGAAGCCGAGGAAGGAGATGAGCTGCGCCCAGGAGGAGGGCGTGCCGCGGATGATCTGTAGCAGGATCTGGACGAGCATGCCCAGCCAGTCCGCCACCATCTGCCACGCCGCTGACGCTGCCTGACCCCGGTGCTGAACCGGCGCCACCTCCGCGGCAGCCGCCATCTTCGTCGGAGTGGAGGCGGAGACTAGCCGGGGAGGAGAGGCCGGGAAGGAAGCAATCATAGAGGTGGCGGTCGGTGTGGGGGCAGCCACGAGCCGCCCTTGGCGGAAATGAAATCTCTGAGCTCTGACAGCCAAGGTAAACCGAGGAAGCAATAATGAATCGTGTCACTTGTCAGTGTTTCTCGGATATTTCGGTCAGAGGATGTTTAAGCTAAATCTTCACAGCAAGGAGCAAGGTAACAAATAAATTGAACCGGATAATAAGCAAGGGAAGGATTAAATTTGAGTTGAGTGGTGCACCGGCGCTTACTTGTACGTGTAAAGATGACAGCAGTGACATTGTTTTCTTCAAATCTTTGTTCCACAACGGTAATATAGAAAATGTGAGATCCTTTCTCGGATATTTCAATACTATCATTTTATACTCAAATATTTTTTTATCAGAACCTTCTTTCATTAGCATAAATGTACTGCGTCCCCTAAGCCAACTGTCTGTTTCTTCCCAGTCGACACTGTCCATGTAACACAGTTCACGAAATGCTTTTGTAACATCTGCAATTTAAAACTTGACTTATAATCCGCCAAAAAATCAGTTTTATGAGCTTTCGTAGCCTATAATGCGCCACAAGCCCCACCACCTTGCCCAACCCAGGAACAGTCGCATCGCATGGCTACATCAAAGTGGGGCGTTGCTTCGCCACATCATATACCCGGGCTCAATGATTGAGTCGCACGTGTCGTTAAACACCAAGCTGTGCAATTAACAACAACCAATCCTTTGTCCTAATCTCCATTCCGCGGTGCGTTCCAGCGTTGGACGGTGTCCAACGAACGAGCTGCCTGCCAACATCAATCACAATCTCGAAGACTTGAACGGCGCACAAATCACGGCACGGTCACGGCAGTCGGCGCGACTACCCCACCGGACGCGGGCCCAACGGGCCGTGCCCGCACCCGTCTGGTTCTTCTTCCCTGCTCGCAAGGGCAGAACGGAAACAGGAAGAAAAGGAAGGCCAACCGGCGCGGCGCGGGCGCTTGACCGTTGGCTGCTCGCTAGCCCGCCCGCCTCTGCAGTCCGCAGCCCAACCAGTGGATCAATCGCCAGAGGTCGCCGAGTGGAGGGCGAGCATGGCGAGGGCCCTCGACAGCTATTCCTCCGTCAAGGACGTCGCCTACAGGTTCGCCCCTTACTGCTCTACGGGCTGCCTACTTTTGCTTGGATCGGAACCAGACCTAGGGATGGTTTTGCTTGGGGAAGCGCAGATTTGATTATATGTATTGTTGTATTCGATTACTAGTTTACTACTTGGATTTTCCTTATGTTTTTCTCACGTGACGGTCAGCCCCAAATTTCTAGTTTTGTAGTCCGCCAAGATTGGTTCTCTAGTATCTGGTGTTCGTGGGGATTCAGTCTTGGAATCCATTTTGTTGGCTCCCGGTGATAGTTAGAGAGATCTTTGCTCTCGTTGTTTTAGTTACTGTTGTTGCCAGCGATTAGTGTTCTTGATAACTTGTAGTACCTGGATTAATGGAGATTCAGGAGACCGATAATTTGGTCCACCGTCAAAGTGAATGCAGTGGCAATCCTTGCTGTAAAGATATCATGACCTGTAAGAAGACTATAAATTTAGAACCCAGGGAATTGCAAAATATTATGGCATGTGAGGAGCTGTAACTCTGGGAAAGCAACTGAAAGTGACACTGAATGAAAACAAATACTAGTATTAATTTGGACTGCTGAAAATTTTGTCTGCTGCTATTTTGACAAACAAATAATAGTGGATTGTATGAGGTGATAGCTTCAGACTTTCAGTTGAGACTCTGCAAGTTTGTTGTGTGAATTTCCAAGGACTTTATTGTTTGTTTCTTGCTGGCAGCTGTGGATACTGCGGATATGTGTTAAATCTGAGCTCCTCCACACGGAACACGGCGAACATTGGATCCAAGTATGGCAAGCAGATCAAGAAAGGTGTTGTCTCGTTTTTTGCAATTGATGAGAGCCGTTTTACTCTGACTGATGAAGTAAGCTGCATGCCATACTTCCACTCAAGTCGTTCCTGGGGTTTGTTCAGAAAGAGAACACGATTACTTTGCCGAAAGTGTGGTGGCCGTATTGGTAATGCTTACGAGGATGAGGATTCCACCGTGATTGATGGATCAGAAGACCCGGACATGAATAAAGGCAGCAGCATGTCAACTCGGAAGAAATATGTGATCAGGATAAATGCATTACAGCCCTCATCGGACGATACTGGTGCTATTTTGTCTCCTTGATGATAATCTGAACTGCAGCCATGTCTCCCATTTCTAATCTGGCTGCTCTGCTGTTTACTGGAGTATGAAGTTGTTATGTGAGCAGATGTAGAAAATTGAAGTGCTTGGTATTACCATTTACCAAGATCACTTTCAAAGCCTAGGAATTGCCATCTTGGTTCAGTTTCAGTCACTTTCTTGCCCATAATTTTTAGCCCTTCTGTTTACCATTTGCAGCGGTGTAAATGTATTGATAGGAGTACTGAATTTTGTTCATGTTCATATTATGATAAAATGATAGGTTTTTTCTGTGACTTGTGTATTGTGCTTCCACAGTGTTTGCAGTATGTTGCTCAATTTGACTGTTGTTACAATTTGTCGGTACACTGTAATGTGGACTGAATTTTGTCTATCTACATGGTATCTTAAGTTATTTTATTGTAACAAGGTGGCTTTAAAGATTTTGTTTATTTTTTTCATTAAGTTGTGGCCACTGATCATTTTTCATAATGGATTATTTTATAGGTTGGCATAATAAATAGCTATTTTGGTTCTATTCATCCCCACTGAGTTCTTTGTGCAGTGTTTCTTGTTTTGTTCATCAAGTGATTTGTCAGACATTACTATGCTCTAGGCACTCTGAAGCTCTGTAGAGGCTAATGATGGTAGGGCTCAATTAGTCTTGTGAGCAATATAATTAGCAACTGAGCATCCCGTATTACAGGATGCATGTTGTGTACGCAGTAGATTAAAACTGCATATCATGGAAGTCAAATGAACAGTTCTACTATATTATCCAACAGGAGAAATCATTGTAAATAAATAGGTAGCTTGGCGAAACCAAACACAGAAACCCCACATTGCATTGCAACTGCCGGCTGCCCCATGTCCAGAATGAAACGACAGAATACAAACTAATGTCACTATTTTCGTCCATTAACTAATAGGCAACCTCAGAAACCGAATCACAATACCTGATGACATGAGATGAACAAGGAAGCAATAGTTTTGTAAAGGGAAAATTCCTTCAAACACACTGGTTAAAACAGCATAGGCACCACGGGATTCAGTGAACAAGCTTTGATTATAATGAAGAATTACAGAGTTGCAAGGACCACAGATCATATATCAGATGCAAACAACCGTGCTTTAGTCTCATGACAAGTTAAAACCTACTACAGCAACTGACGAACTACACAACCGAGACTGAAACATTCTTGACCGCAAGACTTCTGAGCACGGCCAGACGACGTCGAAGCTGCAGAGGGCGACGGGGAAGGCGCATCAGCCGCCGAAGCCGTAGAGGGTGCGGCCCTGGCGCTTGAGCGCGTAGACGACGTCCATGGCGGTGACGGTCTTGCGGCGGGCGTGCTCGGTGTAGGTGACGGCGTCGCGGATGACGTTCTCGAGGAAGATCTTGAGCACGCCGCGGGTCTCCTCGTAGATGAGCCCGGAGATGCGCTTCACGCCACCCCTCCTGGCCAGCCTCCGGATCGCCGGCTTGGTGATGCCCTGGATGTTGTCGCGCAGCACCTTCCGGTGACGCTTCGCGCCGCCCTTGCCGAGCCCCTTGCCTCCTTTGCCTCGGCCCGACATGGCTGCGGGCTGCAGGTTCCTCGGAGGTGTTGTGGGATTTGGAGGTGAGATTGATGCGGCGGTGGTGGTGCTTGGAGTGGGGAATGGGGGAAGCGGGGGAGCGGTTTAAATGGAAGCGAGAGGTGGGGAGGATTGGGCTGAAATTATCCAATGCAGTCGCCTTGATAGGCCAGACTGAGAGTTGAATAGATGAAATTCAGTGTTGGATTGGGCTAAAATATTATAATGGGCTAGATTTCGAGTACGCGCGGTGTCCGTGGGTCGAAGAGAAACCCGCCACGTACCCGGCTCAGTTTGGGTCCTACCTTAAAAGTTAAGAATCCAAAAGTCTCAATTAAAAATATTTTTACACACATAAAGACAATACTGATTTTCATGGTGATTAACAATATGTTAATGCAATTATTTTAATATAAAACAACCGAAAAGTTATTGGTAGTTTTAAACTTACGGTCTCTAAATTAGGCTAGCTATTACACACTAATTGAGTTTTTAGACCATTTTAACTTTCTCTAAAAATTTAGATAGTAAAAATATATATTTTTAGGATTAGGTTATATTTAAAATGAGTTATTTGAATTACTTTGAATTCAAAGTATAAATTATCTTAATTTAAGCTGTGGCTAGGGGTGTTTAGTAGCACCGTTGTGTAGTTTGTAAAATTGCGAAAACCACTTAAGTTGTAGTGAATAAGCTGAGTGTCTTGGTTAACTAATGAGTTAACCATAGAAAGTGAGGAAAAAAGCATATAGATTGGTCCCATACATGTAGAGTTGTACATTTAGATCATAAAAAAACAAAAGAGACGCAAGGATGCTCTATCTATATCGATAGAGGTACAATTTGTGCTTGCGACAATGCATGATTTTCGAGGCGTGGCGACCAATGTGAGTGCGGGCCATGTCGTCATGATAATATAGTTTCTTCTAAAATATAGATATAACGGTACAAAATCTTATCGTCCTCTCTATTTGATCCACAGGAGCCGGCCACCGGCGAACTATGGGCATTTACTGTTTGAAACCACAACGAGGTTAATTAGCTACCGAAACCTCACCGTGTACTACGCTAGGGTCCACTACGCTATGTCGTGTTCTTCCCTGCCGGTGTCGACATCCTTACGTCTTTGCCCATTTTTCTATGCACCGTTTGACTAGGCCGCATCTCTGAAGCTGAAGGCATATGATGAGCGCCAATTGTATCATGGATCATGGACCTGGCAGATTGTTAGCTGTGGAAGATAGGCCGGGGTGTTGACCTGATGAAGCGGCATGCAGCATGCGTGCGGCAAGCAGACATGGCTCCACAGAGATGACACCGTAATGAATCATATCACAGGAGAGTCCTTGATCTTTGGACGTGATTCATCTGACTGATGACTCCATCTGCATCTGTTTTCTAGTGGTACTACACATGAAGTTGAAAACAGTGTCTGTGTAGCATGTTCCCAAAAAGATTCGGTCTGAGGAAAAGATTACACGGTGATTGCTAAAGTTGTGTGAAGCCTATACGGGGGATCTTTCAGTAGTGAACTGTTATGGATAAAGAGAAAAATACTTTCAGAATTTTTTTTCTTTCTAAATAAGTACTTCAAGAGTTAACGATGAGCAAGAACTCTGCTCTTTCATTTTTTTCCCCTCTTTTCAAACCATGAGAGCAAACATGTAAGAGTACTTTCAGAGTTCATAACAAAATAAATATTTATCAAGCATAGAAGTGCTAACTGATCACAACTTCAGTTTTACGCGAGCATGCAACTCACATTGTAAATGGCCAGGATACGTCGAGATCGCGTAGTTGATCCGAGTTCACAATGTGATCTATAGTTGCTGATTGTAGTTTTTGGGCACGTTGACAAGATAACCAGGATCACTTAATAGATTCAATGGGTTGTCACTCGTTCTAAACAAAACTTCTACGCGGATTTACACGTTGACATTTTGGCACATAAAGATTTATTTATTTTTATGTCCATATCCTCTATGGTCTATACAGTCTTCCAGACCTCGTTATATATACGTGTTTAGCCCTACTGTTTGTTGTGCATTATTCCTGGCTTGAACAACTAAAAAGATGGCTGCCCGTCTCAACAAGGTTGTGGCCTTCTTCTTCCTCCTTGCCATCGCATCGCTCCCTCTGCTCACTGTCGCCGAGTGCGAATGCGAGCCTGAAGAAGAGGAAGACCATGACAAGGGGGCCGCGCTTAAGCTAAAGATCATCGCCATCTTCACCATCCTTGCCGCGAGCGCAATTGGCTGCGCGATCCCTTCCCTTGGCCGGAAATTCCCGGTCCTAAGCCCAGACACAGACCTGTTCTTCGTCCTGAAGGCCTTCGCCGCCGGCGTCATCCTCGCCACCGCCTTCGTGCACATCCTCCCGGAAGCTTGGGAGAAGCTCGACTCGCCGTGCCTCGGTGGGGCATGGAAGGAGTTCCCTTTCACTGGCCTCATCGCCATGCTGGCGGCCATCGCTACCCTCGTCGTGGACACCATTGCCACGGGCTACTTCAAGCGCGCGCAGGCCAGCAAGACCGGCGCCGCGACCGTCGGGGATGAGGAGAAGTCAGATCATCATGCGCACGGAGTCCACGGGCACGCGCACGGTGTCTCGTCGGTGATCACGGCGTCGTCGTCGACAACCAACGCCGACGAAGGCGCGCAGCTTA
>JAUNZO010000268.1:0-241455 GCA_031894775.1 Chloris gayana | reverse complement strand
AAGGACTAATATTTCAAATGAGCTTGTGTGCGGTGCTTATCCTAAATATAGTTGAGAGCAAAGAAACACAAAAAGGAAGTGGCCATATTCGCCCATACGAGCAAGATTTGTAAAATGGTCTACTTATGCTCAAGATCAAGTTGTGAAGCCTTTTATTTATGTCTTGAGTATAGGAAACATCGTACTATCAAGAGGGACACACAAGTGTGAGGTGTGAAAAATGAAAGTGCTCAAAACTCTTTCCAAAAACAAAATAACATATAGAGTCGGACATATCCGACTCACTCGGATTTTGGACTCGGACTCCGGAGAGCTAGCCAAAGAAAACACCCACGAGACTCGGACTTATCCGACTCGGTCGGACCGAGAATCGGACTCCGAGAACCGTGTCACTCGTTTGAAACCCTAGGAGTCGAGACGGTCGACTCGGTCGGACATTGTCCGACTCCCAAATACACTCGGATAAATCCGACTCCCCGGAGCCAAAACCACTCTTAGAAACCCTAGGATCCGACTCACTCGGACTTTGTCCGAGTCAAATCTGAGCCAACGGCTCTTTTAGGTGCCCCGGCTATAAAAGTGGACCTCGTCCACTTTTGGCCGGTTGGCACCTCCCACACTCTCAAAAACACTCCCAAACTCACTCAAGCACTCCTCTTCTTCAAGTTTGATTCCCCACTCCAATCCTTGGTGGATTTGTGAGAAGATTGAGGAGAAAATCGTTGAGCTTCATCTTCATCTCAAGAGCACTTGATTCTTTCTCATCGCCGGTACTTGTTGTGTTTGTTACTCTTGGGGATTCATCCCCTAGACGGTTAGGCGTTACCCGACGAGCTCCCAAGCTTGTGGTTGAGACTCGGGTCGTTTGTATTGCCCCTCCCTTCGTGGAGCTTTGATTTAGTGAAATTTAAGCCGGCCTTTGTGGCGGCTTGACGAGGTTTAGGGTTGAGAGCAACCCGGTCCTTGGTGGACTCCTCAACGGAGACGTAGGCTTCTTGGTGGAGCTGAACTTCGGTGAAAATTCGTGTGTCTTCTTGTCTTCCCTTTATTTCTTGCAAATTGGTGTGCTATAGCTCTAGGGTGTTCTTGCCTAAATTCCTAGATTAACTTGCATAGGTGGCTTGCTTGTTTGTATACTCGTTGCCCTAGCTTTCTGTGTTGCTAGTTGCTTGCTTGTTGATTAAATTTCGCGGATTTGTCCAGCTTGACTCCCGATCCCTTTTTCGCACGAGGGAGTCGGACTTGTCCTACTCTAGTCGGATATTAGTCCATAGTCGGACTTATCCTACTATAGTCGGACATTGAGTCGGACAAATCTTTCCTGCGTATTTAATTTGTTAAATTAAGTGATTTTCGGGATTATCGCCTATTCACCCCCCTCTAGGCGACTTTCAATTGGTATCGGAGCGGGTATCTTCGTTGAAGCCTCACCGCTTGAAGATCAAAGATGGCAAATGATAAAGAGGCAACGGGTAGTGGTGAAGCACCACCTAAGGTAGCCGGTGAAAGGGGTCATGAGACCGCACCGGGGGATGCCGAGAGATGGAAATGTTAAAGGGATTGCCCGGGGTGGAGATGTACTTAGTGCTTTGCCGATGAGTTACAACAAAACGCCATACACCTATGGTGATGGAAGAGATGAACACATTGGACCCGGCTCCGGAAGACTACCATACTTTGATGGTCAATACTTCGATCATTGGAAAACAAAGATGTTACTACACTTGGACTCCATGCATCAAAATGTAAGAAATGTGACTCAACATGGTTTCCTGTGGGAATGTAGAAGCAAGCCAACCGCACAAGACTTGTTCAATGTAAGATGCAATGTGGCAGCTGCTAGTGCTCTTGTATCCGCACTTAGTCCCGCCGAATATGAGAAGGTAACCGGATTGGAGGATGCACAGCAAATTTGGTTGAAGCTTGAGTTAGTTCATGAGAGCATTGATAGTGTGAAGGAGTCTAAGCTGGAAGGGCTTAGAGAAGAGTTTAACTACTTTGTCATGAGGTCGGATGAAGGGCCAAGGGAAGCCCATGATAGGATGATGAGGATAGTGAACATGAGAAGAGCACTTGGAGAGAAGGTGTTGGACTTGGATGTGAATAGAAGGTTGCTACAAGCCTTGCAAGCATGGGATGTCAACATAGTGTCCAACATAAGGAACAAAGATGGATTTATATACTTCACCACCGATGAAGTGATTGGAAAGGTGCTTTCCCAAAAACAGCAAATTGACCAAGGGAATAGAATCAATGCTTTGCTTAGCGACAAAGAAAAGGGTAGTGGGAGCAAGAATGATTTGGCTCTCAACGCCGAACAAGAAAAGAAAAAGAAGGTGATTGAGGAGAGTGATAATGATAGTGATGATGAGATGGCTTTCTTCGTGAAAAGATTCAACAAGCTCATGTCAAAAAGAAGCTTTAAGAAGAATGATCAAGACAAGAGCAAATCAAGAAAAGCCAAAAACAAATGCTACATTTGTGGAGACAAAGGTCATTTCATGGCGGAGTGTCCAGGAGAACTACAAGAACAAGCAAAACAAGAAGGGTGACAAGAAGTACAAGAAGCATAGAAAATACCGTCGGGGTGAAGCACACATTGGACAAGAATGAAACTCCGATGGATCATCTTCCTCCTCCGAGTCGGAATCCGATGAAGAAAAGGGAGGCATTGCATCACTTGCTATCGGGTTAACACCGACTAACTCCTCCTTGTTTGGAAGCTTGACCGATGATGAAGACGACACCGAACACAAGTGCATGATGGCAAAGGACTCCAAGGTAAATGCTAATGGAAGTTCTCAAATTCCTAACATGTTTGATTTGTTGGACATCATTGAGCAGGAAAAGGAGACCAATGAGAGGCAAGAGGAGCTTCTTGAGAAACAAGAGGAAATGCTTGTTCAAGAGAAGCAAAGGGTGCTTGAACTTGAGAAGCTCCTAGAAGTTGAGAGGAAGAAGAATGAGGACTTGGTAAAGTCTCTCAAAGTGATTGAAAATGAAAGTGAGACACTTAAAGTCACAAATGTGTCACTTCAAGAGAAGTGTGATGACTTGCAAAAGGATCACAATTCTCTCAAAGTGCGGTTTGAGGAAATTAAGTGTAACACTACTTCCTCTCAATCTTCGTCTTGCCTCCCATCTAGCAATGAGTGTACTAGGTGCAACAAGATTGATGTCGAAGCTTGTATAAGAAATATCAAGACCATTGGTGACTTGAAGAAACAAGTGCAAGAGCTTCAACAACAAGCACAAAAGAAGATGAAGGCCGTTGATGATGCCAAGGCCGAGTATGCAAGGGGAGCATACACCAATGTGAGACGGCCACATATGAAGAATGGCATTGGGTACAAGCAAGGCGACAAGCACAATGCAAGAATCAACAAGAACGGCACCGAATTCATCAAGTTCACCAAGGAGAGTGGACACCAAAAGAAGCAAGTCAAGACGGAGAAGCAAATCAAGAACACTAACAAATCTTCTCTTAATTGTGATTTGCATACTAATGTGCCTAACCCCTCATGTGCTCTCTTTTATGATTTTAATGCGACCTATGTGCTAATGAGAAACAAGCATGGTCATGTCTATGCAAAATATATTGGGCCACGCAACAAGACCCACAAATCTTGTGTGTGGGTGCCTAAGACACTTGTTACTAATGTGAGAGGACCCAAACAAATTTGGGTACCTAAAAACAAGGCATAAATTGTTTTGTAGGAATACTCCTCCAGTGGTTCATCATGGGTGGTCGATAGTGGATGCACCAATCATATGACCGGAGACAAGAAAATGTTCGAATCCTTTGAGCCAAGCAAAGAAAGAAATGAGTATATCACTTTTGAAGACAACGGAAAAGGCTATGTGTTAGGTTATGGTAACATTCCTTTAACTTTTCCGCATTCACTTTCGAAGGTTATGCTTGTGGATAACGTTGACTTCAATTTGTTGTCTATCTCACAACTTTGTGGAATGGGCTACAATTGCTTGTTCAACGACAAGGGTGTGATTGTCTCGAGGAGAAGTGATGGCTCGATTGCTTTTGAGGGTGTGCTCAAAGGGAAGCTTTATGTTGTGGATTTCACCGCGGATAAAGCAAAACTTGACACATGCTTAGTTGCAAAGTCCGACATGGGATGGTTGTGGCATAGACGACTAGCCCATGTCGGTATGAGAAATCTTCATAAACTCCAAAAGGGCGGTCACATTCTTGGACTAACGGATGTTTGCTTTGAGAAAAATAAAATTTGCGAGTGCATGCCAAGCTGGAAAACAAGTTGGAGCACCACATCCATCCAAGAACATAGTGACAACCACAAGGCCGTTGGAGATGCTTCACATGGACCTCTTCGGTCCCATTGCCTACATTAGCATCGGCGGTAACAAATATGGACTTGTTATTGTTGATGATTATTCTCGCTTCACGTGGGTATTCTTTTTGTGTGATAAAGGTGAAGTAAAGGATGTACTCAAGACATTCTTGAAAAGAGCACAAAATGAATTTGAAGTGAAGATCAAGGCCATAAGGAGTGACAATGGCACCGAGTTCAAGAACACTCAAGTTAAAGAGTACCTTGATGAGGAGGGCATCAAGTATGAGTTTTCGGCACCCTACACACCTCAACAAAATGGGGTGGCCAAAAGAAAGAACCGCACACTCATAGAGATGGCAAGAACCATGCTTGATGAATACAAGACCTCCGACCGTTTTTGGGCCGAAGCAATCAACACCGCATGCCATGCCTCAAACCGGTTGTATCTTCATCGACTCTTGAGGAAAACACCATACGAGCTACTAACCGGTAAAAAGCCTAACATCTCGTACTTTCGAGTTTTTGGGAGCAAATGCTTCATGCTTAACAAGAAACCCAAGACTTCAAAGTTCTCCCCTAAAGTTGATGAAGGTTTCTTGCTTGGGTATGGTTCAAATTGTCACGCCTATCGTGTCTTTAACAAAATCACTGGTTGTGTTGAAGTTTCACGGGACGTGACGTTTGACGAATCTAACGGCTCTCAAGGGGAGCAAGTTGTTATCAACAATGCAGATGTTGAGGCTCCTAGACAAGCAATCAAGAGAATGGCACTCGGTGATGTGAGACCGCAAGAACCGCAAAATGATCAAGATCAACCTCCTCCCTCAAGTCAAGACCAACCATGCACAAATCATGATCAAGCTGATCAAGATCAAGAGGTTGGCAATGAAGATCATGCTCAAGGACAAGATGATGAACCGACATCGCATGATCAAGAGGTTGAACAAGACGGCAGCCAAACAAGCTCACATCCACCACACCCAAGAGTGCATCAAAGTGTGCAACGTGATCACCCTGTGGAACAAATTCTTGGTGACATAGAAAAGGGGGTAATCACTCGTTCTCGTGTTTGTAATTTTTGTGAACATTACTCTTTTGTCTCTTCTTTGGAGCCATTTAGAGTAGAAGAAGCACTCGAGGACTCGGATTGGGTGATGGCCATGCAAGAGGAATTGAACAATTTCGCAAGAAATGAAGTTTGGACATTAGAAGAAAGACCAAGAGGCAAGAATGTTGTGGGCACCAAGTGGGTGTTCCGCAATAAGCAAAATGAAGACGGTGTTGTAACAATGAACAAAGCAAGATTGGTGGCAAAAGGATATTCACAAGTAGAAGGATTGGATTTTGATGAAACCTATGCCCCCGTGGCAAGGCTTGAATCAATAAGAATACTACTTGCCTTTGCCACTCACCACAACTTCAAGTTGTATCAAATGGACGTGAAGAGTGCTTTCCTCAACGGACCAATCAAGGAAGAAGTGTACGTGGAGCAACCACCGGGCTTTGAAGACCCCAAGTATCCTAACCACGTGTACAAGCTCCATAAGGCGCTCTATGGGCTTAAACAAGCACCAAGAGCATGGTATGAATGCCTTAGGGATTTCCTTTTGAAAAAGGGTTTTGAAATGGGCAAGGCCGATGCAACCCTCTTCACTAAGAGTTTTGATTATGATATATTTGTGTGCCAAATTTATGTCGATGACATAATATTTGGTTCTACTAATCAAATGTTTTGTGATGATTTTAGCAAGATAATGACAAAGAGGTTCGAGATGTCTATGATGGGAGAGTTGACATTCTTTCTAGGATTTCAAGTCAAGCAACTCAAGGAGGGAACCTTCCTATGTCAAGCCAAGTACACTCAAGATATATTGAAGAAGTTTGACATGGATAAGGCAAAGCCCGTCAAGACACCCATGGCAACAAACGGCCATCTCGACCTCACCAAGAAAGACAAGCCGGTTGATCAAAAGGTTTTTCGCTCTATGATCGGCTCTTTGCTTTATCTTTGTGCATCTAGGCCCGATATCATGCTTAGTGTGTGTATGTGTACACGCTTTCAAGCCACTCCTATGGAGTGCCACATGGTGGCCGTTAAAAGAATCTTGAGATATTTAGTGCACATACCCAACCTAGGGCTTTGGTACCCCAAGGGTTCAAAGTTCAACCTAATAGGCTATTCCGATGCGAATTATGCCGGGGACAAAGTGGATAGAAAGAGTACCTCCGGGACTTGCCAATTTTTGGGTAGGTCCCTAGTGTCATGGTCATCCAAGAAACAAAACTCCGTTGCCCTTTCCACGACCGAAGCGGAGTATGTGGCAGCCGGTAGTTGTTGTGCACAACTATTATGGATGCGACAAACTCTAAGGGACTACGGTTACAAGTTGAACCGTATTCCACTCCTATGTGACAACGAGAGTGCCATAAAGCTAGCTTACAACCCCGTTGAGCATTCGCGCACAAAACATATAGACATTAGACATCACTTCTTGAGAGATCATTCTATCAAAGGGGATATTGAGGTGAATCATGTGAGAACCGATGAACAATTAGCCGATATTTTCACCAAGCCACTAGATGAAAGCTGTTTCGTTATTTAAGGAGTGAGCTAAATATCCTTGACTCTAGTAATGTGGCTTGAAGGCTTGCATATCTGCTGTGAATTAGGGTAATCTTTTTTGAAGAATAAAACTCTTGAAAAATCTTGTATGTTTTGTTTTTCGAAATCATTTGGTTCTTGATCTTTGGATCATGCGGATTTGGATGTAATCATTGTTGGAGTGATTGATTGTAGCTGACTACATCCAATGAAGTTTTAGTACATGTCCTTGAGTTTAATTGAGATCAAGAGAGAAAAGAAGTGAAGGATCTTTCTGCTCCCGGAGCAAGACAGACTATATCGCAGAGTCGGACTTATCCGACCCAGTCGGATTTATCCGACTGTCCACGAGAGTCGGACAATGTCCGAGTGAGTCGGATATATCCGACTCCACGGGATTTTCACCCTATAAGCCCGAATCCAACTTACCTCTTCACCCCAACTCCCTCATTCAAACACACACATTCTCTCTCCTCACCAAACGGCGGCTCGAGGCTCCCCTCCGGCGATCTCCCTTCTCCACCGGCGTTTTGGAGTGATTTGTGGAGGAAAGGCTCCTCCTACTCGGACTTTATCCGACTCCTCCATTGGCTTCAAGGTTTTTCCCCTAATCTCATCTTTTCACCTAGGGTTTGAAGTTAACTTCCATGGATTAGGAGTTCTAGTGTTTCCCCTGCCTAGATGTTGCATAGAAGTTGTTCCTAGGATGCTATAGATGCTATAGACGCAATATGGCTAGGAATGTGCGGTAGATCTATGCGGAATAGCGATTTTAGTGAGAATCCTGTTGCGGTCGGACAATGTCCGAGTGAGTCGGATATATCCGACTCTCTCCGAACTAGTCGGATTTATCCGACCCAGTCGGACAATGTCCGACTCCAACAGAATTCTTACTAAAATGTGAAATTGTGCATTATTTCTATCTCAACTCAACTATCTATGCTATTCATCTCACACCATACCTTGTCTATCTTTTGTCGGCATGGGTCGTACTTCTACCAATCCTAATCCGGAAAAGAGGGCAAAGCTTGCTAGAAAGAAGAGGAGTAGGACTATTAGCCTTCCCATTGTTGAACCAAGGGAAGAAGAGGAACCCACTGAAATCCGCGAGGAGATGAGGGATGTGGTGGTTCATCCCGGACTTGACCGAGTCATGATCAATTATGTCAAGGGTGTTGAGTCGGCGGCAACCGAGGCAAGGGAAGTAAATTGGTTTGATATGGAGCGTGAGTCGCTGGACAACCGTTTCCGGTCTCATTTTCACTCGGACTGGTACATGTGTGCTTATAGGAGCAAGGTAAAGTCCACAGTACCCATGCAGTATATTGATTGGGACTACATGGCAAGCCGGCGCACAACCTTATTTGATGAAGTTATTGCCATGTGCGAGTTTCACGGGATAAAGGAGATCATGGGTTTCAAGTATGACTGGAACCAGGAAATAGTGTGTCGGTTCTACTCCACTTGTGTACTTTGACAAGAATGCGGGAAGGATGTGGTGGATGACCGATGGAGAGAAGTTCTCTTACACCTTCTCAAGGTTTGCAAATATCCTTGGACCGAGGGACACGATGACCAGGAATCTTTGCTTGCATGACTCGGATTCTCTAAATCCCGAGCTCATGAGGTACATGTATGTGGATGAGGACACTTGCAACCCACCCTTTGCTCATGGTCTCAAGCCTCTTTATGTGGTCTTGCATAGGATGCTTCGCCTCACTCCCTCTCCTCGAGGTGGCAATGCAGATCATGTGGCCTCCTATGCTAAGGATCTCTTTCATGTCCTGCCCACTCAAGCACAAGTTCAATGTTTGGGACTTCATTTTCGGTGAGATGTGGCACAGCTCGGTGGATGCGAGGCGCGCTTGCGTATATGCACCGTTTGTAATGTGGATGATTGAGAGGATTACAAAGAAGACTTTCCACAAGGACTGCAAGCACAACCCTCTTCAGCCTAGGATGCCTCACAATGCTCCTAAGACCCCATCCTATGATGCTCCTCCGAGTTGCTCCAAATGCTCCAGCTGCTCCTACTCGGACCCGCTCCACTGCACCTAGCTCTAGCACGGCTCCTCGTCCGGATCGGGCCCGTGGTCGTGGTCCTAGCACGAAGAGCAAGGGTGCCCTCTTCAAGATGCTCAAGGGCATTTTCAGCATGTGCCGGAGGGTGGATGCCAAGATGGACAGCCTCAAGCAGGATCATGATGTGATAAAAGCAAGACAGAAGATTATTCTTGATCATCTCCGGATCACCACTCCTAGAGTTCCCTCTCCAGAGCCAGCACCTGCTCCTCCTCCAGCTTGAGTATCCTTGGGACTCCTTCACTTCGGAGGAGTCTCTCTACTTTGGGTACTTCCCACCTCCTCCACCTTTCTCTTCGAGTTCGGGTTTCACCACCGCTCCTACCGGTCCTAGCACCGGTACCTCCACACACACTCGGTTTCACTATGAGGAGGATGAGCCCGTGGCAGCAGCTTCCGAGGAACAAGAAGAAGAAGAAGAAGAAGAGGATGAGGTCGAGGATCCCAAAGGCAAGGGCCTCGCTGTGGAAGAAGAAGAAGAAGATGAGGACGACGACGATGACGAGGATTGGGGCGATGATGAGTAGGCTCCCTCTTCTCCTTTTTGGTGTTTTGATGCCAAAGGGGAGAAGTAGAATTCCTGTTTTTATTCAGTTTCTTTTGTGAGTAGAATTCCTGTTTTTATTCGGTTTCTTTTGTGAGTAGAGCAAGTGAGAGTTGCTTTTGTATCTTGTTTTACTTATGGACATGCTTGTTTCGTTTGAGTTGTAATCGTGGTGAACTATGTGGTGTGCTTCCTTTTGTAATAACTCGTCTTAATTATTTATGTGATAAACTATGCTCTATGGATGATGGATGGTGTAATGTTATTTGTGTAGTTTCTAGTTGCATTTGTGTGATACACATGTCATATGCATTGTTGTTGCTTTTCTTAATTATATGCCTTGTGAATAAAATGCATGGAAATAGGGGGAGCTCTCTTGTTCTTTCTCTCAAATATGTGCTTTTGGTTTTGGAATGACTAAAATTGAATTCAACTCATGCACACATTTAGGGGAGCTCTCTTTTATTTGCTCTCTTGTTTCAGCTCCTCTTTTACTTAATTGTGAATTTTAGTTGTATTGTCATCAATCACCAAAAAGGGGAGATTGAAAGTGCATCTAGGCCCCCAATTATGGTTTTGAGTGATTGACGTCAATACAATTAAAAAGGACTAATATTTCAAATGAGCTTGTGTGCAGTGCTTATCCTAAATATAGTTGAGAGCAAAGAAACACAAAAAGGAAGTGGCCATATTCGCCCATACGAGCAAGATTTGTAAAATGGTCTACTTATGCTCAAGATCAAGTTGTGAAGCCTTTTATTTATGTCTTGAGTATAGGAAACACCGTACTATCAAGAGGGACACACAAGTGTGAGGTGTGAAAAATGAAAGTGCTCAAAACTCTTTCCAAAAACAAAATAACATATAGAGTCGGACATATCCGACTCACTCGGATTTTGGACTCGGACTCCGGAGAGCTAGCCAAAGAAAACACCCACGAGACTCGGACTTATCCGACTCAATCGGACCGAGAATCGGACTCCGGAACCGTGTCACTCGTTTGAAACCCTAGGAGTCGGACAGTCGACTCGGTCGGACATTGTCCGACTCCCAAATACACTCGGATAAATCCGACTCCGGTCGGATTTATCACTCGGACTCCGGAGCCAAAACCACTCTTAGAAACCCTAGGAGTCGGACTTTGTCCGAGTCAAATCCGAGCCAACGACTCTTTTAGGTGCCCCGGCTATAAAAGTGGACCTCGTCCACTTTTGGCCGGTTGGCACCTCCCACACTCTCAAAAACACTCCCAAACTCACTCAAGCACTCCTCTTCTTCAAGTTTGATTCCCCACTCCAATCCTTGGTGGATTTGTGAGAAGATTGAGGAGAAAATCGTTGAGCTTCATCTTCATCTCAAGAGCACTTGATTCTTTCTCATCGTCGGTACTTGTTGTGTTTGTTACTCTTGGGGATTCATCCCCTAGACGGTTAGGCGTTACCCGGCGAGCTCCCAAGCTTGTGGTTGAGACTCGGGTCGTTTGTATTGCCCCTCCCTTCGTGGAGCTTTGATTTAGTGAAATTTAAGCCGGCCTTTGTGGTGGCTTGACGAGGTTTAGGGTTGAGAGCAACCCGGTCCTTGGTGGACTCCTCAACGGAGACGTAGGCTTCTTGGTGGAGCTGAATTTCGGTGAAAATTCGTGTGTCTTCTTGTCTTCCCTTTATTTCTTGCAAATTGGTGTGCTATAGCTCTAGGGTGTTCTTGCCTAAATTCCTAGATTAACTTGCATAGGTGGCTTGTTTGTTTGTATACTCGTTGCCCTAGCTTTCCCGTGTTGCTAGTTGCTTGCTTGTTGATTAAATTCCGCGGATTTGTCCAGCTTGACTCCCGATCCCTTTTTCGCACGAGGGAGTCGGACTTGTCCTACTCTAGTCGGATATTAGTCCATAGTCGGACTTATCCTACTATAGTCGGACAAATCTTTCCTGCGTATTTAATTTGTTAAATTAAGTGATTTTCGGGATTATCGCCTATTCACCCCCCTCTAGGCGACTTTCATATATATATATATATATCCTATCGTATCCTATGAGAGAGAGGGTGCTTGGTGCTTTTTGAACTCTCCCATCTTCCTCAAGCTTTAGCTCTTACCTCCCACCACTCCTCTTGAGATCCAAGACCATTTGTGATAGCCCCCATCTCAAATCCAAGCTTGAGACCATCAACCCAACCTTGAGCACATCTTTTCCTTACAAACAATCTTGATTCCACTTGTTACTCTTGGCGATTCGTTCTTCTAGATTGGCTAGGTGTCAACCATAGGGCTCCTTAGTTTCTCGGTGAGCCTTGGGAAGTTTAAGAAGAAGAAGAAAATCAAGTTTGATCTTTGTGATCACTTGGAGAGGATTAGGATTGAGAGAGACCCGACTCTTTGTGAGCTTCTCAACGAGAGACATAGGAACCTCTTTGTAAGGGGTCCGAACTTCGGTGAAAAATCCCCGTGTCTCCCTTTGGTTTGTTGTTTGTCCTTGTTCTTGTTCCCTTGCATATTGTGCCCAATCTACTTGTGTGTTGCGTGTCTATTGAATTCCTGCAGGGAGAACACTCCTAGGAGGTGAATCAAAGTTTCTATTCAAGCGGTTTTGTAAGAATCGCTCTCGATCCCCTTCACCTTGTTTTCCCCCTTTCGCCCGATAGAAGTTTTGTCCTGGCGTGTTTAATCCACGTGCTAATGTTGTGTCTTTCAGGAATTGGTCGTATTGCCTATTCACCCCTCTGTCTAGGCAACTTTCAATCTCACCTCTCTCCTCGTAGCAAAAAATGGCTGCTGCTTTGCCTTCTTTGTTGGAGACCACCACATCGTGAACGATAGGCTGAAGGAGAGGCATTTTTGAGTTTTCCTACCTTTTGCATGAGCTGTTGGAGTGAGTCTAAGAACAACAACGAAAGAAAACTAGCACACGGAGGACAAGGATTTTGCACCGAAGTTCGGAACCATCGGTTCTATTGAGGAGTCCATCTATAAAGGATCGGGTTGCTCTCAAACCTTAACCTCTCCAAGCCATCACTAAGATTTAGCTCGGTTTTTCATTAGCAATATCCACAAAGGAGAGGTAATCCAAACTTCTCGAGTCTCAAGTACAAGGAGTTCTCATGATCCTGTGATGTGTAACAACTAAGGCATGATGGCACTCATCCAACAAGCAACCAACGAATAACTAAGAACAAGTTATTCAAACTGAAATCACGAGTATAATAGGGATATGAAGAGAAACATATGGATAGTTCAACTTACGCACGTTTGCAAGCAAGTAGAAATTTACTAACTCCAATCATAGGGGAGTATATAAGGACATGGAGGGACAACCATAGGGGTGTTAGGATCGTGCTCCTAGGACGTGTCCTTGGTAGACCCAACATGACACATGACTCAATGAGAAAATAAGGTGTCACCATGGGTAGAAAACATTGTTTTAAATCTCCGGCTATAGCTGCCACTATAGTCCGCTATAGCCTTTTAAGACGGTGCACCGCTATTCGTGTTTATGTATATTTTAGCCGCTATCTCCCGCTATAACCCGATTTAGCTTCGCTATTAGCTATTTTAGAGGCATACCGCTAAACCTCTTAGCCCGCTATTTAAAACATTGGTAGAAAAGCACTAAATCAACAATCGTGATCAACTCTAAATTTATTGAAAAGTAGACTTCATAAGTTTTTCATCAAGTATTTGCACGCAACAAAGGGAGTCCATCACAAGTTATTGTCTCGCTCCGCTCGCCACATGAATTTGTTCACTTTTAGGTCATGTTCATCGTTCCTAAGTAAAATAAAAGTGGACATGTTTCCAGGATTTAAATAAGATGGACACGAAACTAGAAGCATCTGATAATTTTTTGTCGTGCACGGGCTCGGCTAATCGAACCAACGTGCGCAGTCATGCAACTAATGACATAACTCTTATGCTTCTCTGTTGAACTTAAAGTAAAAATCATAGTGATGATTTTTTTCATTAAATGATTATCACACATTTAAAGATTTCTTTAGTTAAACCCATTTAAATATGGTTTACTGATTTAGGAGTTCATGCATGGGAAAAAGCAAAGGCCTTTTTAGTAGCTCAATGGATATGGACCATGACATTATTTTCACTATTTCATTAAGACTTGTTGCATGTATCACATGTTTAAAATATCTTTCTTTACAGTACTTGAATGAAATCACTACTTCTAAGTTCAAATTTTGTGTGCCATGGCAAAAATGAGTGGAAAAGTAAAAAAGAAAAAGTTTTTTGAGAGGGTTAAAAAAAAAGAAAAAGAAAAGGTGGCCGTTAGTCGTTAGTAGATCGGGCCCTGCGGTAGTGAATGCTTCACGTAATTGAGTTCAGGTCCACTCAACAGCCCATCAGACATTCGACAGCAGCCCAAGTAAACTCCCTTCCAGACCCAGGCAAAGCCCAGTGCCCCAGTCCTCGATCCAATCATCACCCACCCAATCGCGCCGCCACTTCGCCGTCCTGCACGGCGCTGCCGGCGTTTGCGGTTTGCGGCGGCGGAGGAAGATGTGGTGCCAGTCGTGCAAAGAGGAATACGAGGAGGAGGACGCCGGGACGTGCAAGGAATGCTACGAGGAGGCCAGCGAGACGGAGGAGGAGCTCAAGCGCGAGATCGATGACCTCCGCTCTCGCCTGTTCTTCCTCCGCCTGCCCTCCCCCACTCTCGACGCCGCCGGCACCGGCCACGCTGACCTCCTCCTCCATGCCTCCTGTGGCTCTGGATCTGGCGGCAGCGACTCCGACGCGGGGCGGCCCGATACCCCTGCCGTGCCCGCCCACCGCGTCATCCTCGTAAGCGTTCCTCTCCGCGCATTTCGATTGTTTCCTTAACTCGGTCCACATTTGAGCTATAGATTGAGTAATTCTAACAGTAGTCTAAATTCTAAAGGAACCAAATGTTTTGGTTTTTTGATGCGATTTATGTTTGAGCCATGGATGAAAAAGAATGTTGTGCTGAGGATTTGTATGCTGATGTCTCTGATCCCTTGGAGCCAATTCAATAGCTTAAGTAGCAAACCACCTTAGTGCCTGAATTCTCTGGGTAGATGGCTATTTCTAGTTCAATTAAGTGCCGAGTTACAGAGATGTACTTGCTATTTATTAAACTTGGTATTCAATGTGGCCAACCTGTGAGCATTCATCACAGTGTCTTCCTAATGTAAAATTCTGTTTGATTGTGGGGTTCCAAAGTTGGTACATGTAATCGATGACCTATCTCTTCCTTGGTTGTTGGACCTTCTTAAGGTCGATCTATTTTTAACTGTTGCCCTGTCCCTTCTCTGTTGCCTTCATCACTGAATACATCTCTAGGTAACCCATGGCCTAAGAGTCGTCCAGCACTTTATTATTTTGGGGCCCATCCTATGCAATGCAAAGAATATGTGGGCCAGCAAGGATGACCTCACATATGATACATACTAATATAGGTCATGCTCCGATACAAGTTGCTTGTGATATATCATCATCTAGTCTGCATCACGCTAAGACAAGTTTGTGTCAAAGCTTATGTTCTTTTAGACGTTTATGTTCATCAAAATTACATACCGGACTGGGATGCATCAGGGTATCCAAATGTGCATGATGGATGTCCCAATCTACCACCCAGTAGTGAGGCATTGGCTCATTGCTCCGTGAAGATGGAAAACAATGATTATATGAGTCACTTGAGGCCAGAGCTATACCATTTATGATCATTTCGTTTTGCTCTGTATTTTACTTATATGTTTGTTACTTGACCATATAAATTTGCTATGAATGTGTGATGCATATGTTTATGCTGCTACAGTAGTGGCACTAGGGTGATTGTTGGTGACAAGCGACCTGTATACTCTTGCAAGCTCAACTAGAACGACCTGTCTAGAGAAACCTGTGATAGAAGCAGGGAAATCACCTGTCTTTAGAGTTCTATAATCCTATTCGTGACTGTTATGCGCATTGTGCAACTTTAGACAAGAATGGAAGTAGAGAGGTTGTGTCCTAGAGAGAAACCCTAGTGAATGACAAACTATCAGCAGGCAGCAGCTTGCAAATAACACCTAGAAAGTGGGGGAAATTTTTAGTGCAATGGAATTTAGGTGCAATGGTGCAAACATGCAATTCCTCCCGTTTGATCGTGATCTAAAGACCTTTGTTCCTTACAAATATTTCCAAAATAAAGATAGACAGTTGAGGAGGTGTTTCCAAAGTAGCACATGTGAGATTATGGAAAGAACAAGGAGACTTTAGATCACAATCAGACAGATGGAATTCTATGTTTGCACCATTGCACCTAAATTTTATTTGCACTGAAAATTTCCCCTAAAAAGTGTTGAAGACCATGTGGTTTTTATTTGTTGATGCTTCAAATCAGAAATAGTGAGTATTATGCTTGATTGCTGGGCAAGAAGATCAAATTGTCGTATCTGCAGACTCCAGTGATGCTTAATCTCTATACTCATCAGTATGGAATGTGTAATTCTTATCTATCATAATATCACCAAATACAAACCATTTTTTTTGCATTTGGTTTACCTGGAATTCCGATGCATAATTATTATTTAAGACCTACATTTGTCATAGACTGACTAATTTCATGCTTTGACCAAAGAGGCAATTTATATATTATTTTTGAGATTTTGGATTTCATGGACCGTTGCCACAAAAGCAGTCAGCTTTTTTATTCACAGTTTTTCTCTCTGATATCGCTGAATCGAGCACAAGATAAAGTGTGTGTGCAGGTCCTTATTTCTTAGGAGATCTTCTCTGATCCATCATTGTCTTGGAATAAGTTGTCTCTTGCACCGTGAATGACCCATTTGGATTGAATGATAAAAAATGCCCTTCATTGGTATGGTTCATACAAATTACTAGGGAAATCTGAAGAAACGGTATCTATATGTGATCCGTAAGCCAACTTGGTATTTTTAAGAAGACTAGCTGAGCTGTGAAACATTGTACGATATAGCAAAGTTAACACTGTGTAGTTGTCATGAGAGATTTTAAGTATCAAAGAATGAGATTGGGATGCATCGAGATGATTAGTTGTGGCGTGCAACTCACTGGTGCTGCATGGATATTGCAGTGGAGTGCATATTGAAATATAAACAAACATATCAGGAATCCTGGAAATGCAAAGTAGATGGTATTCTGTAGTGAGATCATGTCTCATTGATGTAGCTCGTCTCTCCAAACCTTTCCCTTAGCTATGCAAACTTGAAACTCAGGATGTTCCACACGATTAGGGAGATGATATTTTGCATGCATCATTGGAAGGAAATGATCAGTCGGATATGGAAATGGTAAAGAAAGAATGTTTCCATGTGCTATTATTATGATTGATAGAATCAGGGACGAGTTCTTAGGGTGCATAACTGGGTATACATGGAGTTAGAACTGATATGGGTGAGGAAAAAATGACTTGAGGATTTGCATATAGAATGTCAAATTTTTATCACACTTGTGACATAAAAGCATGACAACGTTGGGACTTGGGACTGTTGGAATGTTAGTGACATCAAAGGTTGGATGGTAATATAGGAGTTGATCCAAGGCCTGAAATTGGCGGTGGGTAGATCGACAGTTTGCTACACATGAATAGCAGGGAACTCGATCTTTACAGTATAGATCGATAACTATGTTATTTTGGAATACTGCATTTACCAATTTTGATCAGTACGTATTTACCAAATTGATGCCTAGTCAAGCTATATTACAACTCAGGAATAGGGGTCAAATTGAAAATTAAGAATTAGATTCATATTTCACATGCTACTCTATGATGACAAGCAAAAAGCTTTTTCTTCTATCCCTGATAGTTGTAGCATCTGATCATGAAAATATCTATCAGCTTGTCCTTTGTCCTCTGCAAGGGAAAACAGAAGCAACTGGTAAAGAAGTAAAGCACACAGTCCATATATAATGGAACTACAGAATATCTCTATTTTTTCCCCATTTCCACATGGCACTATTCCCCCTTTTCGGAATTATTATGATCTGATACACAACATATTTGAGATGCTTACCACATGGTAACTATTAATGATCAACTACCCGAATACCTGGCACACTCACATATATAAAGAAAGTTTCAATGTTAATACAGGTAAAAATTATTTAATAGCTTGTGAAGATATGCTCACTTTTGATCCTTCCACACGTTTTTATTGAAATTATCGATCTATCAATTATTCTGAAGTTTTTTGCATTTAATTTTCACATGCATTGCATATGTTACTCAGATGCATGAATAATCAAGGGAATTCTCGCAAATTATAAGTAGCTTTAAGTAGAAATCTCTAACATATTTGCAGTTATGCCAGCATTCTTATAAGTTTTAAATTACACAATCCTTAAGTAGAAATCTCTAACAGATTTGGTAAATTTGTACTGTTTTGTTGTTTATAAATTAATGTCATCTGACTTGGTTGCACTTGTTTTAATCTGTATGACGTGTCGATCTGAGTTTCCCTTTGAAACAGGCCAGCAGATCTCCTGTTTTCAGAGCAATGCTAGATAATGAGATGGAAGAGAGCCGGAGTGGCATCATAAAAATCTATGATGTGTCCTATGATGTCCTTCGCGCATTTGTCCATTACATGTACACAGCGGAAGTTCTGCTAGATGAGCAAATGGCATCTGATCTCTTGGTGTTGGCTGAAAAATATGAAGTGAAGCACCTAAAGGCCTACTGCGAAAAGTTTATAACATCCAAAGTGAACAATGACAATGCCATTACTCACTATGCCTTTGCACACCGCCACAGTGCGAAGCAGCTGCTCGAGGCATCCCTGTCTGTACTCATGATGAACATGTCTACACTGGCTGATCGGGAGGAATACAAGGAGCTTGTTGAGAAGGACCCAAGGCTTGTTGTGGAGATCTATGAAGCCTATCTCAACCGACAAGTCAACACTGCTGCTGGGAAGGACAGATTGCAGTAGGAAGTGATAATATGAAAGAACTACTAGAGGAAGTAATAATCTAACCAGATATTTGCATATCCCTGTAGAGACTTGCATCAAATTCTCCATGTAGCATAGATGCAGAAGTGCTAATTTTATATTCATATTTGTTAAAGGGTGCTTCTAATGATGGCATGTATTACTGTTGATAAAATGTGATGTATCAGCATCGTCATGTCATACGATCAAACGATGCGTGATGATTATCTAACGTCTCTTGACAGTTATGAAAGATACTTGGCTCTGCTTGTTATTGCCTCATTTTTGTCATTAAAAGGCATTTCGTTATACCTTGCCAGATTGAAACCTAGCGACTGTGATTATCCAGATTAAGGACATTGATCATACATTTGTTTTGATCTTGTTCTGTAGTATGATCAGCTGCATTAAGATCAAGCTTTACATATCTTTTTTCAGATCATCAAGCTTTTCATATCTGCCTACCACTCATTTACTAGAAAATAGAAGCAGCAAAAGAGTTGCCTGTATTTGCCACCGATAAGTATGTTGGGTGGGTTGAAACATATTACGACTATGAGAGATTGTACTGTTTAATCCTCAAATCATATAGGAAAAATCGTCTCAATTTTGCTATAATAATTGCATATAAGTAGCTTTATAGCCTCTGCCGACACAAAAGCTTCAATTCACTGCTTATTAAATTACGGACCGATGGCCTAAGCATTCAAAAAGCGAACTCCCAAAGCCAGACTATATACATATAGATGTTATAAGATCCAGGATGCAAAATCTGCGAAATTCAGCTGAGGTTATACACGTTATCAAGATGATGACTACTAGTTACCTGAATCTAACTAGCTAAACAAGTCCTACACTTTGAAGCTAGTAGTCAACGGACAGTTCAGAGATCTGTTCATCTGTCCAACCTGTGGGACAAGCCACAGAAACCGTGCTCTTTTGGTGGGAATGCAATGGCCTATTGTTGGCAGCAGCATCAGTTGCAGATGTTTCTTTTGTGGGTTGGGCAGTGCCTGCAAGCATGGTAGAGTGGCCACCATGAGATGCTACAATATCAGGCAGGTCAATGTCCACAATATTTTCTGAACCATGCTTGACCTTAGTATCCATACTTGTATTCATGGTTGCACCATAGCAGTCATGAAGGACTGCATCATTCTTTGCCTTTTTGCTGCTAGGAAGCATAAGTTCATCAGCAAATGGCAGCCTCAGATTTCTATTATCACTAGCTTGAGTACCAGACCTATATGCTGGAATGAGTGAACATCCATCTGGAATAGGCTGTGAACATGTTGTATTTGGCATATGGAAACTTTGCTGGGAATGTACATCAGTACTGCTGCTCAGGTTATGCGCCGAAGTTCTGACTCTTGAATCAAGTCTTCTATGTTGATTGCCAGATACCTCAGCTACTGTTACCTCCTTACTACTCGGTAAAAGTCGTGCCATTATGTTGGCAGAACCTCTGGCTTCATCCCTTCCGAACATGGGCAATCCTCCTTGCCTCCCAGGGAACATCTTGCTGAAGATTGATGCTTTTCCTTCAGATGTTCCCAAGTGTTTGTCTCCTAGGTGTGCAGACTGTGTTTCTTTCCACGTCGCTGCTTCAGGGCATGAAATAAGTGTCATATTAATAGTACTTGAAAAGAAATGGAAATAAACAGGACCAAAAGTTACCAGGCAACTGGCTTTCAGTAGTGCCTGATGAAATCTCTTGCTTAAACGGGGAGTCACAGTCCTTTTGCACAACCTGAAAAAGTGAGCATCCTTATTATACCTCCACATTCCAAGAGCACTGATGGTCTGATACAACAAGTATGATGTAATACGTTTGAATTTTGGAAACATGTCGAGGTTGAGTTGATAAAAACGCCATTGAAACTTCTGGAAAAAGATTGTCATACACTTTCGGCATCCCTACATGGTATCCGTTGAAGTTCATGATTTCCATTACACCTTGGAAAGAAGTTATGGGCAGGGAACCAGGGACAATATGGAGAGATTGTAAATTCAATAGTTTTAAATATTTTCATATTTACCTCCACATTGCCATAGCATATAGAAAATAGTTTTAATTTATTTTTCTTGCCTGAGGTATTAAGATTCCATAGTTTTGAGGATTAAAGAGTAGCAAAAAATTGTATTCCAGATAAAAAGCACACATTGGTTTTGACAGCAATTAATAAGGCAAACATTAGCATGTCCATCAATAACTCTTTGCGCTCAGTGCCATTAGTAGGAATCTAAATTATACCTTTACAATTCTTGCTTTAGTGATGTTCAAGTAGCAAGCAGCATGGGATGGACGGAAAATAGTAACCTGAAATAGATCATATTGTCAACAATTCAGCCAATTACTAGCAACAACAGAGTAGGTTTACAACCTTACGAAGGACAATGACACATCCGACTGATATATCCTGGCCATAATTGCCTTCTGAAAGGTCTTTCCTGTGAACTGTAGCATTAATGGTATCGGAGGGATCCTACCACATGAATAAACAATCATGGCTTTCAATTAAACTGTTCCAGTGTAGTTAAATACTACCATAGTCAATCCGATTAAAGATGGAGTAGATTAATTTTCTGAAAACAACAGAAACACAAAGGTGCAAAATCAGGCAATGATGGGCTGATGGCCATGCTTACCTTAAGCGTCACGGTTAGATCTCCGAGCATGTTTGGTTTGCACGAGATGACCACACCCACTACCTGAAGACAACCAAGAACCGCCAAAACGATCAAATCATCACGTTAACGCGCAGGGTTGAAGCAAAAGGACCATTTAAAACCGAAAACTTGACAGCAAGCTCACGCACCAGAGGTGCTCGATATAATTCCCAGTCAGCCTTGATACTCTTGATCCCAGGCTGCTCCCACGCACGGTCCTTTCCTGCATTCGTGACAACATCAGGATGTATGATACACATGAAAACGAGTAGGAAATGGAGAAATTTTGCAGGCTCGCGGTTCTTCCTCACCAAGAAACTGCAGCGCGCAGAGCCACGGGTGGCGCAGGAAGACGGCGTCGTCAGCCTGGGCGTCCGCGCTTCGAAAGATCGGAGAGGCACTAGAGTCTCGGAGGTGCACTTTTTCCTGGACGGCGGAGGCGGGCCCGGGGATGCGCTGGCCGTGCGAGGGCTTGTCCGTGTGCGGGGCGGCGGCGGTGCTGGGACGGAGGGAGCAGGAGGAGGAAGGGGGCTGAAGCGGAGGTCGGAGTCGTCGATGTCTAGGGCTTCAACCCAGGCGTCTTCTTCTTCTTTCACTGCGGCGACATCGACGGCGGCGGGGTGTGGGAGCTGCGCCATTGGGTGGGAGAGAAGACAGTTTCGTTTTCGTTTGGGGATGGCGCGGCCAAGCGGACGGGAGGTGGTCGGTGAGCCCTCGCAACGGGCGCTATTTGGGTTGGGCCTGAATTTACGCCATGCGCGGCCCAATGCTTAGATGTGAGACCATTCGAAAAAATGATGTGGGCCAACGCCCAGCGGGTGCAATCTCTGGAAAGATGTTCCTTGATGTCAAACAATATAATTCCTCAACCTCAGACGTTTTTACATACTAGCATACATACTAGCATAGCGCACGTGCGACACACACGTGTTTTCAAATTTTAATTAGTTTCAAATTTGATATTCAGAAAAAATGAACATAAATTTTTCTTTTCATCAATGCAGTTGTATCACTATACAAAATTTTGGATATAAAACTAACCTTCAACCGGAGCACCACCATGATTCACGATGGGGGATGGGAAACTCGTAGAGCATCATGACATCCATGTCTGGCTCCTCCTTTGCCATGGCCTTGAGTCAAGGCCCTTGAGGAATCACATCTAGTTTGCCACTACTGATTTTGTAATTACCGTCGATCACTTCAATTTGCTAAATGTTGATAAAGATGATGGATCACCACTGTGCTCGATGGTTACGAATTGGTGATTGGCGACGGTGGACTCTGAAAAAGCTCAATTTGCTAAATGTAGATAAAGATGATGGATCACCACTGTGCTCGATGGTTACGAATTGGTGATTGACGACGGTGGACTACGAAAAAGCTTTTAAAAAACTATCATCAACAAGATTATATGATACATATACAAATTAGGGTAGCGAGTTTTGTTTAAGGCCACCACGTCGTCGTTGTAAGAGTGGACCACGCTCGGCAGGCCGCGGTCCTTGGAGAGGCTGTACAACATATGCATGCGTGCGGCAATGTCGGCAGGTCCCCGCCAAGGTGGAGGCGAGCGACGACGACCTCGGCCATGCTGACCAGGTCTAGCGCGGCGAAGACCCGAGCCCAAGTAGATCTCATTGGAAAAGAGCTAGATGTTGTTGCGTGCAATGAAGTCCACTGTGCCTGCTTTTTGCCGTAGTTTCTTTTTTATTTGTACATGGTATGGACACAAGGGAAAAATAAATCCTTTCGTGATTACCTAAATGAATTCTTTTCTTACGTGAAAGGATGTTGCGTGAACTATGTGGGACCTGGTGGGTATGTTTCTTTTAAGGTGAGAAAAAACCCTCAAAAACGGTAGAATCTCTCTAGAAACATTGTTTTTTCTATCTACTCCTCTTATCCACTTTCAGTAATCCTTACAAGGTGGGTCTAACATGAGGGATACATGGTATTATTCCTAGGTGAAAAAAGGTTTTAAAAGAACTCGCTCCTAATAGTATAGATTCTCCTAAAAAAAGATTTTTTGGCCTAAAAAAATTCTTTTTTATCTTGAAGTAAGTAATTAGCTAGTGCGTGTGGGTCTTTGTGTGGCTTGCATTGCATATGCGCTTTGATACCGTACACTACATGTTTTAGCGATGTTAAACAATATCCCACAACACACTAAATGAAATGGGCACAGTACCATGCCCATTCGTTTAAAGAAAAATTCATTCATATTAAGATCTCAAAGTTTCTAATCCTAAATTGAGTTTCATAGACAGGAACTAATAGATGCTAAATTATTTGGCCACAACTTAACAGTATACGACCTTAATTTTAATAAATAAATGATATTCTGATGACCTTCCATTTCCATGCAGGAATTCTACCTATAGACCCCGAGTAGTAAATTGAGTGCGAGGATAGTACATAGCACTCTTCACAACAAGAGGAATTTGAGAATTTAAATCACATGTGAGATGATCAATAGCTAACATCATGTTCCAATCTAGATATATAGCCTATCAACCGGTAGTTTCAATTTAAGTGTCTTGTCTGAGTCTCAAAGGGTAGATGTGCTCGTGACACAACTTGGATCGTTAACAACAGTCCTGATAGCGTATATATAACCTTCAGTAAGCCCAACTTCAAAGTTCAGAAGACTTACCTCGTTTATCAGAGATTCAGAGATGAGCTTGTTTTGGCTGATCAGAGGGTAGACTTACCTGAATTTATAGATCAACTTCTCTCACTTTGTGTGATTGAGATGCATCAGGATATGCAAGGCCATCCTACAAATGATGTCTAGAAGTTGTTTTCGATAATGACGACATTGCTGTCGAACACTGCAACAACATGATGGAGAAACTAAAGTGGTGTCCAAGTAGGGATCATGAGGGATGGCCGTGGCAGGTCCATGCTACTCCATCTGTCTATTTGGTTCTTTGGGTTAGAGGAGCGGACTGGTACCAGGGTATTGCAGATTGACTGAATCTAGGTTGCCCACGTCAACAGAGTGATCCTTAGTCTTGTGGCACAATACCACAACAAACTCTCCAATGGCACCACCTAGTTATGGCACGAAAGCATTATGGTGTTTAAGCAATGTAAATTGTAAAATGAAAAAGTCTAATTTGACCAAATACCACGTGCTAAAATACAATGGAAACGAGGCTCTTCATGTTATATATTTCTATATACATCCTGAAACTATGAAGCATTTGTTGTTTAATATAATGCCATGAAAGTGGTCGGGAGTATTGTAGTGGTTTGCTTCAATTCTTCTGCATGACCATTATATGTATCTGGAACAATTTTGGAGTCCTACCAAACATAGTTTACATGAAGTGCATTAATCTTGTGTCATTGACATGGTTGTATTTTGTTAGAGAACTATTTACCATGCCATCGAATATAATCAACATGAGACTTCTATTTTCTTCCATCTAATATGTTAGATGTATTTAGGACCTATTTGGTTTGTTACCAAACTTTACCACACTTTGCCAAATGTTTTTGGTAGTTGTTTGTTTGTTTGATTTACTGAGAGAGTTCTATCACATCACAATTGTTTTAGCCGTTATACCTACTTGTCATAGACTGATTTGTTATCACATGCTGCCAAAAGTGCAATGGGAAATGTGTTCACTATACTTTTTGGTAAAGTTTGGCAAAAGGTGTTCTCCATTAGTACTAACTACTCTATGGCACTCCCTCCGCCCTAGTTTACTTGTCATCCTGAATGTGTTTTTTGATGTTCAGGTTTAGAGAATGTTCAATTAACTTGGACATACAATTTGTCCAAGTTTAGAGAATGTCAAATAAACCTAGTGAAAAGCTAGGATGACAAGTAATTTGGAACAAAGATAGTAGTATTCTTGAGTGAGTGAAAAGTGTATAGTGGGTATTATATGTAGGAAAAACTATGACCTCGCCACTAGTTATGAGTCTATTAATTGAACATGGTTTTAATTGGTAGATCCTTATTTTCCAATCTATCACCTACATATTGATCAAAATGCTCCCATCATTGTTTCATTGTCTGTTCTTGTGGTCTTTATCTTGAGACAAAGCAACCTAAAGGATTGCCACATAGCTGCCGCCCTTGTTGATTTGATTCCATGATGGCAGTGTTTCAGCGAGTAGATCGGCAGTGCGGTTGGCACAACGGGCTATCACGGTAGAACATATGTGTTGCCGCCACCATGGGATTGTACTTCACGACAAAACAAATAACCACCACAATTTATGCACCATTCTGGTACATTGAGCTTGTGTGTTTTTGTTTAATGAAGCAGAAGGGGCCACCCCTACTGGTTAATATTAGATAAAAAAAGTCTGAACAAAGCTAGAAGGAAAAGAAAACAAAAAGGAATTAAAACTAAGAAAGTTCGTCTAGCCATGTTTCAATATTTATTGATACTTTAGTTCTTTGCACCCCCATTAAACATCCAGTCATTCCTTTGCAGCTAAATACTCTATGCCATGAGGACTATGATTTCCATATAAGAAGGCACGTTTTCAGCAGCTTGAAAGCTTGTACGGGTTGCAGGTTTGCAGGGTATGTGATGCCGATAGCCTCAGCCATCAGTTTCTGGCAAAACTGCATAATAGATGTCTGAAGCTTTCCTCTATGTAGAGTAGAGAGTTCACGGACATAGGAATCTATCTTTCATGAGCACCCAGAAAAATAGCTTGTGTTTTTGTTGACATGAAGACTGTTAGTTTTAGATCTGTTTTGACCGCAAGGTCAATAGAACAACCAAAAATAGCGTGGATTCATTTTTGGTTAAAACCGACTCAGATTCGTTATTAGTCTTGATCGCGAGGCTAAACCTAAGAGATAATGGACTCGGCCCCGCACCTACAGCGCTATATAAACGGAGGGGTCGCCTTAGGACGCCCCAACGTAGAACACATCTAAGTTTTCACCCAACCGATCGCTAAGAACGCTGAAAGGTGCGGAAGCTCGACGTCCTCGACCGGGGCAAACCGGCCGGTACCGTCTAGAAGGCTTCCGCTACCCCAAGAATACGCTGAAGGAGAGACTCCGCTACATCCCCGACAGCGCCTTCGCCATCGACTTCATCACCGCTACACCAACGACAATGGACAACACCACCGCCGGTATACGCCGAACCGTTCTTTTCTGCATTAGTTAATGTTCTAGATGTGATCTATTTGTTTCGACTATGAGATCCTGTTTAAGTAATTAATTAAGTTTAGTTCTAACAAAGACTACCAAAGCGAAGTAAATGCTTGGATACTTTGACTGATGAGTGTTGCCTATTACCCCAGATATATTTCCATGATCTGCCCCCTCTCCCATTTGTACTCCTTGTAGGAAAATTTCTTTTAATTCACAAAAGTTTTGGAAAGCCTCACGAGGAAGAGAAGATGAAACAAGTCCTCGAGGTGTGCTGCCTGAAGCACATTTTCTAGGGATACATTTTCTCTTATGACATGAATATGGATGGGGGTACTCTAGTTCGAGCAACCTGCCATTCCATATAAAAAACTCGACCTGCCGGGGGACCTGCCATTCCATATAACTTGCCAAAAAAGTATGCTGCATCCATCACCCAAATATGCCTGCACGATTCCTTTGAACTGAGTTAATAACTTAAGGATACTTCTCCACCAAAAAGAACCTTAGATAGTGGCAGTTGGCCATTTGAATGAAAATTTTCCCATAGCACCTTTATCCATTAGATTGTGAAGAACTTGTGAAGATTTTTTTATAAAAAGGACTCATTTTTCATTTTTTCCCTTGAGCTTGTGTTGGACTCTATTGCACTCTAGGAGACAAAGAGCTGTTGATGCTGGGTACATATTGGGGGAAACCCAGATAAAAGTTGGGAACTTCAATACTCCATCAAAATACATAGTTTGAGGATTTAAAAAAATCTATAAAAATTACCATAGGTACTTGATACACTGTTGTGGCTGGCACCCAAAATATATCTCTACGTCATTTAGGTAACCCAAGGTCCAAAACTTTCACTGCATCACGTTGTTTGGGCCTGGAGAACTGCGTGAAAACTTCCTGGACGTTGTTTGTTAAGCTGAGATTTAGACCCGAGGTGTCTAGTGCCTGGCTCCTACAGTTCCATATAATGGCGTCTCACTTTGATATCCTGCAACTGCAACATATGCATATATAATTTATCCAAAACTGAGCCCGTCAATCTGCAGATTTTGCACCGACTCTGCAACAACTCACATCAGTAGGATATCCAGCTACATCATGTACTATAGCAGATCGTTATGCAAATTGTTCGCACCGGCCGGAGTCAATCTTGATCAGAATGTATGGTACATACAAGAGTGTAAAAAACAGAAGAGTGTTTGTCTCCGAATTAAAAGAAAAAGGAGTATTTTTGTGCTCTGCAGTATTCAACCCCTGTCTCTTAGTGTATCTCGATCAGAATGTATAGTACAGAGCACAATACACTCTGTCTCTGAGTGAGAAAGAAAAAATTTTGTTCGCTTTCAAATTTCACAACACCCAAATACTACTACTACACTACGTGCTCATATTTACAGTAGGCAAGGATGACTGGTCTCGCCTTTATTTAAGAACTAAGTAAAACACTTAAGTCAACGGATGTGCCATTTTAGAGAACAATATAAAGGAGCACAGGGGGTGCTAACAACTGTTGGAACCTACATCGATCGTCGCACATCAATCGTAGTATAATTATATGAGTGTTGTCCGATTGGTACAAGCGCCTGCTCCAGCAGGAAGCCCGTCAAAACGAGGTCAAACAAAATTCGAATATCCGGAGATTTGGACAAGTTCTTTGCTTCCTTTTTTATGTTTGCAAGACTGAGATGCTAGTATTCATCTGTAAAAAAAAAAATCCGGTTGTCAAGTAGAAGCTTCGTTTGTGGGTTTATGTGTGTACACAAGCATGGAAGCCGCAGCTGCATATTCTTTCTTTTACGAACTTAGAGCACTCGGCTAATAACATATGAAAATTCATATAGAAAATACAATACCTTTATAGAAAGATTATGAACCTGATCGAAGTACCAAAAATTAAAGACCTACTAGTACAGTTCCATAAGACCTAGGCAGTCACGTGCTAACAATACTAACATATGACAATTCTACGGATCCAAGGTAAATTTTACCACTATCTCTTTCCACTAGTACAGTTCCATAAGACCTAGGCAGTCATATCTTGTAACTTTTCACCTTTAGCACCAATTCTTATTGCCAATAGATGGCTATCTTTGCCGAACGGGAGCTCATACTTCTCGCGGTGCAATGCTACCCAATATCCACCTCTCTTATCGGGTCGCACATTGTCTGGATATCCTGGCAAGTCCGCGAATGATTCCGAAGTCCCGGCCTTGGGCCCTTGGAGCCAAACCTTGAGTAACTTGCATGGGCCGGTAAGCGCGACAACAAGGTGTGTCCTGTCGGCACTAATGGATATGCCATTAGGGTATGTCACGTCGGAAAGGAGCACGGTGACCTCGTTTGTCTTTGGATCGTACTTCAATATGCGTCCGGTCGAGTCGCCTGTTCTGGTGACCATCTCGTGTTGTGCTCGTGTGTACGTCGTGCTACTTGAGGTGAAGTAGACGTCTCCGGTGACTTGATCCACGTCCACTCCATTTGTGAAGCTAAGGGGCACGCCGGCTGCCTTGGTCGCTAGCACGGTTGCCTCCCCGCCTTCAGGCCCCACCCGCATCAACCCCATGTAAGCATCAGCAATATAGAGATATCCAGAGTCGCGGTGGAACCGCAGGCCCAACGGACGACCGCAGGAGCTCTCTGTTGCGACCGTGGGGAGCTCGGATGTCTTGCTTGAGCAGTTGTTCCTTACATAGCTTGGACTATAGGCGAACGTCTTCCAACCGATGCCTTCACCGCCGTACTTAAGGATTCGGCCGTCTGAGACACTGACATATGGCCCTGCTCCGTGCGCGTCGAACGCCACGCTCTCGGGGCCGATCACCAATTCTGGTAGGTCCAGGTGCTGGGTCTGGCTCGCGTCGATGGCCTTGGTTATGCTCGGCCCTACGCGAGCCGCGGCGGCAGTGGGCACGAGCAGCAGGACAAGGAGGTAGATGGCTAGCATGACGAGCTTCGAAGCGTGGCCCATGTTCTCCGTGATTGTGGTCGGTCGAACGCGATCTTCTCCCTGTAATTTCGCTGTTGGCGAAGCCGTTTCTCTGTGCGTCGAGTGTCTCTGGTTTGATGGAGGAGACGGCATACCAGCCCTCTGGTTTTATTGATGATTCCAGTAGCTCCGAAATACGACTCGGGTTCATGTAAAAAATAAAATAAAAACGATACGACTCGGGTTCAGCGGCCGCGTCCGTTTCCGGGTCCCCACCTCAATGACCGCAACGTAAACTGACTCCGGATCCGTATCCGTATCAGTTTCATCTCTGCGATTTGTGTATCTTCTGTTTTCTGTACAATTTCCGTATCTGCCGCCCGTATCTGTAATACTGTAGCAGTTTAATTACCTATCCGCCCGTAGCAGTTTCCGTAAGAGAACTAGAGAGAACTTTGAGTTGGATATCAGTTCCACCAGACGATCAGGCCGGCGGCAGGCACAGGCTTTGGACATCAGCCACGCGTTCCGGAGGGAGCTTCCGGTAGTTGAGCAATACGCTAGCACGAACCTTCCTCATCAGCTTACAGTCGAAGAACTGAACTGTAGCAGGGGCCAAGCAGTCGTAGTGTTTTTGATCCCTGAAATCCATGGACCTCACGAAAGGACGATGCCATGAAAATCAACTCTGCGTGTGGCCAGAACTGAAATTCTTGGTTGCATTGTTATCACTCCTGATGCCTCCGATTCTTACAAGACATGTGCTCCCTGCATGCTCCATCTTATCTTATATTTACTAATTGAAGACTCCTTTTGAGGCCTCTATATTAATCGTGAAAAAATCCTAGAAATTCTCACAAAAAAGCAAAACATCCGACCATTGCTTTTAATGACCAATAAATCACAACCATTGATAAAACAATCAATAGGAGTCCTGATAAGTGGCCAGATATTTTCCCGATCAACCAAAGCTGCGTCACCTTCCAAAACAATCAATAGGAGTCCTCGTGAGTGGTGAGATATTTTCCCGATCAAACCAAATGACGGTAACCTTCCAAACCAAATGATATTAAAAGATTTCCATCAATCCTACAACTCGATGGGCTCCTCTTCCGTAACTCCTAAACCATCGTTTGTGAAGCCGTGGATCAAGATGGAGATCCATGTACAAAAAGCAAGGAAAAGGACGATGTGAGGTGCTAGGAAGAGCTCCAGATACGTAGTTACACATGTGTCGCAGGTAATAGAGGTAGTGGGCATGTTCCCATGAGGCATGAGAAGCATGCAGGAGCCATGCATGTATGCCGCTTAGCTTCCGTCAAGACTCAAAACTAAGGAGCAACAAGAAATAATGTTGCCTAGCGACAACTACAACGACCAAGGCGTCGTCGAATCGGATAGAAACTATAATCAGGTATCACCTCCTTCGGTTTAAGATTATATTGTTTAGTCATGGGCTGGAGTCACGGAGCCATGCACATGATCCCTTATATAAACTTATGTATAAGGTATGATGTATTGTACTGCTATGGTTGATTATAATAATAAATAGAACGAGTTTGCTGGAAGACGCGTTTTGGCTTGATGTGTCTGCAGCGCCTAAACTCACTGGACATTATCAGACATGAATCAGAAGAAGAATAACAATTGGATGTGCTAATATGAGCTTCTAGGTACGGATAAAGTTTTACTGCTGTAATCTTAGACAATTCCTCGCAAATACTTTAATGCAATTTCTTCCCATGCCGAATAGTTCCATACAGTTTTAATTGAATAGTATCTTCCGATTTATCCAGCAACTACCAATACAGCTATAATTATAAAAAAAAACAATTATACTGTCCAAGTTGTTTATTATATTTTTCGCAGGCTAACGGGAGATTCTTCAGCATGGCTCCATCACTGGACAAGCGGTCACATAGGCCCAGTAAAACAGTGCTGAAGAGAAGAGTGACACAACTATCGGTAACATTTTTTTCCTCTAAACTATAAGTTTTTAGAATAACATAACAATTTGATAGTCTAAGTTCTTTATTCAATTTTTCCCAGGCTCAGCATAGCTATTTAAACAACTGGACAAATGGTCACGGACGCAGAAAATAATGCTGAAGAGAAGAGTAACATAGAAACCTCACTAGATTACTAACTGACTACATCTTGGTTAGTCATTCATTTTTCATATACCTATATCTTGGGCTACGTCTGACAACTAATATATGTTTTTCTCCATTTGATTATCAATGAAGGTTTTAGGGAAACAAAGAAAAGGGCTCCTTTCAAAGTTTAAAAAGCTTTTGAAGCAAGTTAGTTTAAATATGTTAAACATATGAGCGAGACTCAGTGTATCTAATACACATCTCTGTGTGTAAGTTTTTTTATTGATTATATAACTTTGTATTTGTTTTCTTTCCTTGAGTTAAAAAAGTGAGGTTTATTGCTTCCTAATATTGGTACATCAACCCTGAAATGGTAGTTAGTGAGTACTCTGCGTGGAATCTTTGATTAAGCATAGGTGCAAATTTCCTTTGATTGAGTATATTCCTCCAATTTTGAATATGTTAATATAAATCATATTCGGACTAAGAAAAAGTGGTTTTGTTTTGAAAAAATAATAATGCAGAATAAGTATTGTTGTATGTGCGAAGGGTCTTCCTGGGTGCCGCACCACCTCAGGGGTTTCCCTGGGGTATACCCTTTCAGAAAAAGTATTGTTGTATGTTCCTTGAGATACAATTCAAAAACATGATACATGTATCGATATCAGCATGTGCAATAGCCCAGTAAGCCTTATAATTTATAAAATGTATAGGAACAGGTATATTTCATTCCTAAAGGAAAGGTCTAAATTTACTAATGCCTTGGTACCATACAAATTTGTAAGTAAAAATGAAACATCTCAGCCCACAGTTCTACTATACTTGATCTGGAAAAAGTACACTCAATGTAAATTAGCAATATAAAACAAATTTATACAAACAAAATCTAAATATGAATGTACTAAAGAAGTTTATTTTCCATACATAATATATTTATATATATAGTTGAATTAATTAAAAGAATTTGAAAAGGAATTTGCAGGTTGTGGATATATATGGTTGTAGATAAGTTTACAATGTTAATACTAAAAAAAATATTTCCAATTCAGAGAAAAAAATCTAAAATGTTATCTGCAGGCAGAAAAAGGAAGTTTAAGAATTGGATATTTTTATGAGAAAAGAGAATTTGATGAATCGAGCAATAGATTTAATAAAATATATAATAATCTACAATATTGTTGTAACTAAATTGCTAGCCCGTGCGTACTGCACGGGTTGATAGTCTAGTATTTACTAATTGGAGGCTCCTTTTAAGGCCTCCACATTAATCGTGAAAAAATCCTAGAAATTCTCACAAAAAAGCAAAACATCCGACCATTGCTTTTAATTACCAATAAATCACAACCATTGATAAAACAATCGATAGGAGTCCTGATAAGTGGTCAGATATTTTCCCGATCAACCAAAGCTGCGTCACCTTCCAAAACAATCAATAGGAGTCCTCGTGAGTGGTGAGATATTTTCCCGATCAAACCAAATGACGGTAACCTTCCAAACCAAATGATATTAAAAGATTTCCATCAATCCTACAACTCGATGGGCTCCTCTTCCGTAACTCCTAAACCGTCGTTTGTAAAGCCGTGGATCAAGATGGAGATCCATGTAAAAAAAGCAAGGAAAAGAACGATGTGAGGTGCTAGGAAGAGCTCCAGGTACGTAGTTACACATGTGTCGCAGGTAACAGAGGTAGTGGGCATGTTCCCATGAGGCATGACAAGCATGCAGGAGCCATGCATGTATGCCGCTTAGCTTCCGTCAAGACTCAAAACTAAGGAGCAACAAGAAACAATGTTGCCTAGCGACAACTACAACGACCAAGGCGTCGTCGAATCAGATAGAAACTATAATCAGGTATCACCTCCTTCGGTTTAAGATTATATTGTTTAGTCATGGGCTGGAGTCACGGAGCCATGCACATGATCCCTTATATAAACTTATGTATAAGGTATGATGTATTGTACTGCTATGGTTGATTATAATAATAAATAGAACGAGTTTGCTGGAAGACGCGATTTGGCTTGATGTGTCTGCAGCGCCTAAACTCACTGGACGTTATCAGACATGAATCAGAAGAAGAATAACAATTGGATGTGCTAATATGAGCTTCTAGGTACGGATAAAGTTTTACTGCTGTAATCTTAGACAATTCCTCGGAAATACTTTAATGCAATTTCTTCCCATGCCGAATAGTTCCATACAGTTTTAATTGAATAGTATCTTCCGATTTATCCAGCAGCTACCAATACAGCTATAATTATAAAAAAAAACAATTATACTGTCCAAGTTGTTTATTATATTTTTCGCAGGCTAACGGGAGATTCTTCAGCATGGCTCCATCACTGGACAAGCGGTCACATAGGCCCAGTAAAACAGTGCTGAAGAGAAGAGTGACACAACTATCGGTAACATTTTTTTCCTCTAAACTATAAGTTTTTAGAATAACATAACAATTTGATAGTCTAAGTTCTTTATTCAATTTTTCCCAGGCTCAGCATAGCTATTTAAACAACTGGACAAATGGTCACGGACGCAGAAAATAATGCTGAAGAGAAGAGTAACATAGAAACCTCACTAGATTACTAACTGACTACATCTTGGTTAGTCATTCATTTTTCATATACCTATATCTTGGGCTACGTCTGACAACTAATATATGTTTTTCTCCATTTGATTATCAATGAAGGTTTTAGGGAAACAAAGAAAAGGGCTCCTTTCAAAGTTTAAAAAGCTTTTGAAGCAAGTTAGTTTAAATATGTTAAACATATGAGCGAGACTCAGTGTATCTAATACACATCTCTGTGTGTAAGTTTTTTTATTGATTATATAACTTTGTATTTGTTTTCTTTCCTTGAGTTAAAAAAGTGAGGTTTATTGCTTCCTAATATTGGTACATCAACCCTGAAATGGTAGTTAGTGAGTACTCTGCGTGGAATCTTTGATTAAGCATAGGTGCAAATTTCCTTTGATTGAGTATATTCCTCCAATTTTGAATATGTTAATATAAATCATATTCGGACTAAGAAAAAGTGGTTTTGTTTTGAAAAAATAATAATGCAGAATAAGTATTGTTGTATGTGCGAAGGGTCTTCCTGGGTGCCGCACCACCTCAGGGGTTTCCCTGGGGTATACCCTTTCAGAAAAAGTATTGTTGTATGTTCCTTGAGATACAATTCAAAAACATGATACATGTATCGATATCAGCATGTGCAATAGCCCAGTAAGCCTTATAATTTATAAAATGTATAGGAACAGGTATATTTCATTCCTAAAGGAAAGGTCTAAATTTACTAATGCCTTGGTACCATACAAATTTGTAAGTAAAAATGAAACATCTCAGCCCACAGTTCTACTATACTTGATCTGGAAAAAGTACACTCAATGTAAATTAGCAATATAAAACAAATTTATACAAACAAAATCTAAATATGAATGTACTAAAGAAGTTTATTTTCCATACATAATATATTTATATATATAGTTGAATTAATTAAAAGAATTTGAAAAGGAATTTGCAGGTTGTGGATATATATGGTTGTAGATAAGTTTACAATGTTAATACTAAAAAAAATATTTCCAATTCAGAGAAAAAAATCTAAAATGTTATCTGCAGGCAGAAAAAGGAAGTTTAAGAATTGGATATTTTTATGAGAAAAGAGAATTTGATGAATCGAGCAATAGATTTAATAAAATATATAATAATCTACAATATTGTTGTAACTAAATTAGCTAGCCCGTGCGTCTGCACGGGTTGATAGTGTAGTGGAAATTAATGACAGGACAAAGTTACTAAGCAGTTTTATTTGGACTATTGGGACACGGGACCTCATATCGGGTTGGATGTATAAATGACTTGAAACTGTCCTAGATGTAAGGGTGGATGGGATCTTGAAAGAACAAGGAGAACTTTGAGTTGCATATATATCAAGTCCACCAGACGATCAGGGTAGCGGTATGTCTTTGGAGGAGACACATAGGGTGTGATTGCTTGCCTGCAGATGGGCTGGCAAGGCCCGCCAGATGCAGTTTCGTGATGTTTGATTGCTTGCACATGCCGTTGGGCCTGGCCCCATGCGTGCAACAGCTCCCCACGAGCCTGGCTCCCGGGAATCGAAAATGAAATCCATTTCTTCACGGCCAGGCTCGCGTGGGACGGTGGTGCTTGGCTCGTGCAGAAAACTTGGCTCCCGCGGTGCAAGGCGGGGAGGCGCAGGAAAGTCTAGGGTTACCGCCGCCTTTTCGCGCCCTTTCGTCCGCTTTATATCTCACCCCCCTTTCTCCACCCGCGTTGCCGCCACCATTCTCTTCGGTCTCCCTCGCCTTCTCTCTCGCTCGCGCTCTCACGAACCTGGTCCCTCCCCTCTCCTCCGTCTCGCCTTGTGCTTCGACCGTCCGTCGGTGGTCGGTTGAGCAGGAGGTGATGCACACCAGTACCTTCTCCCTCTTTTCATTGTTCCCTCCATGAATCTCAAGGTGAATCCTAGGTTGATTTTTGCCTTGTATGTGCGCAGGGTTGGAGTCGATTTGGTGGTTCCTAGGCATCGATTTGTAGCCGGTAAGGCTATCCCCAACTAGGAGTACCTATTTTGAAGACCCATATAGCTGTTTAGGTGCTGGTGCGTCATTTGGGTGGTGCTTCAAATAGTAGTGTCTCCAACGAAGGACCAAGAAGACTTTCTGCCTGTGGACGTGGGAAAGGAGCGCCAGCTTCCCGCCTCTCCGTTTCTCTGGTCCAGACGGCTCCGCCTCTTCCCGCCTCCGTGCTTCTCTGCTCCATACGGCTCCGCCTCTGCACAAATCGCGTGCTCCACTACGGCGGACAGAACGACGCGTGCTCGGTGTCTGGTTCATGTTCTTATTTTTTCCTTCACGAATCTTATCTGTACCTAAATATTTGTTTGTCTAGCTGAGGATTTAAGCACATATATTTGTTCAGCCATGTCACTTGAGTACTATAGAAAAACTTGGTATGGGTCTGCTGCTGCATCGATGCACAGGGGTGAAGAGCTTGAAGCATGTGCTGTTGTTGTTGGAATGTTAAGGCAGAAGAGGCGTTGGGGAGGTTCTGTGGTAGGCCATAAAACAAAGAAACGTGACCGCATCTATGGGGATATCCGATTAACTAATGACTACTTTATTGAGAGGCCATTGTTCAATCCTGAAGAATTCCGCAGAAGGTACAATGCTAATGAAAATTCAATAGTATTACATGTATGTTAAAATATATTTAGGAAGATATTTCAGATTTTTAAAATGTTTGTCCTATGGTTGATTAGGTACCGAATGCAACAATCCCTTGTACTTGAGATCGAAGATAAAGTTTCAGCCGCAAATGATTTCTTCAAACAACCAAGAGATGGTGCTGGTGTGTTGGGATTCTCAACTAGACAAAAGTGTACTGTAGCATTGAGACTGTTAGCTTATGGAGGGGCAGCAGATGAACTTGATGAAGGACTGTGTACGGGAGAAAGCACGGTCCTACAAACAGTCAAGGAGTTTGCTACCACAATTGTTGAAGTTTCTGGAGATGAATTTCTTAGGCCTCCTTCGGAATCTGAGTTGAAACACATTTTATCGGTGAACGAGGCACGAGGGTTCCCCGACATGATTGGAAGTATTGATTGCATGCACTGGCAATGGGAAAATTGCCCTACTAAAGAACCTCCTATTGATATTATGTTTCTACTAACTCAAATGCTAATTACATTATCCAAGTTCACTTGTAGTAATTACAATGGAATTTCAGCCACAATAGATTCAATAACAATCTGAGCAACCAAGCTACGCTCTCAGCTTGCTAGATTTTGGGCTTCCTTGCAGCTCACATCAAATTCCGACACAATCACAAGCTTGCCTTCGCTACCGCTGCCATGTCTTGCCTACCCACGATGCAACACAACACGAACAGGGGAAAAATCGTTGGCACATACCTCACTGTCGTCGCTGCCGCCCTCACCCTCGTTGTCGTCGCCGCAGCCGCCTCCCTCGCCCGGCACCGCAGCCGCCTCCTCGCCCGGCGCTGCCGCCGCCCTTGCCTGCTTCTGCCCTCAACTTCCGTGGCCGTCGCAGCCACCCTTGCCTGCCGCCGCAGCCGCCGCCCTCGCCAGCCGCACAGCTTTCTCGCTCGCCGCCGGAGCTTCCCGTCAGCCGCCGCAGTCGCCGTAGCCGCCGGCAACCCGATCTGTTTTCTCCACACGACGGTTCGGAGGGGTAGGAGCTGCTTCAAATGTACAGCACCTCCTGTAGCATTCCCAAAATAGTCCTCCTATTTAGGTGCCTCGTTGGAGAGGTTTTTTTCTAAATTTTGACCCATTTTAGGGATAGGTACCCAAATGGGTTCTTCATTGGAGATAGCCTAAGCATGATTCGCGATCTGGATCTATTTCCCCCTCTCTTTTCCCTCCTTTCTCTGCAACTAATGATGACAGATTTCTTCTATTTTTTGTAGGGTTCTTGGGGGATTGAAGGTAAAGCACAAGAATTCGTGTAGTTCCTGTAGGGTTCGGTTCTCTGCTGTGTTGTAGTAACGATTACCACCCATTCCCCCTCTCTTCTCCTCTGTCTGCTGATGATTCTTATTGATTTTCCATTGAGTACTTGTGATGGCTGATGGAATGGTACTAGATCTGAGCACATGTACTTGTGTGTGATGCTAGTTTGCTAATTATGAGCAAACGTCCTTGATGAGGATGCTTATTCGATTTAGTAAAAAGAGGAAACTTGTTTGTTAATTATGAGCACATATCCATGCTGATGATGCTTGTTTGCTTTAGTGAAAGGTGAAAACTGAGCACATGTTCATGTCGATGATCCTCTTTCATTTAGTAAAAGGCTTAAACTGAACACATGTCCCTGCCGATGATGATTTTGTTCTATCTTGATGCCTAAATCTTGCTTATTCGGTTTGTTTTAATTCTAAAAAGGTTGTGTTTTCATTTTGTATGCAATAGATGGACAATGTTGAGCAGAGACGCATGATGCTTGCTAAGGCAGCTGTGTTGTTGCTTTGTTTATGCATGGGTTGTGAGTAGGCTTAGGTTGAGTCAAGGTCGACTAGATAGGATCACCGATGCCATGGATGAAGAGCGTAAGGCCAACCTAAATAAAATATATAATTGCATGTTAGTATCCATATTTCAAGGTAATAATAAATAAAGAAATCCTTAACATGTAGTTGAAGTCATTTGCTCACTTGTAATATGCATTTCTGTCATCATGTAGGATTGCATTGGTGCTATAGATGGGACTTACATGGATGTTAGAGTACCAGCTAAGGTTGCTGCTGCATTTAGGGGTAGAAAGCACTGCACAACACAAATGTTCTTGCTACAGATTGACTTTGACCTCAAGTTCACATATGTTCTGGCTGGGTGGGAGGGAAGTGCACATGATGCTCTCATTCTGGCGAGATGCACTAGAGGGATGATGGGTTAAGGGTTCCACCAGGTACTTGATGAACTAATTAATTTCATACTTAGCTTGCATACATGGCTACTTGATCTAATGCACATAATCATGTTTTATGTATATTCTACCAAGTCGATGATGGCTATGCTTGTTGGCCTAGATTTTTGCCCCCTTACCGGTCTACTAGGTACCATTTGCAAGAATATGGTGGGAGGAACTACCCAACAAATGCCAAAGAGTTATTCAACTTGAGGCATTCTAGTTTAAGGACAATTGTTGAGAGGGCATTTGCAGCATTGAAGGGGCAATTTTGTATTTTAGACAACAAGCCATATCATCCTTTGAAGACACAAGTCAAATTAGTTTTTCCATTTTGCATCCTGCATAATTGGATAATTGGACATGTGTAATGATGAAGTAATACCTGATGAGCCTACTTGGGAACCTAATCATAGTGGTAATGTGATGACTCATGGTCTCCAGATATAGGACAATGTTGCATGGGGCGAGTGGGACGAATGAAATTGCCTATAGCATGTGGAACAATAGGGGAACCTATCGGGTGTAGTGTTTGTTTGTTGTCTGCTCATGCTCACTATTTCTACTGAGGCAAGGGACATTTTTGATGATGTAATAATTATGTGCTATGATGATTTCCTATTTAATTTACTGAGCAAATGGACATGTGCTATGCTTATTTCCTATTTAATTTTCTAAGGCAATGGACATGTGCTATGATCATTTCTTGTTGATTTTCTCGAGACAATGGACATGTGCAATGATGATTTCCTACTTATTCTTAATATTGAGGCAATGCTGTTGTGCTGTGATGATTGGTTTCTTATTACTTACGCAATGGAGTTTCCTATCTGAATTTTGAGTCAAAGGAGTAGTGTTGTGATGAATTTGTTCCTTATTCCTATCTGAATTCTGAGTTAAAGTAGTTGTGCTGTGATGAATTGTTTCTTATTCCTGTCTTCATTCTAAACTCTTGAGTCAAAGGAGTTGTTTTGTGATGATTATTTGCATTATATCTTACATACACTCGAGGCAATGGCTGACTAACATAACTAGGATGGCTGAGGAGGTCGTGAGTGTTGACACCGAGGTTGAGATTGTGCCACCCGTGGCTCATCCCGCTGCTATTCAGTAGCGTGGCAAGGGTGCTATGCGCTGGACATGTGCCATGTCTGGTTGTGTGAGCTGATCTCCACTGGTGTGAGGATTGATAAGGGATTCAAGGAGGTGCACCTGAATCACGTTACTCGTAACATTCTGGTCCAGGGCTTAATAGGATTGATAGAAACCGATGTCAACAAGTTGCAACTTCTTTTCTGGAAGCTTATCTCTAAAGAACTCCCGGGTTAAGCATGCATGAGTGAGGATAAAGTGTGCAGAAAAGACTAGTGTTGGTGTGTGAGGTAAGTTTTGAGGGTTTATTAAGCTGCCATGTGTAAGTGGGCTCTACCTGGAGAGGTGGGACATTACAGCTTGCCAAGGCCTTGCATGACTTTGGAGGCAATGATGTCATTGGTACTTTGGTTAACAACCATTTGCGCAAGTGGAGGTAGAGGTGGATAAGGGTGTCCAAGCTTAGGGAGTTGAGTGGTGCCAACCTGGGATGCATATAATTGCACCATCACACTTGACGATGAGCACTACAAGGGCCACATCAAGGTATGTTTCATTTTTAGAGTTCAATTTATTTTTTCCTAATCAACAACATCTAGTCATCGATATGTGTTTCTTTTATTTGTAGGCACACCCTAAAGATGGTGAGTACTTGAACAAACCAATTGAGAACTACAAGTAGATGTTGATCATATTTGGGAATGGTAAGGCCGCTGGCAAGTATGCTATGGGATCCAATGGTCCTTTAGGTAACCCACGGGATGATTTTGCAGATAGCTCTGTGGTCAAGTGTGAATCCTTTGATGAGGAGAAAACCGCTGCTGCTGTTCATGGGATTTCCAAGGCCATAGGTGATGCATGCATTAGTGCTGGCCCTCCTCCTCACAAGAGGAGGAGGACTGCATCGACCGACAAATATAGTGTTGCCCTGGCTAGCATGACTGATGCAGTCAAAGACGTGACTCGCTGCAATTCGTGAGACCAAAGTTGAGGCATTTAACCCATAGCTGTATGGTGCAGTGATGTACATGCCTCGGCTTCACCGAGGAGGCTCGGATCTGTGTTTTTCCTCATCCGATGGACAATAAGGCTCATGGTGATGCATTTGTCAACATGACTAAGTCACACCGCGAACCGTGGCTTAGGACTTGGCTTGCCAAGCACTACTACATCTAGACCTCCTAGCATGCATACTGATCGATCATTCTTTTGTGGAGTGAAGCTTCTACCAAGCTGCTTCCTCCTCTTGTGCACTGATTATTTTGTGCAGGACTACCGACTAGAGCTAGTAACAAGAGGCTCCCTTCTTTTGGTTAGTTACAACATGCTTGTAAGCTTATTGTGCAATACTTCACTCCTGTTTGGGTGCAATGGTGGTGTATGGTCCTTTAGGTCTTTGTAGGTTATATATGGAGGGGTTCTATCACTTAGGTTCAATGGCTTTCGATGATGTATCCGATTAGTCGGTTATTGCCTATGATGTGACATTTAGAACTTGGTTGTGAGCTGCTCTATTTGCTAGTAACTTGATCTAAGCACAACTGCTTTGGTTGTGAGCTGCTCTATGTGGTGCTGGACGGTGTGCTTAGTTACTTATGATTCCGGGGTTGTTTGGAGTTTCTCTCTCCCCAACGCCTTAGAAAAGATTTGGGGGTGGCGCCGCTGTAGCCGTGGGTGGCAGGAGTGCGATGGGCTGCGGGGTTGGTGCGGGGCGTGTTGACGGTCCTTATGGTCCAATTTTACCGTCAACATGTTGCATCTTTTTGAATCAAACACCATCACCAAGAATAGACATAGGGATTATTTCTAACAAATTCCACTAGTCTTGGTGAAATTATGAATGCAGGTGCAATTCATATGAAAACAGGGGAAAACATGCACGAAACATGGACTTTGCAATCGACGGATTTTCCCCGGACTAAAGAATATAGTCCAAAAGCCCAAAACCACAAAACAGAGCCTTAACATCAAACCAAGCAAGTGGATTGGGCCAAGTACACAGCCAGGAGAAGGCACCGAGAGAAGAATCAAGCCCAGGAGAGTCCAGGCCGGTTCGGCCGAACCACCCTAGTGGGTTCGGCCGAACCGACAGTGGGCCCCCCGGCCCATCTTTCTCTCGGCGGTTTGTCACCGACGTCCGGAGGTCGGTTCCACCTGCAATTAATGCCACCGACGTCCGGAACCGCCTCCAAGTTGCCGACCTTCCAAGGCTATAAATAAAGGGGTACACCCCCATCTCTCAACACACCACCAACATCAAGATACAAGACAAAACTCTCATCCTTAGGCCAAGGGCCTCTTGTATCTTAGTAGAATAGGAGAGAGGGCAAGGAAGAGGAAGGAGTGTTCCTCCCTTTTGCAAAGTGGAGTAGTATTTCCTTTTCTTTTACCTTGGCGTGTAAACACTCTTTTTGGTGATTTATACGTGGTGATCTACTTATCTATCGTGACATATCTTTGTGTTAGACGTAATTCTTGTTATACTTGTTTACGGGATCATCGCTCAGCAAGAAGTACTCTAGCTTTCCGAACTCGGCTCTAGGCCGAGGCTAGAGTAGTGGTCAATAGCATAGACGTGGTGTCTAGGGCCGGAGATCGCCTTTGTTTGCTGTGTGCCCCACGGTTTGTAGAGGTAGGTGGCAGGAAGTGACAGCCCTGTCATCCAAAGGAACCCTCCACGTTCGGGTACATAGTAGAGCTTTCGTAGACCGGAGTGGCTTGGCAGACCAAGCCTAAGACGGTGCCCGAAGTAAACAAGTCTAGCTTGCGTTCGTCTACCTTTAAAGGATAAATAGATAAGAGTCACCCTCTCGACCCTATTTTGCTACGTTGTCTTGGTTGTCCTTGGGTAAACTAACCTTGTTGCAGAAATACTCTGTTCCCTCGCGGATATAAATACGATACCTTGGAATACTCCCGGGTGAAGTGCTACAACGGTATTCCGTGCGCTTGCGGATTTATTCGTGACGTAAGAAATACCAACAAGCATTTCCGGCACCGTTGCCGGGGAACGGTTGTTATCTTTGTAACGAATCAGGTTTGCCCTCGTAATCTATCTTACTTACCGTTCTGTTTTTATTTTTTTCCCTACATTCAAAATTTCACAAAAACATATCATGGAGTCACACCCAACCATCCAATCTTTCTCCACTCCACGGGGTGAACTCTTAGAGCCACCATCATCATCACAACCTATTTCTTCACCTGGCTATGAGTTCTCCCCGATTACATTTCGATGATTAGAGGTTTATCCTTTTCGGGTTTTAAACATGAAAATCCTTATGAACACTTGCGAGAGTTTGAACATTTGTGTTCATGCCGATTGATCCATGGCATGACACAAGAAACATTGAAGTGGAAGTTGTTTCCCTTCTCTCTCAATGAGAAGGCGAAGCAATGGTACACTTACACCGCTAAGAGAGTGAACGGTGATTGGAAAGAATTGCGAGACAAATTTTGTCTAGCATTCTTCCCCGTATCTCATATCACTTCTCTACGAGCGGAAATAATAGGCTTTCGACAAGAAGAAAAGGAAACCTTAAGTGCGTCATGGATTCGGTTCTGTTCTCTAACGGACTCCGGACCAGAATTATTGCTCCCCGAACCCGTTTTATTACAACACTTTTATTCGGGATTGAGCAACGATACCGCACTTTATCTTGACACGGCCGCGGGTGGATCTTTTTCTCATAAGACCATAGCGGAAGCACACGAACTTTTGGATCGAATTGTGGAAAACACACCTTTTTCCGCTGACTTACTCGTAGAGCCGGAGTCGAAGATGAGGAACTCGTTGTGCAAGAGACACAACACTTGGTGCCCATGATGGAGCACCTAGCACTCGAGTCCTCATCTAACACAAGAACAATGATAGAGGAAGATGAACCTCTTGATTTCCCATTTGAGTTCAAGGAAGAAATTTTTGAAGATTTTGGAAACACCTTGAACTACTCCTATCAAAAGAAACCAGCACTCCCTGCACCAACCCCGAACCTATTGAAAAATCTCTTCTCGTAAAAACTGTTCGGAAGTTGACAGCAATTATGAGCGATGAATGGTTGATGGAAAACGAACTTTCTTCGGAAGTTCTTCGACTTGATCATCCTAGATCAACCATTCGTGGCTCAATTCGGGGAGTAATGGTAGATGTTCTCTATAATCCTCTAGTAGGTGCCAACATCATGTCCGAATCTTTTGCTTCAACTTTATTTGGAAACGAGACATGGGCACCTTCCCGACAAACTCCTTAAAGCCCCACCGGGGCAATTTTTTGAGAGTTTGGGGATCATTAGAGATGTTTGCATTAAGCGTAATGAAGCAGAGGTTTCCTTGGACTTTCACGTTTTCGAATCCTGGATTTCGATGTTTTGGCTCGGTCATCCCATAGAAAAGCTTTTCTTAGGGATATCACCTTCAGGAACCTTAGACTTCACCCTCGGCAAGAAAACTTTTTCTCTTCCTATCATTCATGCAAGCAAAACCTTGACTCGGAGCTCGGCTAAATTACACTACCACCGAAAAAGAGCTCCTTGCTGTTGTTTTTGCTTTTGATAAGTTTAGATCCTACTTGACTGGAGCAAAAGTCATTGTTTACACCGATCATGCTGCTTTAAAGTTTTTGCTCAATAAGAAGGATGCTAAACCTCGTTTGATACGATGGGTTCTTCTACTCCAAGAGTTTGATGTAGAAATCCGTGATAAGAAAGGAGTAGAAAATTCCGTGGCAGATCATTTGTCGCGTATACAATTCACTAACCTGCAGGAATTACCCATCAATGATTTCCTACGCGATGACATGCTGCTCCTAGTGAGGGACTCACATCCATGGTACGCCGACATTGTGAACTTCATGGCAACGGGGTACGTACCACCCGGAAAGAGCAAGAAACGACTCATCTATGAGAGTCGCCGTCACTTATGGGAAGAGCCCTTCCTTTACCGTGTCTCGCGCCGATGGATTGCTAAGGCGATGTGTGCCCATACCCGAGAGCACACGAATCATTGAGAAGTGCCATGCATCGCCATACGGGGGACACTACGGCGTGTTTCGTACACAGGCCAAGATATGGCAAAGTGGCTTCTTTTGGCCAGCCATGTACGAAGACACAAAGGAATTTGTCGGGCGATGCCCGTAATGTCAAAAAGTTGGAGGCATCACGGCAAGAGATGCAATGCCCCTCAACTACAATTTACAAGTCGAGCTCTTCGACGTATGGGGCATTGACTTCATGGGACCGTTCACCAAGTCACATGACTGCGAATACATCTTGGTGGCGGTAGACTACGTGTCTAAGTGGGTGGAAGCAATGCCTTGCAGGGCCGCAAATGCCAAGCATGCTCGCCGGATGTTCCACGAAATTATCTTCCCAAGGTTTGGAACACCGAAGCTAGTGATAAGCGACGGAGGGTCTCACTTCATTGATAAGACCTTCCGAAGCTTCCTAAGAGAACTTGGATCAAGGCATAATATCGCTACTCCATACCACCCTCAAACCAGTAGGCAGGCCGAGACCTCAAACAAGCAAATCAAGCGGATCCCGCAAAAGACCGTAACAGAAATGGGGAAGGGATGGAAGGACAAGCTACCCGATGCACTATGGGCATACCGTACAGCATACAAGACACCCATAGGCATGTCCCCATACCAGCTCGTGTACGGGAAAACATGTCATTTACCCGTCGAGATGGAACACCGAGCGTATTGGGCCATCCGGAAATGGAACATGGACTTTAATGGTGCCGGACGCAAAAGAAAAATGGAGATAGCTGAGTTAGAAGAATGGAGAGACAAAGCTTACCACAACTCAGCTATATACAAAGAAAGGACAAAAAGGTGGCACGACAAAAAGATAAAGATAAAGGTATTTAAGGTTGGAGATAAGGTCTTGCTATTCAATTCACGGGTGAAACTCTTCGGGCATGGAAAATTAAGAAGTAAATGGGACGGACCATACACGGTTATTGACACCTCGTCACATGGAGCGATCACACTTCAAGACGACGAAGGTAAAATATTTAAGGTAAATGGTCAGCGCCTTAAAATTTATTTCGAGCCCGATAAAGATAAAGAATTTGATGTCATGCACTTGATTAATTTAAATTTTCTCTCATGATAGCTCTTTCTTATCTATATCCCGTAGTAGCTCTTTCCCCGAAATAATTTTAGCAAGCAATCAACCGTAAAAAGAAGGGGACCAGTAGGGGCCCACTACAGCTCGGCCGAACCCCCTTGCTGGTTCGGCCGAACCAGACATGCACTCCCAAACGGTCACTTTTTTCTTTCATCTTTTGTCTCCAACGGTCACAAGATCAAATCTCCCTGCTTAGTGCCTTCCATGCTGCGGGAAAAATCAAATTAATTCTTTCCATGCTTTTATCTATAAATGAAGGTGTTTTCCTTCATTTTTCCCTTGCACCTTTCTTCCACCTTGTCCATTTCGCACAAAAAAAAAAAAAGCTTTTGCCCAGCACCATGGACAGCAGCATCCCAAGCCTCGACGTCTCCGTCACCACCAGCGAGCTTTGCCGCCAAGTCGGCCTCGAAGACATCCTTGATCATGTCTCCATTCCCAGCGAGCAAGCCTTGATGATCCATGATCTACCGCTCGCTATTGAACCTCCACCCACAGCAGCAAGAACACCCTCCAAGAGCTCTCCCGCTGCTGTGGCACCTCGCCAAAAGAAAGGGAAATCTACCCCCAAGAAGAAGAGCGCCGACGCCGCCGACAACGCTCTCCTTCCTAGAGAGAAGTACGTCGGCACCCTCGCTACCAAGAGCGGGCAGGTGGTGCACCATCAATATGAGGGGCGCAACCTGCCTAGCCCCATCAAGAAGCCCGGCGAGAGGTTCAAGATCAAGGGAATCCGCGGTGGCGGAAAGCAGCTCATCCCGCCGCTCACCTCGGCGGAAAAGAGAGACGCCCGCGAATCCGTGGGCGACACTCCTCCTAAGAGGATAAGGAGGCGTCTCTCTCCCTCTCCCATCAAGAGGGCAGGGGGAATGTATGAAAGCGAGGAGGAGAAAACTCCTAAAAAAAAGCCCCTACCAAATCCTCCTCGCTAAACACGTTGATCTCCGCGAAGCCCATGAACGCCTACGTGACAATGTCGCGGAGATCAAAGACGCTATTGAAGACTTGAAGGATGCCCAGGCGAGCCATCGCCGCAGCACCAACTCCAAGATCAAGCGTCTCTTCAAGGACGCGGGGAAGGAGGACGAATACGACGTTTAAAATGAACCTTCCCGCGTTCATCATTTCCTGCAGCGCATTTAGTTTAATTTCCTTTTTTCAATCATTTTTTTCAATTCCTCAAGATTGCAATGCGCCTGCTCTTTTAAATTTTTAATCATATTAGTGCTCCCCGGTCTTCCCTTACCGGTAGAGCAAGTTTTGTTTCGAAATATCTTTGTCTATTTTGAAGAAAACAGGCAAAAAGGCAAGTGTGGGGGGACATCGCGGAAAGCAAAGACAAACACACGCGTAGCGCGCAGAAACATCACGAGGAAAACAACACAAGCACAAACTCGCGAAACAGAGCACCGCGTGGGGCCCAAGCCGGCTCGGCCGAACCCACAAGGGTGGTTCGGCCGAACCCCGGTGGGTCCCACTCAGCCCCCGCTTCCTCGTGGCACTTGAGTTTGTTTCCCACACTTCCTTTTCGCCTACTTTATTTGTCAAGTTCATTCCGAGACGCGAAAAACAATTACTAAAACTTGACCAACTAAAACTTGGGAAGATTTCTTTTGAATACCTTTTCCCAAGTCTCTCCCTAATGCTCTCATGATGATCTTGCACACTTTTTATTACTCGCTTCATCACCACTTGCTCGTGAACAAATAATCAAATCCATAGGACCCATGTTTTTCTAGATTATTGGCAAGTGTGATATGGCTCGACGAAATGATCTTATGCTTAGCTTACCGAGTCCTTGGGAATTTTATTTCACAAAACAAAAATACCATGGCTTCATGCTCCTCTCTTGATACAAAAATTCCTACCAATGCCATATGATGATCATACCTTGCAAAACTTACATACATATGCTGCTTGTGATTGCAATGAGCTTTACCAAAATTGAGTGACCCTAGAGAGAAACTTGTCATGCTCTCTTGATCAAGATCACGTACACTCCACCAGGGCTAAACTCCTACACTAGGAGCTAGCACCCCACCAAAATAAAGACACTCCTCGTTTGCACCTCTTTTTACCTCTCTCTCTCTCTCTCAATCACGCATAAACGAGACATGGCTATGTAAAAGCTCACACGGATGAGCAATGAAAAGAAAGCTCACAAAGATGAGCAATGAAAAAGAGAGAAGAAAAGAGATGCTCAAGCATAGAGCAAGAAAAGAAAAGAAAGAAAATAAAAAGATAGCCATGTCTCGAAAATGCAAAATAAAGAGAGGTCGATTTCAATAGGAGTTGTCACTTTTTCATATCCATACACACACGCACTTCTTGATCAAGGTTGCATGACTTGGCTTCTCCATGGATCCTTTCTTTTGGCTTAGCAATATTTGTGATACAAGTATGCCTCTCTCATTCCCTACCAAGCTCCACATACAAGCCTAAGAAGTAGGAAAAAGAGAGGCAACACAATGCCTTGGTGAGGAAAACACTTTTTGAGCGATTCAAGAGAATCAAAGAGGAGCGGGAGTCATGTTGTTTATTTTCAAAACTTTCAAAAACCCAAGGTGCTTAGTGAGCAAAAGTATAGTGACTTGAGTCATGAGCTGTTCCACTTATCAATCATCCAAGAATGCATGTTAGCCACCGTCACGTTCACAAGTAAAACGGTGTGGCTTGTAATAACATGTGTGCAGGTCTCTAAGGGGAGAGATCTCTCAACTTACGCTCCCACCTTTACTCGAGGACGAGCAAAGAGCTAAGTGTGGGGGTCTTGTTGACGGTCCTTATGGTCCAATTTTACCGTCAACATGTTGCATCTTTTTGAATCAAACACCATCACCAAGAATAGACATAGGGATTATTTCTAACAAATTCCACTAGTCTTGGTGAAATTATGAATGCAGGTGCAATTCATATGAAAACAGGGGAAAACATGCACGAAACATGGACTTTGCAATCGACGGATTTTCCCTGACTAAAGAATATAGTCCAAAAGCCCAAAACCACAAAACAGAGCCTCAACATCAAACCAAGCAAGTGGATTGGGCCAGTACACAGCCAGGAGAAGGCACCGGAGAAGAATCAAGCCCAGGGAGTCCAGGCCGGCTCGGCCGAACCACCCTAGTGGGTTCGGCCGAACCGACAGTGGGCCCCCCGGCCCATCTTTCTCTCGGCGGTTTGTCACCGACGTCCTGGAGGTCGGTTCCACCTGCAATTAATGCCACCGACGTCCTGGAACCGCCTCCAAGTTGCCGACCTTCCAAGGCTATAAATAAAGGGGTACACCCCCATCTCTCAACACACCACCAACATCAAGATACAAGACAAAACTCTCATCCTTAGGCCAAGGGCCTCTTGTATCTTAGTAGAATAGGAGAGAGGGCAACGAAGAGGAAGGAGTGTTCCTCCCTTTTGCAAAGTGGAGTAGTATTTCCTTTTCTTTTACCTTGGCGTGTAAACACTCTTTTTGGTGATTTATACGTGGTGATCTACTTATCTATCGTGACATATCTTTGTGTTAGACGTAATTCTTGTTATACTTGTTTACGGGATCATCGTCAGCAAGAAGTACTCTAGCTTTCTGAACTCGCTCTAGGCCGAGGCTAGAGTAGTGGTCAATAGCATAGACGTGGTGTCTAGGCCGGAGATCGCCTTTGTTTGCCGTGTGCCCCACGGTTTGTAGAGGTAGGTGGCAGGAAGTGACAGCCCTGTCATCCAAAGGAACCCTCCACGTTCGGGTACATAGTAGAGCTTTCAGTAGATCGGAGTGGCTTGGCAGACCAAGCCTAAGACGGTGCCCGAAGTAAACAAGTCTAGCTTGCGTTCGTCTACCTTTAAAGGATAAATAGATAAGAGTCACCCTCTCGACCCTATTTTGCTACGTTGTCTTGGTTGTCCTTGGGTAAACTAACCTTGTTGCAGAAATACTCGTTCCCTCGCGGATATAAATACGATACCTTGGAATACTCCCGGGTGAAGTGCTACAACGGTATTCCGTGCGCTTGCGGATTTATTCGTGACGTAAGAAATACCAACAGGGCGTCATCCGGAGTTGTTAGTGGCGGGCAGCGGCTTCTCGGGTAGTGGAGGGCAGCGGCTTCCTAGGCGAGTGGCGGAGTGTGATGGCACGTGGCGAGGAGGTGGAGCGCCGCCGGTGGTTGCGGGTGGTAGAGGTGCTAGGCGACGACGCCGGTGCTTGCGTGGGTGGGGGCCAACCGACGACGGGTTGTGGTGGGGATGAAGGAGAAGGGTGAGGGAAGGGACACATGGCAAATGTCGGGAGGTCGCCGGGAGGCCGGGACGAGTGCTGCATGCTTTGGGGGGGGGGTCACGCGCTCGGCCGGTCACAAGTTATTCTCTCCCAAAGGGAAATCCTCTCCCATGAGGCACTCGCATGAACCGGTAGAAGCATTCTTAGCCATCAGCCACACATTCGGAACATAGCTTCCAGTAGCTTGAGCAATATGCTTCACATCAAGAACAAGATTAACTCGTTCAGCCACACTTGGCACTCGTTAGCAAATAATTAATTGGGCATTAGGTTTTTGCCGACCGTGGCTGCCCTCTATTGGTATCCAACTTGGTGTAATCTTTTGGTTAAGTAATTGAGGTAATCTTGCTCTCATGGTATCCGAGAGGGTTCCAAGCCTCTACTCCTTCCGTTAGCCCTAAACTCGCCGCCGACCCCTTGCCGTAGCGTTCCTTCAACGATCGCACCCCTCGCACCCCGCTCTCCGTCGCAGGCTATCACACCGGTGCCCCTCCTCCCTTCCTACTTGGCCTCACGTCGGAGCTGATCCCCTCTCCTGCCACCGGATCGTCTCCCTCCACGGAAGCTAAGGCGATCGCTCAGGAAACCGCCGCACGCCTCCTTACTCTTCAAAATGAGACGAGCAAGGCAGCTCACGAGGCCAAAGCTGCTGCCGCTCGAGCCGACGAGGACGCCGAGCAAGCCTAGCTCCATGCACAAGTTGTTGCGGTGACCTATATCAAGATGATGGCCCCCTTTGTCCTTGAAGAAACATTCACGTTCTACAATCACTAGCGTACGTTCTTCATAAACACTCTCTCCAAGTATGCCTTGGACTCCCTCGTGCTCTTCGATGAGTACGTCTCAAGCATATCCTGATTGACATCGCATGGATTGTACTAAAAAGTCCATGCTAGTTGTTAAGCATAGTTGCACCGGATCTCATTGAAGCTGTCTCAACGCTCCATATGGTTTGGCCTTGAAGAACAGTTCATCGGGAATAAGGAGACATGGTCCATCATCCTCGACGCTGAATTCCCGACGCTTGTGTAAGGCGATCTCCCTGTCACCGAATTCTGTCGTCGGATGAAGAGTATGGTTGATGCCTTGGCAGACTTGGGTGAACCGAGTACCTGATCGTATCCTTGTTCTTTAGGTCCTGCGTGGTATTAATGAGAAGTTCTCCCATATGGCTGCATTGATCAAGCGAACTAGGCTGGTTCGCTGCTTCTCGGATGTGCAATGGTGATCTTAGCATCGAGGAAGTTGCCATGGTCTCCGAGGTGCCTACTTCTCTTGGCGCCATGCCACCTACTGCCCCTCCGCCGCCATGACCCCCTGCACCACCATCGGGTGGCGGCCGGATCGGCTCCTCGGCTACCGCTCCTCTTGGCTCTACTTGCCGCCCCACCGGTTGGCTCTAGTTGTTCCAACTACAATAGGAACCGCCGGCGTTGGCATCCTAACGGCAACGGGGCGGGACTGCCCCATCATGGCCGGTACTTCCCGGCTTGCCAACCCGGAACCCATTCGTCGAGTCCTTTGTTGCCTAGCCGGGTCAGCCGGGTTCGCGCCCACCTCTCGGCTCCTCTGCAGTCACGCCCTCAGGCGTTTGCTGCTGGCTGCTCTAGCGCACCGCAATAGTTCGGTGCTCCTGGTCCACAACACATCATGCCACCTACTCCGTAGCAGACCTCGTGGATCTAGAACCAACGAGACACTCGCAAACAACTTCAACACGACGATGTTCCAACCACCAGCGAGCAATGACTTCATCACGGACTCGGGTGCCTCCTCTCACATAGTTTGAACTCATGGTTCTCGTTCTTACTCTTCACCCCCACATCCTTTACGGCCTCACACATTATTGTTGGCAATGGCTCCTTATTACTAGTTACTAGTAGCAGCGCCCTATCCTTCTCCACACCTACTTGTAATTTACATCTTCATAATGTTGTAGTCTACCCCCACACCATAAAGAATTTAATTTCTATTCGTTGCTTCACCACCGATAATAAACGTTCCATTGAATTTGACCCTTATGGCCTCTCTGTGAAGGATCTCGCTATGAGGAACGTTATCATCAAGTGCAATAGTTCTGGAGAGCTCTACTCTTTTCGTCCACCTATCCAACCCTCTTGCTTCACTGCAACCACCACCTCCGCTGTTGTGCTTTGGCATCGGCAGCTTGGTCACTTAGGTCATTAGTCATTATCACTTTTAGCATCATCTTTAGATTCTTCTCGTAATAAAAGTGAGCTGGAAACTTTGTGTGATGCTTGTCGGTTAGGTTGCCATGTGCATCTTCCTTTTATCGCTTCGTGCCAAACCAAGAAGTTTGAGTTCTCATGCTACAAAGGATTTCGATTTAATACATTGTGATTTGTGGACATCTCCAGTTCCTACCGTCTCTGGCTGCAAGTATTATCTTATCCTTCTAGAAGATTGTTCCCATTATAGCTGAACCTTTCCGCTCCGCTTTAAGTGTGACACCTTTGCTACTATTGCCCGAGTTTTTAACCTATGTTGCCACCTAGCTTACGACCAGTATTAAAATTGTTCAGTGCGACAACGTTCATGAGTTTGACAACTCCTCGACCTATTCCTTTCTCCTCACCAATGGTGCCACTATTCGCATGTCTCACCCCCACACTTCTCCCCAAAATGGCCGAGCTGAGCGCATCATTCGCATAGCAAACAATATTCTACGCTCATTAATTTTCAGGCAGGCTAGCCTTCAAGCTGCCTATTAGCTAGAAGCTCTCCATGCCGCCACATATCTCCTAAACTCGTCACCCGACCAAAACTCGGCTTTCCAAACCCCTTTTTTTTGCTATCTATGGCCACACCGCTTCCTACGATCACCTCCGAGTCTTCGGTGGCAAGTGTTACCCAAATCTCTCTGCCACCACCCCACACAAACTTGCTCCTTGGTCTACACTCTTTGTTTTCTTGAGTTATCCTTCCGACCATAAGGGGTATCCCTGCTTTGACCTTGCCACAAACCGACTCATTATATCCCGTCAGGTCGCCTTTGATGAGACCTCTTTTCCTTTCACGAGACCTCCCTGCTTTACTACCTTCGTCCAACCTTGATTTTCTTTCGGAATTTGACTATGTGCGTAGTCCGGTTGGTCGTGCTGCTGTTGCATGAACAAGCTTGATACATCCCACTACCCCTACTCGGACTCTTTCCACGGGTCGCTGCTAGTGGGTCCTCTCCGAGGATTGCTGGACCCTCGTCCCCTGTCGGGCTAGCATGACACTCTTTTGCGTCATCCACTGGAGTAGTCTTGCTCGCACCTCCTAGTACGACCTCACCCGTACCGCCTAGGGTTTTGCCCGCGACCCGTTCCACGCCCCTCGAGACGACCTCCTCCCTACCTCCCGTGGCTTCGGCCATGACTGCTGCACGCCCCGTGCCACGCGGTGTTGTGCCCATTCCTTTGGTCTCTAATGATCATGGCATGGTTATTCACGGCAAACATGACTTTCGTCAGCCCAAGGAGATCTTTGACTTGCAGACCAGTGCCTTTCTCCCATACCCAAGACAAATCGTGGAGCTTTGTCGGATCCTAATTGGCATGATACAATGATTGAGGAGTTCACCTCTCTCCAGTCCAACAATACTTGGGATTTTGTACCTCCACTTTTGGTCGTAAGTACGTACCCAATTATCTACCACAAGAGGATGGTGTACAATTCTATCACCTTTTCCCTTAGATTATTCCACGGTTTAATCGAATCCACAAGGACCAATGAGAAATGAATTATTGTTAACGAGTAAAAGGGTCTAACCGAACTACTAGTGGCTTGTTGAGGATGAGAGGGTGTTGGTGGCTGTTGTGTCGATCGACGCTCTAGGTGAGCCGATTAGTGTGGGGTCACCGGTGAGACGATCGATGCGAGCAATGTGCCAATCGACGTGCTCTGGGAATATGCAAACTAACAACTTCAGAGACTTGATTAGCTAAGTAACACTATAGCAAAAACTCACTATAGCCACGGTTGGGGGCTCTACAGCCACGGTCAGCCCCAACCGTGGCTATGTTTCCGAGACTACGAGAAAACCATCCGTAGCCTCGGAAAACGGACTAACCGTGGCTATAGTAGGCCACTATAGCCACAGTTCACTATGTCAACCGTGGCTATAGTGGCGTACTATAGCCACGGTTCGCTATATTAACCATGGCTATAGTGGCATACTATAGCCACGGTTCGATAAACAAACCGTGGCTATAATGGACACCACTGTAGCCAAGGTTGCCAAAGTGAACCGTGGCTATTTACTTTTTAACAATAAAAAAATAAATACGCATTAGAAATAATAAATTACAATTACATAACATTAACCATAATTACATCACATTAACATTAAAGTATTACATCACATTAATATTTACAAATATTTACAAAATCCATAAAAGGTTTAATAATGTGAACATGACAATGTTTTTTCAAACTAAGCCTACACCATACGAATCTTCAACAACATCGGGCTCGTACGGTCGTTTCGAGCCGCACCACTCGAAAAGTGCCCGATGCTCCTTCGTCACTTCACTTTGCTCGTCAAAGAACCGACCACGAGGACTGATGACCTCCCTAAGCAAGAAACGGCACATCCTAGCGACAATGTAGTACATGTCGTTTGTATTTAGATGCTTTCGCACCGTTGAGAATCCATTCTTGGAGATTTCATTCAATATCTTTCTGTCCGTTATCATTACCTTTTCTAGACTTTTTGTTCGCTGTCAATAAATACATAAAAGTTGGTACATGGTAGAAAAAAATAGAAAGAATGTAAATTAAACGAGATGCAATCTTAGCGTACCTCCTCGGTGGTCTCATGGGTGATGACATTCAAGTAGGATGCAGCGGAGCTTGAATACGCACATGCGTAGTATCCACGAGTGCACACTACCTTTTACTTGCTTAATGCACTCGTTAAATAGAGTGAAGTAAAAAATATCACTCTATTCCGAGTGATAGCAGCATAAAAAAATTAGATGTGACGCGTGTCTTACCGGAAATTTATGACGAAAGTATATTTGTTTCCGAATTCTATAACGTGCCACCTTCGGGTTCTTTACGTAGTTCAAATAAACACTACAGTATTGAGAAAAGGGTATTATTGTATGAAATTATCGCTATTTAATTGTACGTCTGTACTTACCAATTTATAACACTCATGATATCTACGTAGTGATTGGAGTCGTAGTCAAGGCTATCCAAGACTAATAGATATCCAATTTTTGGCATGATCAGGAAACAAATCCAATGACCACTGCAACAAAAGATCGTATTCGTTAGTATGTTATCTATCTTTACGATCGACGAGAGGAAGGTAGTGGTCGAACTTACTTGAAGTGGTAAGGCGCATAAATGGCGTGACAATCCTGCCATTCCCTGAAGCACCTGTAAATATAACCTGCAGCTCGACCCCTAGCTTTTGTCTTCATGGTGTCCTTCGGTTCTTGTAACAATTGTGGTGTCTTATCCTTATATATCTTGTCTTTCTCATTTATCCTGGGGTTGATCGCACTTTGATTGATCAAGCTCGGATTGAAATACCCAACCTTCCAATCGGGTCTGTCGTATCTCTTCTTTTGAAATGCTGAATTCAAGCTACATTAAAAGCAAAAGGGAGTGTGTAACATGTATTACAAAAAGTAGGAGACAAGAAAAAGATGGATGGAGGCACTTACATGCACCACAAGGTTACGAAGGTCGTGTCCATCTCGCCAAGGCGAAACATAGTGTGGATATCATTGAAATATAGTCCAAGGGCCGAGTCACCGGTATCGTTGAACACGTCCCTCGGAAGCTTTCAGGTGATCACATTCACTCCTTCTTTCGCTGCCGCTACGTACCGAGTCATGCAGCTTCCGCATCTTCCACGGTAGGTTTGACAACATGTTTTTAGATACGAGGGGTTTGCCAAAGATGAAATTTGGGAAGTCCTCATTCTCGTCACGACCCTCAAATATGTACTGTCGTATACTTGCCTTATGGGTATACAAATGATGAAGAAATGGATACGCAAAGACATGGTGGCAAATCAAAGAAGATACGAGATAATGGCGATAGGCAACAGATCGGTCTTCGACCGGTCCGGGATAATAGAAGATCCTGTAGACCGGTATGGAAACAAGGCGGATACAAAGACCGGTGTACAATGACGTGAGAAGCAAGTTATAGAACAATTTGTAGTCTGATTAGGACTCGGATCAATAAAGAAAGTCGGAGATAGAATTCCATATATGTAATTCATGTAATCGGCTAGGACTCGATTGTAACCCTAGCTCCCCGGACATATAAGGCGGAGCAGGGACCCCCCCGAAAACTCTCTCGACATCTTGCAATTAGCAAATCGCTAAAGGCAATACATAACTGTTGACGCCGGTTTTTGACCAAGGGACCCATTGTCGACGACCATGGGTCAAAAGAGGGCCGGTGGGCCGAAGGCCGACGGCCGCGTGGATGAGTAAGGAGGCACGTCCCTCCCGGGAGTCGTGCACGGACGCCAACCGAAGAGCATAATATTGATGGGCCCGGCCAACGTTGTAAAATTAGAAATAATAGTTTAATTTTGGAAAGAGATCCTAGTCGGTTAGGAAATCGGCCCGAAGAGGGTCCGAGTAGGATTCTTTGTGCCGGATATAAATATGTACCCGGATGTAACCCGTAAACTCGATTCACATCCAATATAACTTTCGGCGCATCGCCAAACCCTAATTTTCTGTCAAGTCTTTACTGTTTTCGCGGGGATCTTCGGGGCTCCGGTCGACAACACGTTGGCTTGATAAGGTAATTATGTTGTCTAGTTTTCGGCGCATTGTTCATAATTAGATGGCTTAATTGCTAGTTATCCGGCGACCGGATCTGTTCTTGATCGTCGTAGTGAGTATCGGCCGGGATGAGTCAAGTCGACCTGGTCCGGGCTCGTGGTGGAGGTAGTTTGACTTGTCCTCGCCTCCCCGTCCCGACCTTTGCTCGCAACGCCGATTGGCTCGGATCTGGTCGTCCGAGTCACGATAGCCGCTATGAGAATTCTTTTACATCTTGGTCGATTCGATCGTGCAGATTCGGTTGACGTGTCCTGTGTTTGCCTTTGCGATAGTTGACTTGTCCTAGGCGCATGCAGCCGATTGGCTAGGGTGTAGATCTACTTTCATAGTTCAAGGCGTTTATGATTGTGCTTGTCCTGAATCGGCCGGGCGTGCGTGGCCGTTAGACCTGGTCCGATCGCGTGCCATCGGTTGACTTGTCCTGTTGGAGCGACCGGTCGATTCGGGATCCGTGTGGTTGTATTTGTCTTACTCGTTCTTTCGGAGTGTTTAGCCGATTGTTTATCACGTTCATTAGCTGTTTTATGTTCAATTAGTGCCAAATTTGTTAAAGCTGCCTTTGAACCTGAGTTATCGAGTATGATTTCATTGATCATCATTATCCATCTAGATAGATCTAATAACTCACCGTTATAATCGATGGCAGAATCGGCCGGATGCCCGATCGGCCGATTTATTGCTCCGATTGATGATTGAACCATCCTTTTTGCTATCCAATTAATTACATCCTATTAATAATTACCTTATTTATATTTTATTTTATAATGCATCCCTGCAAGGTCTTAATGATTTGATTGCTCACCGACGAAATCGGCTGCTAGCCACCGATCGCATGTTGTAGCGTCGGCCGATTTCGTACCGTTTGCACCACGGTTCGCTTGCCTGGCCTTTAATACATAAATGGATGGGCCGTGATGCTCCCTGTCGATGGCCGATTTTGTCTATCCGACGCCAGAATCGGCCACGGCTGCACATCGGCCTATCCGGGCCGATGACCCGAAATTTTACACTTTTTATTGTCTTTGTTGGTTTGCAGGAAAACCATCCGGCACGCACCAGCGCACACGAGAATCGGCGAGCTGAGCTGGTCCGTTGGGAGCACGGGGCCCTGCGTCGGCCGGGGTTTCGGTGGACTCTCCGGACAACGGTGTGTTGGCGACTTTTGACGTCAACACACTTTTTGGCACGCCTGGTGGGACAGAAGCAACCAAGATCAAGATGTCGTACATGCAGGCTGTCGGGGAGGACGGAACACCAATGGTCGATGCTGAAAATCGGCCGATTTTTGTTCCGGTTCCTCTCGGGACGGATGGCAAAGGGCATGGAGAAGTTTCGAGGACAACGAGGTTTCGGCCTGGGGAAAGATGACGACAGAACAAAAGCTGCAGTACCAGGAATACCTGGCCGAAGCAATGAAAAAGTACTTTCGAGCCCCGACGGTGACACGTGGCGAGTGGCCACAAAAGGAGACATCCCTCGGATTCTGCATCCGGAAGAACTAGACCAAATCAAAGCCCAGAGACTACCGGATGCCAACCAACTCAGCGATATGATCAACTCGTCCGTTCATCGGGCCCTAATCAATCAATCGGGCGTGTTGACCAACACCATCGGGAATTTGATCAAGGACACGGTTGATGGCAGACTCGTTCACCGAAGGATATTCCGGACCTGCATACACTCAGCCTTTTGGCACTCTCGTACGGCCAATTCAGGGAATCGGCCTCCAGAATACCACACCGCCGAGCAGGGTTTCAGCCCCTGTACGGCATGCCACCTCACCTATGGCCTGGCAAGGACGATGTAAACGCAAGTACCAAGTACAACCCAGCCAGGCAAAGAGGATGACGAGTGACCCCAAGAAGTCGGTGACGGAAAAGGGCGACAAACAAGATGTACAACCGCCGACTTCCGAGTCGGGGGTAGCAACCAATGTGGCAGCGGCCCCGCAGATGGCACGGCAGCCCAATTTCTTCTACGTACCAAATACCGGCCCGAGTAGAATTGAGAACTCACCCACTATAGTACGGCCGATATCTGGTATTCCACGACCGACCGCATTGGCTGGGGGACATGGATTCATGATCGGACGGCCGATCCAATCGGCCATGAATTATGGAATCGCTCCGCAGTACATTGTTCCCGCCTACGGCACCGGGATTTCGGAAACGGCCGGTCGGTACACCCGACCGGGGGACAGCCCAACACAGCTTATATGACGGGAACCGGATCAGCAACTGCTGAACCCAATGATATGAGTAGCCTCATGGCTAAGATCGCCGATATGATGAAAGATCGGTTCGATTTGAAGCCTAAGGAGAAAAGTGCATTGTATCGGCGACCTTACCCCGATCGGATGGATTCCGTGGCTTTACCCAATAAGTATAAAATTCCTGAGTTCTCCAAGTTTTCCGGGCAAGATAATACATCAACTATGGAGCACATCAGCTGATATGACGCACAGACTTGGTGAGGCGTCTACTCGAGAGGCTTTGCGAGTTCGGCTATTCCCACTCGTCATTGTCCGGATCGGCCTTTTCATGGTTTGCTTCGCTATCGCCTGGTTCTATTCAGAGTTGGGCCGATCCGGAGAAAAGGTTTCACTCGTACTTCTTCACGGGCATTACCGAGCTTAGTTTGTCCGATTTAATGGCGGTGAAACAGAAAACTGGGGAATCGGTGGCCGATTATATACGGAGGTTCAGGACTCCGAGGGACGATGCTACAATCTGAACCTGACAGAGCAACAGCTGGCCGAAATCGCTTATGCGGGGCTATTCTCTAACATCAAAGAAAAGTTTACCCCACATGAGTTTGATGGGCTGGCACAGCTGACCTGTAGGGCGATCGGCCAGGAAGAGAATCTCCAGCTCACCAGGAATCGGCGGTATCGGACGACTTATGCCGATTTCGACAATGAGGATGAAGAGGAAATTAATGCAGTTGAGTGGACTAATAACAAACGGCCGATATTTTCTCCGCATGTCAAACCTAAGGAGAAAAAATATGATTTTGATTTATCTAAGGCCGACGAGATATTTGATCAGCTGCTCGCGGGAAAAGAAGATCCAGCTTTCCCCTCATCACAAAATTCCTACGCCGGAAGAATTGAAGAAAATGGCTAAGTGGTGCAAGTGGCATGGTAATTCGCATCATAACACCGTTGATTGTTATGCCATGAGAGATGAAATCCAGAGGGCAGTTGACGAGTGGGGTATTGCGAGCGGCCGATGTAAAGAAGAAGATGAAAGTTGATGGGCACCCTTTCCCGGCTAATACGATGTACATCAACACCATCGGCGGTGGATCGGCTGGTTTCATACGCCGATATGAGAAGAAGAGAGAGAGGGAAGTAAGAGCTCGGGTGGCACGTGAACAGGAATCTATCGGCCAAAGTCGGCGAGTACGGACAAGGCGTGACCGGCCGAGAAGATTTTGACCCATACTGGGCTTGTCCTTTCTTTCAGATCTGCTGGGACCAAGACATGAAGCTTCCATCTATCGAGAACTGCCCGAGTGCAGTGGCCGTAAAGAGTATCGTGATGGCGGGTCATCAAGTTCCCAGGGACGGCCGATTAGTCGCAACTACGAATCACGACAATCGGCCCCCGGAAGAGCGATCGGCCATGATCACAGCTATGATGAACGGAGATACACGAGTGCCAAAGAGAACATCCGTTCACGATCGACCGGGGCCAATCAACGATGAAGAAGAGTTTGATCGACAATACCATGAAGATTCGAAAGGCGATCAAACCGAGAACGAAGTACAATGGTGCCCAGTGGTTTGCTCAATAAAACCCGGAAGAGGAGGCTCCGAGAGAATGCGCTGTCGAGAAATTAAGGGTGGACAGTATTACGAGAGATGACCAAGATGATGAGTCCAAGCCCAAAAGGGAGTAGAGGCCCAAAGTGCGGTCTCGGGTGGTCCGGGCTGAAGCCGCAGTGAATATGATATCCCCGATGCCCAGGATTGTCGGATCGGCCGTAGAGGACGAATCGGCCGATGAAAATTCGGCCGAGGAAGAACCAGTTGGGGAAACTTCAGAGATTCCGTGGACGCCGGAATCGGCGGTATTTGATAAGCCGATCAACTCCGATCATTTGCATCTCAAGGCATTGTACATTAGCGGCTACATCAATGGGTCGCCGATGAGGAAAATGTTGGTCAACGGAGGAGCAGCGGTCAATATCATGCCGATTACTACATACCGCAAGCTCGGGAAGACGCCGGAAGAAATGATGAGGGCTAATCCGACGCTCAAGGATTACAGCGGGAGAAGCCAAGATGTGCGTGGGGCCGCAATAATGGAGATCACCGTGGGCAGCAAAACCATACCCACCACATTTTTCATCATCGACGGGAAAGGTGCATACACAACTTTGTTGGGGAGAGACCGGATTCATGCCAACTCGTTGCATCCCATCAACCATGCACCAATGCTTGATTCAATGGGTCGGCAACAAGGTCGAAATCGTGCGGGCCGATAAGCTCAGTAACCGTCGCAACCGCCGGTTTCGAGTTTGCCGGTCCGGAGAGCCTGCCTTGTTTCTCGGGCACATATTGGGATGCGGAGGCCATAAACATCACCGACGACGGAGTTATTATGACCGGGGGTCAGGTACCCCCGGCTGCTCCGATGGGCCCCACAGGAGAATTGACGGAAAATCGGCCGATCGACACACGCACCGGGATATAATGAATCGGCCGATTAACGAACCAGAAGACGGGAAATTAGGCCACGGTTTTGTGTCGGCCGACGAGTTAGAAGAGGTAGATATAGGGGATGGAGACAAGTCTCGGCCGACATATATTAGCAAGAAATTGTGTAAAGAAGTAAGAGATGAATTGGTGGCCTTATTGAAAGAATATAAAGATTGTTTTGCTTGGGATTATAGCGAGATGCCTGGACTCAGCCGATCGATCGTTGAACATCGGCTGCCAACCAAACCCGGATATCGGCCGTATAAGCGTGGGGCTCGGAAAATTGACCCTAGGTATTATGAAGCCGTCAAAGAAGAGATTATCAGATTATATGAAGCCGGCTTCATTAGGCCATGCCGATATGCGAGTGGGTTTCCAGTATTGTGCCGGTGGAAAAGAAAAATGGAAAGATGCGGGTCTGCATTGACTTCAGGAATTTGAATAAGGCGACTCCGAAAGATGAGTACCCAATGCCAAACGCCGATTTGTTAGTTGATGCAGCCGCCGGCAACAAAATTTTGAGCTTTATGGATGGAAATGCTGGGTATAATCAGATTTTTATGGCCGAAGAAGATATATCGAAGACAGCGTTCGGATGCCCCGGAGCGTTGGGACTATATGAGTGGGTTGTCATGACCTTCGGCCTAAAAAATGCTGGCGCCACATATCGGAGAGCCATGAATTTTATATATCACGATTTGATCGGCCGATTGGTGGAAATTTATATTGATGATGTCATGGTGAAATCAAAATCGGCCGAAAGTCATGTGACTGATCTCGGAGAAGTGTTGAAGAGGACAAGACAATACGGCTCGAAGATGAATCCGCTCAAGTGTGCTTTTGGTGTCTCAGCTGGACAATTTCGGGGTTTATTGTGCATGAAAAGGGAATTGAAATCGGCCCCAAGAGTATTGATTCTATCAGAAAGCTGGAACCGCCGACGAACAAGACAAAGCTCCGGTCCCCGATCGGCAAGATTAATTTTATTAGGCGATTTATCTCAAACTTGTCCGGTCGACTTGACGTATTTACGCCATTATTAAAACTCAAGACCGATCAAGAATTTCGGTGGGAGCCGATCCATCAAAGGGCTTTAGAAGATATCAAGAAATATTTGGTGTCCCCGCTAGTGATGGTTCCGCCAAAGTCGGGCACACCCTTTAAGTTATATTTATCGGCCGATGATAGGTGCATCGGCTCGCATTGACTCAAGAACAGGAGGGAAAAGAGCGGGTCATATTTTATCTCAGCCGCAAATTAATTGATGCAGAAACACGGTATCCGGAGGTGGAAAGGTTATGTCTCTGTCTCGTATTTTTCATGCATAAAACTAAGGCATTATCTCGTTGGCCGAGGAGTGTACTGTGGTTTGCCAGGCCGATGTCGTAAAATATATGCTATCGGCCCCGGTCCCCAAAGGCCGGTTGGGAAAATGGATGTTGGCAATTGCGGAGTTTGATCTAGGCTATGAATCAGCCAAAGCAGTGAAAGCACAAGTATTGGCCGATCTAATAGTGCAACACGGTGAACACTCGGCCAAATACGTTGAACCGGTGCCATGGACGGTGTTCTTTGATGGGTCAATTTGCAAGCAAGGAAGTGGAATCGGCTTGGTTGTTGTGTCGCCTCGGGGGCAATACGTGGATACTCTATTACAGTAGAGGCGCACACCAACAACCAAGTCGAATATGAGGCAAGTATTAAAGGGATTGGAACTACTCATCGATGCCGGGGCCGATTTTGTGGAAATTTTTGGCGATTCCTTGTTGGTCGTGAGTCAGCTGGCCGATGAGTATGAGTGTAAAGATGAAATATTGTTGCAATATCATAGAAAGTGCCAGAAGTTAATGAAAAGATTCAAGTGTGTTAAAATCGGCCATATACCAAGAGAGCAAAACTTCGAAGCAAATAACTTGGCTCAACTAGCATCCGGATATCGGCTCACCGAAAACAGCTTGGAAATAGCCGATATTGAAGAGGCCGATTGGCGCACGGAAATTCGAAATTTTTAAGCAATCCATCCCAACCTACAGATAAGAAGATAAGATATAAAGCCTTGAAATATGTTCTGTTGGATGATCAATTATTTTTCAAGACAATTGATGGGGTGCTTCTCAAATGTATTAATGACACCGAAGCCAAAGTGGTAATGAGCGAAGTACATGATGGGATTTGCGGAACGCATCAATCGGCCCATAAAATGAAGTGGCTGCTAAGGCGAGCTGGTTATTACTGGCCGACAATGTTGGCCGATTGTTTCAAATATTATAAAAGTTGCCAAGATTGCCAGAAATTCGGGCCTATACGGAGGGCACTGCGTCGGCCATGAATCCAGGTGATCAAGCCTTGGCCGTTCGGAGGCTGGGCCATGGATATGATCGGCCGGATAAATCCAGCATCAAGCAAAGGACATCAATACATATTGATAGCCACAGATTACTTCACAAAGTGGGTTGAAGCGGCACCCTATCGCAAAGTCTCGACGGCCGACGTGATAACGTTTGTTAAGGAGCATATCATTCATAGATTTGGGATTCCAGAAACAATCACGACAGATCAAGGATCAGTATTCACGTCGGACGAATTTCAATCTTTTGCTGAAGAGATGGGGATTAAATTGATTAATTCGTCGCCTTATTATGCCCAAGCCAATGGTCAAGTTGAAGCGGCAAATAAGAGTCTGATCAAGTTGATCAAGCGGAAAATACAAGAGCATCCTCGTAAATGGCACATGAACTTGATGGACGCTTTGTGGGCTTATCGTATGTCACGGCATGGGGCCATGCAAGTCGCGCCGTATCAGCTTGTGTATGGGCACGAAGCCGCATCGCCGTGGGAGACAGCTATCGGCTCCAGAAGGGTTGAATTGCAACAAAAGCTATCGGCCGATCAGTACCACGGGTTGATGATGGATGAATTAGAAGACGTGGTACAAAATCGGCTGGATGCATTGGAAAAGATAGAGCAGAATAAGGCGAGGGTCGCCCGCCATTATGATAAGAAGGTTGTGCAGAAACAGTTTAAAAAGGGCGATTTGGTCCGGAAGCTTAGGATGCCGATCGGCGTGAAGGACAATCGGTTTGGTAAATGGTCGCCTAATTGGGAAGGACCTTATTTGATTAGCCGATCAGCACCGGGTAATGCATATATTTTGAAAGAGTTAGCAGGGGAAGAATTCGGCCGAGCACTTAATGGGAAGTATTTGAAGCGAGTATTATCCTAGTATTTGGATTAATTCATAGTGTTCGGCCTAAAAGAGACTACAGCCGATGTCGATGCACATCGCCTTGAGACGGCCGATATCGAGAGTATCGCCCTTAGCCAAAAATATGAAAGCAAAACGCAGGAAGTCACGGACAAATAAGTTACAGCCGATGTTTTAAACATCGTCTTCGGATGGCCGATATTATCGTATATCGCCCTTAGTACAAAAATATTTACAACAAAATCTTGTTCAAGTCCTATTACATCTAAGCATAGTTAACGGCCTCGGCGCGGGACAAAAGGTCTTGGACGGCAGATAATGCACGGGCCAGCATAGAGTCAAGTTTGGCCATGACCAACAGGTCGTCCTCGATGGGGCCGACATCAGCATGCGCCGCGGCGACCATCTTGTCGGCCGCTTGGATTGCCTCGTCCGTCGTCCTCTCGTTGGGCCGCCACATCAACCGACAGCTGTGCAATGGTGGCTTCCAGGGCCGCTGCCTCCTTCTCCTTGAGAGCCGGCGCTGCTCTCAAATCGGCAATCTCCTGGTTGATTACCTGCAGTTCACCTTGCCGATTTGAGAGTTGCTCTTGCATCTCCGGGGTCTTGCGGGCCTCCTCCTCGGAACGCTTGATGGAGCTCTCGGCGAGTAACGCAGCTTGTCTGTTGCTCCGCGTGGCGAGCCGGACGCTGCCGGGCACGGATGAAGTCCATCTGCCGGTACTCCATGTATGCCACGCGGTGCGAGCATCGCGCACATCATCCGGGAGCTCGGTCCGGACCTCCAAGTACCGCGCCCGGATGGGGTGGGCGTCGGCCACCAAGCCTTCAACCGAGGACGCCTCAAGCTCTGCGCGCGATTTCGGCCATGATGATAAGACCGGAGGAAGATACCGAAATTGGCGCAGGACGAGGGAAGCCGAGCGCACGAAATACCAAGAAAAATAAGATAAAACTAATGATCGGCGGCGAATCAAGGAAGAAATAGTAAAAACAAACCTGCGAAGCGTCGATGCGAATCGGTCGGACGTCCATCGGCCGTGCCATTGAACCCATAGGTTCGTGTGTTCCGAGCAGCTCTTGGCCGGCCGATTCATCTTCACCAGCGACATCCTCGGGGCGGCATCGGGCGACGCTCGCCAGCCGGCTCATCGGCAGCGGTGCCTTCGGGAGAAGCCGCGGGCGGCTCCTGGCCAGCCCGATTCCTCGTCGGCAACGGTGCCTTTGGGAGAAGCCGTGGGCGACTCCGGCCGGCTTGTTCGGCTTCGGCGGCGGCCTCGGGAGACGCGAGCCGATCCGAGCGAGTTGGGCTCTCCGTAGGGTTTGGATCGGCCCGGCTTGGTACAACTTCGGGCTCCGGAGCTGTTTGAGTCGGCCTTTCGGGCGTCGGCGTCCCGGCCCGTGGAGGAGTCGGCAGGCGGATCGGCCTATCGGACGTTGGCGTCCGAGCTCGTGGAGTCGGCGGGCGGGTCTCTCGCTGCCTGCGGTTGAGCACCGGTATCGGCTGCCGGAGGGCTCGAATGGGCCGACCCCCTTCATCACCCCCGCCGACCACATCGGCGGCCGTACGCTCGCTCGACACCACGGTGATAGGTGGCCGACGAGGGAGAGGTGCTTGGACCCGAGGAGAAGGGACCGCCGATTCCTGCTAAGAACTCATAATTAGACAAGCATGTTAAGAGAAAAAGAATCGGCGATCATGCAATAACAACCTCGACGCGACGGAGACGGTTCGCTATAGTAGTCCGGGTCGGACGAGCGCACGAGCTGCTTTAGCAGCGCGCGGTGTCGCTTCGGGACCTGAATCGACCCTGCAGATGGCACATTAGCCTTCCTCTTCTTGGGGGCGGCCGTTTTGGTTTTGGCCTTGCGTGCAGCTGGCGCCCTCGACTCATCGCCGCAAATATTTGAGCGGGAGTGCGGTCGGTGAAGCCAATGTTCGGAACGATTGGGCTCGGCAATAAATATTCAATCGGCCGGCCATCGATGCTTTGGGTCGGCGGCTCCTCCGAGTCCGACCGAAAGAGAAGATACAAGGATAAGCATTTGGAGTGGCCGATTTCATTGACAAAATCGGCCTTACGAAATGGGTCGGCTACACGTACCTCGGCGAAAGGTTCTCTCGGTGGCTAGGCCGGAGAAGAAGGAAGCGGTGTTCCGGCTGCGAAGGTGCCGATTCCACTCACCCCACCAACGGTCAAAGAGGCGGGTGCTCCGGGCGCCGGGAGGAATCCGGCCAAGTCACCGGTGACGACATCGGCGGTGCGGCCGACGAGCCAATTCCACCGAATGGCATCGTCAACAGCAGCCCGCGCCTTTATCCGCCCCACGTAGAAGAGGCTAGGGGGCAAGCGGCCGAAGCCGAGTTGGCGGGCCGCCACCGACGGGTGGTAGAACTCGTAGGAACAGAAGGCCTTGCTCCCAAGCAATGAGTCCCGTCGGCAGCGAGACAAGGGCGGAGGCAGGTGGTGAAGATCTTTACCGCATCCCCGTCGGTCGTCGGGAAGGTTGGGTCGATCGGAAAAGGAGTGTCATACTCCCTCTCGAAGAAATCAATGTACGGATACCAATCCGTACTTTCGTCGTTAAGGCCCTTGTAGAAAGCGGCGAACCAATACGCCAGGTTGTTGTCCGACATGGCCGCCCCGGTGCCATGGATAACGCCTCCCCGAAAGAGACGCACCGGCTGAATCTGGCGCGCCGATTCGGCGTAGTCGCCGGGGAAGTTGAGCACGCCGAGGTCCAAATCGATGGCCTTGGTGGCATGAAGGGTCAACCACATTTGGATAGACCACCAAGGGCCACCCGGGTTCTTGACCGATCGGCCGGCGCGCAGCTCCACCGAAACCTGGTGGAGAAGGAGGTACGCCAACCCCGGAAGATACTTGCCCATGGGAAGGGCATTGTCTGTCGGCCGACCTATCGGCCATCTGCAGAAAATTGGTTGTGGGGCTCACGCTGACCCCACAAAAGAAGAAGTGGTCGAGCCACATGTTGAGGAAGGCAACATGCTCGCGGCGATCGACCGTGCCGTGCCCCTTGTTGTAGGCTCTGAATATAGACCTTCCAACCCCCGGTGTCCTTAGGGTTGATCCGGTGGGAGGACTTAATGCGGACAGCGCCCGGAGTAGCCTCCTCCGTAATGTAAAGATCGGCCAACATGACCGTGTCCAGGAGGGTCACGGTAGCCGGCCGTGGCCGAACATGAAGCAGTTCAGGGCGTCCGACCGGAAATAGCAAGCGGCCGCCGAGCAACGGTTCGTTCTTCCGGTGATCGGCCAGGGACAGCTTGATGGCATGGGCGATGCCGATGTTGGCCCAACCTTGCGAATGGACGGCCGACACCCGGTTATACCAATCACGCCATCCTACGACGGGGGTCGGCCATGACCGGAAGCTGTTGGCCCACTCGGCCGATAGCGGGGATCGTTGCCGAAACGGAACCCGGTCCGTTTCGGCACGGATGAGATCTGTGGGGTCGGGATCGCCCATAGGACCCAAGAAGAAATGAGTCGGGATGTTGGAGGGAATAACGACTTGGTTCCGGATCTCCTACAAACGAGAAACAGAGGCTAAAATGAAAAGCGGAACGGGAAGAAGATAAACCGTGAAAATGAACAAGAACAAGAACGCGAAGAAAAACTGCAAAGGTAAAGGGATGCCCAAATGTACATTACCTCCGGAACGGCGTCGGTGGTGGCGACGACGCGGTCGGCGGCGGCAGCGCGCAAGCAGCAGCAGCAGCAGCAGCAGCAGCGACAGTGGTTCATGATTGCTCGGAGAAGAAAGACGGCGACGGCGCGATGAAAAGTTGAGAAGGCTCGAGGAAGAAAAGGTCGCCCGAACAGAGAAAGATGAAGGCCAAGGAAAGGAAGCGGATGGGAAATGACCGGAGGTGGCCCCGGGTTTTATGGAGGAGTGACGGGCAGAAAACCGGCGCGGTAAAAGAGGACAGATCAGTCCAACGCATGCGTTGCATACCCCGGACCGGGGGACATGTGTTGACGCCGGTTTTGGACCAAGGGACCCATTGTCGGCGACCATGGGTCAAAAGAGGGCCGGTGGGCCGAAGGCCGACGGCCGCGTGGATGAGTAAGGAGGCACGTCCCTCCCGGGAGTCGTGCACGGACGCCAACCGAAGAGCATAATATTGATGGGCCCGGCCCACGTTGTAAAATTAGAAATAATAGTTTAATTTTGGAAAGAGATCCTAGTCGGTTAGGAAATCGGCCCGAAGAGGGTCCGAGTAGGATTCTTTGTGCCGGGTATAAATATGTACCCGGATGTAACCTCGTAAACTCGATTCACATCCAATATAACTTTCGGCGCATCGCCAAACCCTAATTTTCTGTCAAGTCTTTACTGTTTTCGCGCGGGATCTTCGGGGCTCCGGTCGACAACACGTTGGCTTGATAAGGTAATTATGTTGTCTAGTTTTCGGCGCATTGTTCATAATTAGATGGCTTAATTGCTAGTTATCCGGCGACCGGATCTGTTCTTGATCGTCGTAGTGAGTATCGGCCGGGATGAGTCAAGTCGACCTGGTCCGGGCTCGTGGTGGAGGTAGTTTGACTTGTCCCGCCTCCCCGTCCCAGCCTTTGCTCGCAACGCCGATTGGCTCGGATCCGGTCGTCCGAGTCACGATAGCCGCTATGAGAATTCTTTTACATCTTGGCCGATTCGATCGTGCAGATTCGGTTGACGTGTCCTGTGTTTGCCTTTGCGATAGTTGACTTGTCCTAGGCGCATGCAGCCGATTGGCTAGGATGTAGATCTACTTTCATAGTTCAAGGCGTTTATGATTGTGCTTGTCCTGAATCGGCCGGGCGTGCGCGGTCGTTAGATCTGGTCCAGTCGCGTGCCATCGGTTGACTTGTCCTGTTGGAGCGACCGGTCGATTCGGATCTGTGTGGTTGTATTTGTCTTACTCGTTCTTTCGGAGTGTTTAGCCGATTGTTTATCACGTTCATTAGCTGTTTTATGTTCAATTAGTGCCAAATTTGTTAAAGCTGCCTTTGAACCTGAGTTATCGATATGATTTCATTGATCATCATTATCCATCTAGATAGATCTAATAACTCACCGTTATAATCGATGGCAGAATCGGCCGGATGCCCGATCGGCCGATTTATCGCTTCCGATTGATGATTGAACCATCCTTTTTGCTATCAAATTAATTACATCCTATTAATAATTACCTTATTTATATTTTATTTTATAATGCATCCCTGCAAGGTCTTAATGATTTGATTGCTCACCGACGAAATCGGCTGCTAGCCACCGATCGCATGTTGTAGCGTCGGTCGATTTCGTACCGTTTGCACCACGGTTCGCTTGCCCGGCCTTTAATACATAAATGGATGGGCCGTGTTGCTCCTCGTCGATGGCCGATTTTGTCTATCCGACGCCGGAATCGGCCACGGCTGCACATCGGCCTATCCGGGCCGATGACCCGGAATTTTACACTTTTTATTGTCTTTGTTGGTTTGCAGGAAAACCATCCGGCACGCACCAGCGCACACGAGAATCGGCGAGCTGAGCTGGTCCGTTGGGAGCACGGGGCCCTGCGTCGGCCGGGGTTTCGGTGGACTCTCCGGACAACGGTGTGTTGGCGACTTTTGACGTCAACAATAACATACGGGACGTAGGGTATTACTCTCGATTCAAGGGGCCTTAACCTGTCTAAAATCGCGTGTTCCCGTGTGTTGCACCATCGAATTCCACGCTCGTGAGCGACCGAATAGTACTAGTGCCGAGTTTAAGACTCGACATTTGGCGCGCCAGGAAGGGGTCCCGGCGAGTTCCTAGCGAGTTCGATGGCCACTTCGTTTGTCGTCGACTTCGAGCCCGGCTTCAAGATTCGCTTCGGGTCCCTCGACTTTGAAGCCGACTCGGACGGGAAATTGTCTTTGATGAATCCGACTCGTTGCCGGGCCGCTGCTTCTAAAGCGCGATCACCTGCCACGGTTGATACCTCCGATTCAGGACTTAGCGGGTCCGACGCAGCTTTAGCGCGAAACATCGGGCTCCCTACGCTTATGCCTCGAACGGTGCCCGGCTGCGGCGCAAAGCTGTTTTCCCGAGCTGGATATTGATTCCGAGGAAGACGCTCCAGTCTTCTTCCAAGTGTTCATGACAGGACCAGTTATCCGACAACTCACTCTCGAGGAAGCTGCTGAAGAAGCAGCAAGGATGGCGAGAGCCGAAGCTGAACGCAGTCGTCGTGAAGCGGAAGAGGCAAATAGAGATGAACAACTTCCGCCACCTTCAGCCGCGGATCCGTGCGCAAGTGCTACTGCTTTAGCTGGAGGAAGCGCCCTGCGACCGCTCCCCAGCCACGGGCCCGCTACTGGACCAGTCCGGAGACCCGGACGAATCTCCGGGATACAACAACCGACGAGGATGTCGCGGCGGAAGACGCCATCGATCTTCCAGCAGAGCTTTGGATTTAAGTTCCCCGGAAGTAGAGATGAATGGCGCTCGGGTCTTCACCTCGCCGGTCCACAATATTGTAGGAGTGAAATGGATTCTTAAAACAAAACCAGAAGAAGTCCTCAATGCTACGCCGAGATTGCGCGGCGCGCTGAATTTGGTTGATGCGGCGGCTCTGCAAACAAACCAGCTCGTCCGTGATCGAGCGGAATCTTCCGGTCGCTCGCGTTCCCATTCGGAACGACCGACAAGGGCCCGGTCTCGACGGAGCTTCTTCCGGAGGAAGGCTAGGACCCCGGCATACCCCGATTGCAGATGCACATGAACGAGCTCCCAACCAAGATTTGCGTGTACCGCTCAACGGTAACCGGGATGCTCGGAACGTGCTGATTGATCGCCATGCAGAAAGAGTGGAGGAGCGAACGAGACATGAGGAAGATGAGAGACGACGGACCGGTCATGTGGATGATCGTCCTCGGGATCATGCCCCACCCCGGCCGCGTCCGCACAATTCCCGCGCCACGGGCCGGCAGCTTCGGCGCCACCCGCCAACGCAAATTATCCGCGCAACGATCATCGAAGGCATGGTAGTAGGCATGCTCATCGAGATGGACGACGCCGTGACACTAGAGACCGAAGAGGACGAGACAACCGGGACAGAGATGCTGAACCCCGGCGCGCGGACAATGATCGTCAAGCTGCACCTCCACCTCCGCCTCCATCGCAACATGAAGAACCAGCGAACAATGATCGTCAAGCGGCGCCTCCACCTCTCGCCTCCGCCTCCTTCACGACACACGGAGCCAGCGAATAATGATGGACAAGGCGGCTCGGGAGATAGATACCAGGACGACCGTTACTACGACTATTCCGACGATGACAGGGATCATAATTACCGGCATCGCCCTAGCCGTCGATCTCCGTCACCGGTCCGGACTGATCCGGAAGATGATGAATATTCTGTAATTCCTGCTTTTACCCGAGATTTACGCATCTGCAAATACCCCGGGGAGTTAAGCCTGGGGCCATTGACAAGTATGATGGCAAAGCACCTCCGGCTGAATGGCTCCGCATGTACACCACGGCTATTCGGTCGGCAGGAGGAGACACGTTCGTGCTAGCTAATTATCTACCGATGTGCATGGAGCAGGCTGGACGCTTATGGTTGCAATCCCTGCCCGAGAAATCCATTTCTTCGTGGGGAGACCTCACCAAAAGTTCGTAGAAAACTTCCGGGCGACTTGTGAGAAGCCAGGGAACTACTTCGACCTCAATAGGCTGAAGCGAAGCCCGACGAGACCCTTACCGATTTCATCAGGCGATTCTGCAATAAGAAGGCCTTAATCCCCAATGTCCCGATCAGCAATTGATTGCTGCATTTCAAGTCAGGCGTCCGAAGTGAAGCATTGGTTCACAAGATTGGGAGACGAAATCGAAACCTCACCATGACGGCGTCGAGTGCTTCAAGATAGCAGATGATTACGCTCGCTGGAGAATCAAATGTAGTCAATCTGCGCGGGAAGAAAGGGAAGGAGCCGAAGCATGACCAAGGCAACCAGTCCTGGATCCAGGAACGACAAGAAGCATAAGGCTGATCACTTTGTTGCAGCTGTTGACCGGTCTCATGGAGGAGATCGGCCGGCACCCCCTAAGAGAGGTCCAAGAGAACGATTGTCGTTTGAAACACTTCCGGATGGCCCTTGTATGATTCATAATGGAAATCATAAAGCTAAAGAGTGCTTCCTGTTAAGGCCATTTGCTCAATTTTCCTTAAAGGTCGCGCCTCGGTCCGCCTACAGGAATCGGAAGGATGACAAGGGCAAGGATAAGGACCGCGAAGACAATGAGGATGACGAAGGCTTTCAGGAACCAGCCCGAAAGGTGAACATGATCTATGGAGGCCCGGACGCATATGAGTCGAAGCGGAAGCAAAAATTGTCGTTCCGGGAGGTTAATGCTGTTGCTCCCGCAACTCCCGAATATCTTCGGTGGTCCGAGGTCCCCATAACATTTAGCAGGGCCGATCATCCGGAGGTACTACCAAAAGCTAGAAAATATCCACTCATCCTTGCCCCTATTGTTAAGAAGGTGCGATTGAAGAGAACTTTCATTGACGAAGGAAGCTGTTTGGATATTTTGTTTGCTAAGACTCGCCCGAGCTTGGCCTGACTGTGGCTGATTTAGAGCGCAGTGTTTCTCCGTTCCATGGTATAATACCCGGGCGGAATAGTTACCCTTTGGGGCAGATCTCTCTTCCGGTGACTTTTGGGACGAAGGAAAACTATAGAAGGGAGAATATCATCTTTCGGTGGCTGACATAGACTCAGCATATCATGCTATCATCGGAAGACCAGCTACGGCAAAATTTATGGCCATCCCAAATTATCAGTATTTGATGTTGAAGATGCCCGGGCCAAATGGAGTCCTGTCATTCCGAGGTGATATCAAGACCGCCTATGCTTGTGAGGTGCACAACACCGAATTGGCATCTCGAGGCTAATTTAGAAGTTGAACGTCGAGAAATCGAGGAAGCAGCTGAAGCTTTGGAAGTTCGAGCAAGGATAGAGGATGAAGTCCCGGTCAAAAAAATTGCAAAGGAGAAATTGAAGGCTGATACGGTGGTTTCCAAGACTGTCCAGACTTGATGAGACAGACTCCTCCAAGGTCACCCATATAGGGGCTGACTTGGGGGATAAATAGGAAAGCGCGCTCATTCTTTTCCTCCAGGAAAATAGGGATATCTTCGCATGGCAGCCTTCTCGACATGCCGGGTGTTCCTAGGGAGAAGATTGAGCACGCACCGTTGGTGCGTCCCGATGCGAAGCCGATGAAACAGAAGCTCCGGAGGTTTGCTCAAGACCGCAAGGAAGCTATCAAGAAAGAGATAACTAGGTTGTTAGCAGCTAAGTTCATTAGGGAGGTGTATCATCCAGATTGGCTTGCCAATCCGAGTGCTTGTACCAAAAAAGAATACTAAGGAATTAAGAATGTGCGTTGATTATACTGATCTCAACAAAGCTTGCCCCAAAGACCCTTTCGCGCTGCCTCGAATCGACCAAGTTGTTGATTCGATTGCTGGCTGCGAGCGTCTTTGTTTCCTTGATGCTTATTCAGGGTATCATCAAATACCGTTAAGAGTTGAGGATCAGATAAAAACCGCGTTTATCACCCCCTTTGGAGCATACTGCTACACGACTATGCCGTTTGGATTGAAAAATGCTGGAGCTACGTATCAGCGCGGCATACAACGTTGTTTGGATTCGCAATTGGGAAGGAACGCAGAAGCTTATGTTGATGATATAGTGGTCAAGTCTCGAAAACTCGAAGATCTCCTCTCCGACCTGGCAGAGACCTTTAGTAATCTGCGGAACTTTTCCATGAAGTTAAACCCGAGAAAGTGTGTATTCGGAGTTTGTTCTGGGAAATTACTGGGTTATTTGGTATCATGGAGAGGTATTGAAGCCAATCTAGAGAAAATTCAGATGATTGTTAACATGCAACCCCGAGTTGCTTGAAGGATGTCCGAAGTCGACGGGTAGTATGGCGGCTCTTAGTCGTTTCATCTCAAGATTAGGAGTACGAGGACTTCCGTTCTTTAAGTTGCTCAAAAAACAAGATAAGTTTGAGTGGACTAGTGAAGCGCAAGCCGCACTTGATCAACTTAAAGAGTATCTCGAGTAACCCTCCGGTGTTGGTCCCGCCGGAGCCTGATGAGGTTATTCAGTTATATATCTCTCGCAACAACCCATGTGGTGAGTACGGTTCTGGCGGTTGATAGGAAGGAAGAAGGACACCTGCAATTGGTGCAACATCCGGTCTATTTTGTAAGTGAAGTTCTTACTGAGTCTAAGATAAGGTATCTTCAATTGCAGAAGTTAATATATGCTGTAGTGATAACTTCCCGGAAGCTAAAGCATTATTTCCAAGCGCATCCTATTGAGGTGAAGACCGGGTTTGCCATTGGAGATATTGTTCGCAACCGGGAAGCGATTGGTCAAGTTGCTAAATGGGCTATAGAACTTGGCCAGTATGAAATTACGTTCTCTTCGCGGACGGCTATTAAGGGACAAGCATTAGCTGACTTCATAACAGAGTGGCTGGAAACACAAGTGCCGCGGGAGATTCAAGCATTGGAGTATTGGGAGATGTTCTTTGATGGGTCCTTGCAGCTTTCAGGCGCGGGGCTGGCGTGGTCCTTCTCACTCCACAAAAGGAACCGCTCGGATATGTGTTGCAAATGCATTTTCGAGCTTCAAACAATACAGCAGAGTATGAAGCTTTGCTTCATGGACTCGGAGTAGCCGTTTCGTTGGGCGTTCGACGATTGGATATCTATAGTGATTCGATGTTAGTGATCAGCCAAGTTAACAAGGTATGGGATGCTCATGATGATCATATGATTGCTTATCGTCAAGAGGTTCGGAAACTTGAAGACAAATTTGATGGTTTGCGATTTTCTCATATACTGCGCGGAAATAATTCTGCTGCGGATGAGTTGGCTAGATCGGGATCTTCGCGACGAGCAGTTCCTCCTGGCGTTTTTCTTCAGGTGTTGGATAAACCATCTATAAAGATGGAGCCCAAGGTTATCATTACAGAAATTGAAGATAAGGCGGTTTCAGAAAGTCCGGAGGAAAAAGCGGTCTTAAAGAACCAGTCTGGAAGTACGGGTTTGCCAGGAAAGACGAAGGCGGGTTCAATATTGGTAATATTCAGCCATTGGATGTTATGATTATTGATTCCGATTGGCGTACTCCGTATCTTGATTATTTGCAATCTGGCAAAACACCAAAGGATAAGGTGGAAAAGTAAAGATTGGAAGTTCGAGCCCGCAATTATTTAATTCTTGAAGGAGAATTATATAAGCGTGGAGCTAATATCTTGATGAAGTGTGTGTCGGTTTCCGATGGTATTCAATTGCTTGAAGACATACACAAAGGGATTTGTGGAAACCTTGCTTCTTCGAAGACATTGGTCGGGAAGATATTCAGACAGGGGTTTTATTGGCCTACAACGATGGATGATGCGCATAGAGTGGTTAAGAATTGTCAAGGATGTCAATTCTTTGCAAGACAACCTCATACTCCGGCTCAGGAGTTGCAATTAATTCCAATGACCTGGCCTTTTTCTACTTGGGGGCTGGATATAGTGGGACCTTTTAAGCGGGCACCAGGAGGATTCACACATATTTTTGTGGCAGTAGACAAGCTTTTCAAGTGGATCGAGGCTGAAGCAGTTACCAGCACGACTACAGCCCGTGCAATCAAGTTTTTGCAGAACATTTTTGTACGTTTTGGGGTTCCATACAGTATTATTACTGATAATGGGCCTCAATTCACTTCAGAGTTTTTCAAAGATTATGCTGAGAGCTTAGGGATCAAGGTACAATATGCGTCGGTGGCACACCCCAAAGCAATGGACAAGTGGAACGAGCTAATGGAATGATTTTGACCGGTCTTAAATCGAGAATTTTTGATCGATTGAAGCCTTATGCGGGAAAATGGGTTAAGGAATTGCCCTGGGTGCTCTGGAGTTTGCGCACTAATGTTAGCGAGCTACGGGACAATCTCCTTTTTCTTTGGTATATGGATCTGAAGCCATGTTACCTACTCGAAGTGAATATGGTGTCAGCTCGGGTTCAGTATTATGATGAAGAAAAATATGATGATCAACGTCAGGTTGAACTGATTGCTGCGGAAGAATTGAGAGATCGAGCTCCGATTCAAGCCGCTAAATATCAACAAGGATTGCGTCGTTATCATGATCGCAATGTTCGCATGCGGGAATTTCAAATCGGAGATTTGGTTTTGCGGAAGATTCAATCTAACAAGAACAGGCATAAGTTGTCACCGAGTCTGGGAATGACCTTTTTTGGTTAAATCGGTATCCAGACCGGGGCTTATAGGCTTATGACCTTGGAAGAGGAAGAAATTCCAAATTCTTGGAATATTGATCAACTTCGTCGTTTTTATACTTAAAGAGTATTTATTGTAAAGTTTTTCTTATTATAATAAAGTAATTTTATCTGATAATGATGTGTTTGTTTTTTATGTCTCCATACTTTAATTGTGAATTAAATTATTGAGTCAGGGGGCTGCTATGATAAAGAGTAGTCCGTGATATTTTGTTACTCTGCTATGATAAGAGCAATCTGTGATATGCCGCTATTCTTGAATAATAAGACCAGTCATTTAGTTGATGGATTGTTGTGATAAGAGCAGTCTACTGAAATTATAAGCTTGTGTTTAAGACTGGTATATTTAGGAAAAGATAGTGTATAGCATTCTTTTTTATGAATACTGATTGGTAAACTCGTTGTATTAAGGACAGTTTGGGAAATCTTACAAACTAACTTTTTTGCTCATGCTATATCTTGAGTAAATAAGTTAATAAGCATAATGGTGAAACCAAGTATTCATGAAACAAGAAAAAGTGACTGATATTTATAAGCAAACAATATAATGGACGAGATGTTCAATTTCAAAATGGCCCTATTACAAAGCTTTCTAAGCAGGACTGCTTGAAGTGCCGGTGTCACCAGTCTTGGGATTTCCTTCGAGCCTATCATCCAGTGTTTCTTCAGAATCGGAAGAAGTTACGAGTTAAATCTCTGTCAAGATCTTCGAAGGCATCTTCTATTGTCTGTCCGGCGGCAGTTGCAGCATCCCGAGCATCTTGATCTAGGGCAAAAGCTGCTTGTGCTACATTCGAGAGGGATGCCCGACGGATCAACCGGAACATCTTCCACCAATTCAGAAACGGTACCAATGAGTGAGTTCCTCAGCTCATTGAACCGGTCTTCGATGGTATCGGGGTGGGCACCATCCCGGATGAAATTGAAGTCGCAAACATCGACCGGAGTCCAAGATTGGATTATGGCGGCAATATGTCCCCCTCCTGAAGCAGCGACCAGCCTTGAGTGCTCTCCGATCCTTCTCGGGATTGCCCGGATGGCGGACTCAAGGTCCATTTCCTTGGGATCAATAGTTTGACCGCCATTGAGGTATTCCAGAGTGCGAATTGTGCCTGCAGTAAGTTCTGAAACAACAAGTATAAATTTAAGACTGGGTATTGCTGAAGACCGGTATTTTCAAGAGATAACATAAGAATAATCAAGAAAAATGGGACTTACGCCTCGTGCCTGATTTCAGCTGCTCTGAATCTGCCCTTGATGTTTACATTGGATTCTTTCAGCTTTTGGGCAGTCTTCAAGGCCTTCTCTTTGTCCGCTTGAGCTGATTTCGCTGCTTCTAATGTTTCGATCGGTTCAGCTTTCAAGCGAGCGTTCTCGTCTCTAGCATCTTGTTGGAGCGAAGTGCTTGAGCTAGTATGCTATCTTTAGCAATGAGCTCGCCTTCAAGTTCTCGAATCCGTGCCGCCTCGTTGCTCTTCGATACGAGAGCCTTCTTCCAGTGCTCGTTATTGAGCTGTTGTTTTTTCCATAAGGACCTCCTCAGCCTTTCTTATGGGCAGCAACAAGACTCTCAAGCGCTGAAATCAAAGATGGGATTAATCGAAGGACAATTGTGGTCTAGTGGTGAAGCTTCTAGCTCTCATCCAACAGATTCAAGGCAAATTGAGAATGTTACTTTGATTAATTTGGCGGAGCTTGATGATTTCTTGCCGGCGTTCTTCCATCATGCGATGGGTGTCCTGCAGACCGGCCTCTCTCCTCCGGAGGTCGTTTTCCTTGGCCTTTAGACTGGTCATCTGAATTTCTAGCTCACCCAATCGTTCTTGATTGGTGTTGAGTTCTTCCTGCAAGCGAGTGATAATAGCAGTCTTGGCCTCGAGCTTTTCGGAAGGACCTAAAAGAAAAAGAGAGTAAGAAATTTGAAGATTAAAGGGAAGTTCCTTGGAGAAATTATCAAAAGATAGAGATATACTTGGCCGATTCTCGAGAAATTCTTCAAGGCCTCTTCTTCTTGGAGGGCGTCCCATTGAGCCGTTGCGGTAAAAGTCCTAGCTCCACTAGAACTGTCCACCTTTACTTCCCCGACCACCATTTTGGCTAGCTTGGGTTCTCCGGAAGATTTACGAGTTGTCCCGGCCCGGCGAGGGATTTCTTCCGTCCGTATTGGTCCCAATGAGAGCTCCGGAGGGATTTGAAATAAGGTGGCTTGGGGAAGAGGGTTGTCGGAAGATGAGCTTTCAACATTGGAGGTTTGCTTTCCAACTTCTAAGCTTGAGGCGACAGGGAATTCCTTTGCGAGAGTCACACTTTGAGCTTCTACATTTGAAGTGGTAAGAGTGGCGGTGGAGGCGCCAGAGTGGAACCGGTCCGTGGCACATCCGGGGAAGAAGCGAGAACATCGCCGGGAGGAGCCTTTGAGGAAGATTTGGTTCTCGGAAAGCCAGCTATGCTAGCTTGGAAGCTAGAAGGAATCCTGTAAGAAAAAGCGACATTAATTAGATTAGAGCGAGGAGCTTCGGAACCTAAGGAGTTTTTGACAGATGGAATAATTCGAAAAACAAAGTAATAATCCAGAAAACTTACGTGGAGGCTTTTTTGAAGCCGGTGGAGGTTTTGACCTTTTTGGGTGGGCCTTGGGAAACTCCACCACCGCTATCTCGCAGCTCTTTTCTCCGCTAGATTGGCTTGCGGAGTTGGAGCTGAATTCCCAAGCATCAATAGGACCGGTCCGGTGACCATACCGGGACCGTTTGGGGACCTTCGACAAAGGATCAACCGAGGCAGAAGTGCGTTGAGTTTTCCCCAATGAAGCTTCGAGGATGGCCAGGGCTACTTGGCGATCCCTTTCGACGGCATCTTCTTCTCGCCGACGGTCTTCAAGTCTTTGTGCCTTCGAGCGAGTATCGCCGTAAGCAGCAGGAGGAGCAGCAGGTCCGCCGATGGTCAAGGAAGTAGTATGTTTTCTTGTACTAGGAGCTTGAACTACGGTCCTAGATTTTGTGATTTTTGGGGCTAAGCTTGGAGGTAAAGGGAAAGACCGATCCGTGGATCTTTGAGTCGGACCGGCTTGAACAAGCAAGTGGAGCGGCATTATTGGCGTAGTCCTCTCCCAAAGTATCATTAGGAGGAAGAGGGGGATGACTTCTGTAGTTGTCCATTTTCTGCAATTATAGAGATTGAGTCTTTATAAGTAAATGATGGCAATAAGAAATAAAGATTTAAAAACAGGAAGAGCTACTTACGGCATCACGGGGATTGCATGAGCTGAAAGCCAATGCCACTCTTGTACATCCGGACAGTGTCCGGGTTTGGCTGCAACGATCCGTTTAATGCGAACTTCTAGCCGATCCTTGTTGGGGAGGGAAGTTCCATCCAAGGGCATGGCGGTGTCTTCATTGAAAAGCCAAGCGGGGTGTTCTTGCCTCTTGAGTGGTTGGACGCCCCGCACTATGAAACTCCGGAGAATTGTCTCGGCGGTTACGCCTTTGACATTCTTCAAATATCCGATGCGAGCGAGGAGTGCAAGAACTTCATCGTCCTCTTTGAGTTTTTTCCTTGTTTCAGCGGTGGGGAAATTCTTGGCTACCTTAGCATTGAAAGCGAGGAGAGATGGTTGAGGATTGTCACGGAAGAACCAGCCTTTTTTCCAGTGAGCTATGCTATTATTCAAGGATAAAGAGAAATATTCATCCGCGCTCCAAGACTCGGATTCCCACACCGCCAACCGCAGCCTGGCGGTCCGACGATGGGAGTGGGCGAATTTGGAATAGATATTGGAACAGCTTGAAGTGGGGGAGAACTCCAAGGAAAGCTTCGCATAAATGAATAAAAAAGGCAATCGAAGGATGGAGTTAGGGTTAAGGTTCACAAACTCCCATCCATAGAAGAAAAGAAGTCCTCTAAAGAAAGAACAAGCATGGGAGATCGAGGCCACGAAGAAAAAGGCTTTGAAGACTAGCTGCTGAGATTCATCTATACCCCAGGGAATTTGGTCGGGGAAGGGACACTCCAATTTAAGATGGGTTGAGGAGGAAGATACCCATCCTAAACTCGCTTCATTCAGGGAGGATTCTCAGTAACCTTGCTGGGACCAAGGTCTTGAACTCCAAATGGAAGCCGATCGTGAGGAACAGAGGAAGAAGATGAGGGAACAACGATGGATTTCTTCTTGCCCATCTTGAGAGATGGAAAAAGAAAGCTTTAAATTGGTTAATGAGGAAGGAAAGCGCAACAGAACAAGAGCGAATGTTGGGCGCGTATGAGCTTCGGGAGCAGGGTTGACCTAGGTCGACTTTTCGTTTTCTTTTATAGACACTGGGATGGGCCCGAGGGCTGAAAAGTTATTGGGCCTTTTTAAGAGGCCCGAGGAATGTCGTAATCGTGCAATTATGACCTAACGGCCATGAGGAAGTTAATGATCTCGTTATCTGCGTTAATTATGACTTAACGGTCATAAGAATAAGCCGTCGCGCTTTTATGAAAGAAAAAGCGGTCCGAAAAATGGAAATTTTCAGATAAAAGTTAAAGTCATGCAGAATTTTGTGATTCAGCAGTATGAGAGAGTTAGATTTTACATCACTCAGTGATAATGGATGTCTTAGGCTATGGGTGTTAATCATCCGGCTGATTATAGGCTTTGGAGACTCGAGTCGCTGTGAGAATATAAGGGATAGACTAGTCCGATCAACCAGAATTGTGGTTTTTAGTGAAATTTCGATAAGCAAATTATAAGTCCAGGCTGATTTAGGCGGTCTATTATGTGAAATTGGTAAAAACATACGAGAGGATAAGAAATTATAGCCGGTATGACCGGTCCGGAAAATATGTTCTTAGCAAAAATTGCTGAGAGGAATGTGATTTGGTGGAAAATAACCAAGCATAGTCTCTCAAGAAAGACTCTTGCATTATTTGTGATCCTCAAATGATACAAGAGTCGCGGGCTATACCTAATTAGGTGCACCTGACCGGTGCACCGTGTTCAAGAGCGGTCTGCAAAAATCTCGGGAAGTGGAAAATGATGGAATTTGAAAGAAGCAATCTGTAGCAATTGGATATTGAAGGAAATAATGAAGAATCAGATAGTGGACTCTTGCGTTATTTGAAAGGAGTTCAAATGATCCAAGAGTCGGGGCTATACCTAATTGGGTGCGCCTAGTCGGCGCACCGTGAGAAGAATAAGCTACGACTACCTAATTAGGTGATATAAAAGGTGAAAAACAATAATTTTTTCGGGCTTCTTGTTAAAACACTTATGAAGAAAAAAGAACGAGTTTGCAGCGGATTGGAGTTCTTTTTAATTTTACCATGAATAAAGACCAACAGGCAGAAGACCGGTTAGTTTTATTCAAGGTTAAATCAAAAATTACTCGGGGGCTGCTGTCGTATACTTGCCTTATGGGTATACAGATGATGAAGAAATGGATACGCAAAGACATGGTGGCAAATCAAAGAAGATACAGATAATGGCGATAGGCAACGGATCGGTCTTCGACCGATCCGGGATAATAGAAGATCCCGTAGACCGGTATGGAAACAAGGCGGATACTAAGACCGGTATACAATGACGTGAGAAGCAAGTTATAGAACAATTTGTAGTTTGATTAGGACTCGGATCAATAAAGAAAGTCGAGATAGAATTCCATATATGTAATTCATGTAATCGGCTAGGACTCGATTGTAACCCTAGCTCCCCGGACATATAAGGCGGAGCAGGGACCCCCCCCCCCACGAAAACTCTCCGACATCTCTTGCAATTAGCAAATCGCTAAAGGCAATACATAACATACGGGACGTAGGGTATTACTCTCGATTCGAGGGGCCCGAACCTGTCTAAAATCGCGTGTTCCTGTGTGTTCCGTGTGTTGCACCATCGAATTCCACGCTCGTGAGGGACCGGGTAGTACTAGTGCCGAGTTTAAGACTCGACAATGTCCTCATTCTCGTCACGACCCTCAAATTTGGGAAGAGCTCGGGCGGCGGGGAAGGGGGAGCTCGTGCTAGCGAGGTGGAGGCCCGGCGTCAAAGCCGGCACGGAGGAGGGCCGGCGTAGGGGAGGACCGACGAGGAGGAGCTCGGGCGGGGAGGAGCTCGGGCGGGGCGGGGAGGAGATCCGGCATGCGGGGAGGAGCTTGGGCGGGGAGGAGCGCGGGCGGGGCGGGGAGGAGAGCCGGCGCGCGTGGAGGAGCTAGGGCGGGGCGGGGAGGAGCACGGCGGCGCGGTGAGCAAATCGAGCGGCCCAGGGAGGAGCTCGGGCGGGGCGGGGAGGAGCACGACGGCGCGGTGAGCAAATCGAGCGGCCTCGACGGCGCGGATTTGCCAACGCCGGGGTTAGGGTTAGGGATGGAGGCGCCCGGCCCTCCCTTTTAAGTCACGGATGGAGATGGAAAGGAGGGCCCACCTGTCGGTGGGACAGCTCACGATAGCCACGGTTCATCCGATCTCGAACCGTGGCTATTGTCCGCTCAATGATAAGTGAGCCCCACGATGTCGATGGCACAAACAATAGCCACGGTTCATTTTAACACGAGCCGTGGCTATTGTTTCTTTCCGGATCCACTTGTTAGTGAGACAATTTTTTTTCTTTTGTAATTTTTTTCTTTTACTTCTTCAATTTTTATTCTAAAAACTATAATGCCTTTGCATCTAATTTTTGGCATGTCATTTTTTAAGTTGTTTACAAGCACATATGTATTTTTTGTTTTTTCTACTCTATAACTTTTTAATATAATATTTCATCAATAAAATTGTTTTTCTTGACTTTTACATGACCCAAATATTTCAAAAATTTCCAACAAAATTACAGTAGATTTTAATTTGTATGACAGATGTGTGTGCCAATTTTCAATTCAAAAATAATAACAATTGTCCAGATAAAAAAATCAAATGACACCATGTTTTTTCTATTATTTTGCACATTTATCATTTGCAAACTATAGGCCCGTTTGACCTACATTTTGGCATGCCACTTGTTTCCCGAGCATTCGAACTCACTTATATTTTTTATAATTTTTTATAAAGATTTTTACAAAAAATTAGTTCAAATGGGACTATGCGTCTCGAGTGAGTGGAGTTTTATACTTGAAACTCATGTTGTTTGGTACCAAACATATTTATATGTTTTAAAAAATTGAACCAGAAATTCCACGTGTGTGTTTATTAATGGCATGCATACCGACCGAATGTTGAGGTCAAAATCGATACGGTTTATCAAATAAAAATGATTAAATAAATGTCAAAACGTACCAAAAGTAAATTTGAAGAAAATTCATTAAAATAGTTTAGAGATTCTAACAAAACAAAGTGGAAATGGATAGATTGGAAGTTTATACAAATTTAGAAACAAAAATCACTAAATTTGGATAATATTTGACTTCTATATACATGTTTCAAAATTTAAATAGAAATTTAAAAAATAACACACAACCTAAATGAACTAGTGGATGAACTACTAATGGGCCTCATATTAAGAGTGAGGCCCAAATCACTATTGTTATTTTAAAAAATATTATTAATTGATTTCAATTGTTTAAAAATAATTAAATTACTATCTTACACTTAAAAATGTTTATATGTCGGTTTATATTTTTTGAAAATTTTAAATTATACCTTGTTATTTTTAGGATTTCTAATAAAAATTGAACCTAAACATTATTTATTCAATATTTTAACTCAGTATGTATACAAATTTTAAAATTGAAAACTAAATGTATAAATAAATTTTAAAAAATTTGGCCCATAGGCCCGACCACATGGACCCACGATTTAAAATTTAAAACTAAATGTATAAATAAATTTTAAAATTTAAATCTAAAGAGTAAATTTTTTTAAAATTTTTTAAATTATCCCTTGTTATTTTTAGGATTTCAAATAAAAATTGAACCTAAACATTATTTATTCAATATTTTAACTCAATATTTAAAATTTAAACTAAATGTATAAATACATTTTAAAATTTAAATCTTTTATTCAATATTTTAACTCAATATATACACAAATTTTAAAATTTAAAACTAAGTGTATAAATAAATTTTAAAAAATTTTGGCCTATGGGCCCGACCACATGGACCCAGGATTTAAAATTTAAAACTAAATGTATAAATAAATTTTAAAATTTAAATCTAAAGAGTAAATTTTTCTAAAATTTTTAAATTATCCCTTGTTATTTTTAGGATTTCAAATAAAAATTGAACCTAAACATTATTTATTCAATATTTTAACTCAAGTATTTAAAATTTAAACTAAATGTATAAATACATTTTAAAATTTAAATCTTTTATTCAATATTTTAACTCAGTATATATACAAATTTTAAAATTTAAAACTAAATGTATAAATAAATTTTATAAAATTTTGGCCCGACCACATGGACCCACGAATTAGGACAAGATCAAGGCCCACGATTTAGGACAAGATAAAGGCCCATCTCAAACAGACGGACCACATAGCAGAGCAGGCCCATAATATATCGGTAACTTCAAAGAAGCGTGCGGAGTGGAGCTTATAAGCTGGCAGGCGCGACTTTGGGCGGGCGAGGTGGTACTAAACCCCTGCCCGCCGCGCACCCGCCTGTCTGTAGCCACGGTTGACGTCTTCAACCGTGGCTATAGAAGATACTATAGCTACGGTTGGTGACGTGGACCGTGGCTATTGGTGGAGGCCACTATAGCCACGGTTCACAAAGTCAACCGTGGCTATAGTGGCTTCTATAGCCACGGTCCGTAGGCGAGCAGCCTCGCCACCTACTGTAGCCACGGTTTATTTTTTTTGCCGTGGCTACTTCATTTTGGGTGGCGTGGCTATAGCAACTTTTTGTTATAGTGTAAGCTTACATGAGTTATCAGATATCTACTAGTCGAGATCGTATCCAGGAACTCTAATTAGATAGCATCATAATGGATAATTACATAGATCAATTGCAAACCTTAGATGAATAAGAACATCCCGCCTTTCCAAGTGGCCTACGATTTATCGCTGCCGATGACAAACCCTTAATTGTGCAGACGTCTTATCCTACTTAACTATCTACGGGTGTTGCACAAGCTTAGCGCTGTGACTACTAAACCACACCAATAGCATCATCAAGCAACCATAATCAATACAAGACCCGAGTACTGCTCCGACATTGATTTTGTTGATACATTTGATCCCGTTGTGAAGCCTCCTACTATTCACACTGTGCATTCTGTTGCTCTCTCTCAAGACTGGCTGATTCACCAACTTGATGTGAAGAATGCTTTTCTTCACGGCAATATTTCGGAGACAGTTTATTGTGCTCAACCTTCTGGTTTTGTTGACACTGCTCACCCAGATTATGTCTGTCGTCTTCACAAATCTTTTTATGGTTTGATGCAGGCGCCTCATGCTTGGTACAACAGGTTTGTGACATTTGTTCAATCTGTTGGATTCATTGGTGCTCAGTTTGATACTTCATTGTTCATCGTTTGACGTAGCACCGATACAGTCTACCTGTTCTATATGTGGATGACATAGTCATCACTGCCTCTTCTGCAGCTCTTTTCTAGCGCATCATTGCAGCTCTCACCGTAGAATTTTTTATGAAGGACCTTGGGGCTCTACATCATTTTTGGGCATGTCTGCCACTCGTACTCCCACTGGTTTGTTTCTTTCCCAGTGCCATTACATGCTTCAGATTTTGGATCATGCTGGTATGACCGACTGCAAGCCATGCACTACTCCCGTTGACACAAGTGCAAAGCTTTCTCTAGATGGTGTTCCTGTTGCTGAAGCTACACATTTTTGTGGTCTTGCTGGTGCTCTTCAATATCTTACATTCACGTGTCCTGACATCGCCATATGCAGTACAACAAATTTGTCTCTTCATGAATGATCTGCGTGAGCCTCACTTGGCAATGATGAATATTCAGGGTACTCTAGATTATGGTTTACACTTGCATCGCTCATCATGAACTGATCTGGTCGCCTATTCTGACGTAGACTAGGCAGGCTGTCCTCAGACTCGCCAGTCCACTTCAGGTTATGCCATTTTTCTTGGTGATAATCTGGTTTCATGGTCCTCCAAGCGAAAGGCTACTATTTCTCAATCTAGTGCTGATGTAGAATACATGGCAATTGCTAATGCTATCGCCGAGACTTGCTGGCTCCGTCCATTGCTTGCTGAACTCCACCGTCCTCTTCATTGGGCTACCTTGGTTTATTGTGATAATGTCAGTGTTGTTTATCCCTCGACTAATCCCGTGCAGCATCAACGCACGAAGCATATCGAGATTGATCTATATTTGGTCTGTGACAAGGTTGCCGCCAGTTCAGTTTGAGTTCTTTATGTGCCCACGACGTCATAGTACACAAATATTTTCACCAAGGGATTGCCTTCTTCAATCTTCATTGAGTTTTGGTTTAGTCTCAATGTTCGTACTAGTGGCTAGCAACGATGTTTTGACTGTGGGGGTGTGTTAGCAAATAGTCAATTGGGCTTTTGTATTATGGCCTTGCGCCGCGTGCCCATGCAATCCACGTAGGCATTAGGGTTTTGCCAGCTGTGGCTTCCCTCTATTTATATCCAACTCAGTGTAATGTTTTGGTTAAGCAGTTGAGTTACTCTTGCCTTGAGATGCAGTTAGTTGAAAAAATAAACAGAAGGGCCAAATAAGGAACCAAATTAAATTATCTGAAGAACTAAAAAATAGACCTTAATTGTCAAGCCGCCGTAGTGTTTTTGCACCCTCAAATCATCCATGGACTTCACCAAACGATACCATGAAAATCAAGTGTGGGCAATTTGCGACCCATAATAGGCAGGTCACAAAAAGATCACGTATATATAGTTTGGTAATTCAACCTTGTTTCTTCTGCAATACTCACACCATGTCTTCATACATTGATGGCATACTGCAAGTACCATTAGGATTCAACATAATATCTCGATCCTGTTCCCGTAACATTGACGACATGCAATGGTAGTTCTCTGGAGTTTATGGACCTCAATCAGATGTGCACAGATCCTCTTAATGTAGGAGATGAGAACATTGAAAGCATCGATTGTGGGGCCTTGGCTGATTGCCAGAGAGTATAATTTAATTTACCGGGCAATGGACAAAAACAATAGTAACCTGGATAGGGCCATGATGGGGAGATTCTGAAGTTTCCTAAATGAAGTGGATCTTAAAGAAATAGAGCTACTGGGCAGACGCTTCATGTGGTCTAACGAACGTGCGACACGAACTTTAGTGCGCCCAGACCGAGCGTTTTGCACCACCGAGTCGGAGAATGTCTACCCGGACTACACCCTGCAAAGCATGTCAGTTGGTATCTCCGACCACTGCCCCCTCTTCTGCGTGAGGGGTTGTGGCAAGGGAAAGTGTCGGTTTCACATTGAGAGCTTCGGGGTGCAGCTTGAGGGCTTCCAGGACACTGTCCGGGTAGTGTGGTCGGTTTGCCGGTGGGTCTGACATGCATGTCCTTCCCACTGAAACGACTCGCGATCAAATTTCAAGAGACCACAAACTAGCTGCTTGGAGCACGCTGGGTGGCCAACGTCCACATACAAGTCGAGCTCGCCTAGGAGTTATTGCATCGCCTCGATATCACAAGGAAAAACATGCCCCTTTCTTAGCAGGAAGAATGGCTGCGACAACAGCTAAAGCAGCACAGTCTAGCACTTACCTACTTGCAACGTACAAATACCCTTTATGGGTTTTACAATTGCAAGGCTACACTCAAGGCTGGACCGGCTACGCGACGGGGATGCTACACACACTACTTCCACTCACTCGGGATACACAGACTACTTCCACTAATTCATCTCAGATCTTGGTCGATCTCCTCCTTGAGTCGGTTTCTTAGGCCTCCATGGCTTCCATGTCGGCCTCTTCTAACAGATCCTAAATCTTCAGGAATATGTGTCAATAACTTCCTTCTAACGGAGAATGGATAATGGTTCTACCTTGATTGGGCCAAATCTACCTAGTGTCCATCGACACTCGGGTGTGCAAATCGGCACGTGGACCTTCTTTGCTGCAATTTTTCTCTTCATGCATGGCCCATGTCCTCTGTAATGTCCAGATTATAGTCATTTTTACCTGTTGCTACAATAAAGCTCTAGAACAAACACAGATACAAATATATTGCTATTTCGGTAGGTAAATGGCCTAAAATGATGTTATTTACGCTCTAAATAAGGCAATATTTCGCATGTAAAACGTGTGCTTAGGAAGCGCCAACACCCATCGTCATCGATAGCTAACGTTGTGTTCCAACATAGATAGACTATCAACCGGTAGTTTCAATTTAAGTGTCTTGTCAGAGACTCAAAGGTTGATGTGCTCGATTGTGACACAATATGGATCTTTAACAGATGCCCTTGTTGTGTCTGTATAACTGTCAGTAATCTCAACTTCAAAGTTCACAAGTCTCACCTCATTTATCATAGATTTGTACATGGACAGTTGGCTGATCAGGGCAGACTTATCTGGATTTATAGATCAACTTATCTCGCTTTGTGGGATCGAGTTGCATCGGGATATTAAGATATGCATTCAATGCAAGGCCATCCTACAAATGATGTCTACATGTTGTTTCAATAATGATGACATTGCAGTCACAAAATGAAGCAGAAGCAAAACTGGTGTCCAAGTAGTGATCATGAGGGATGGCATCGACAGAAGGGCCGTGGCAGATCCGTGCTACCCCATATATCTATTTTGTTCTTTGGGCTAGAGGAGCGGACTGGTACTAGGGAATTGCAGATTGACCAAAGAATCCGGCTTCTCCACATGAATTCAGTAATCCTTGGACTTGTGGCACAACACCACAACAGACAATCCCACGGTGACACCACCTTGTTATGGCAAGAAAGCATTCTGATGTTTGAACATGTGTAAAATGAACACACTGAATTTTACCAATTACGACATGATAAAATCAAATGGAAAAGAGGTTTTTCATGTTATCTATATACTATGAAACATTTGTTGTTTGAATGTAATGCAATGACAGTGGTCGGGAGTACTGTAGCAGTTTGCTTCAATTCTTCCACATGACTATTATGTATCTCGAACAAGTTTGGAGTCCTGCCAAGCATAGTTTAACTGAAGTGGAGTAATGTTGTGCCGTTGACATGATTATTTTTTGTTATAGAATTATTACCATGCCATCAAATTTAATCAACATGAGCCTTTTATTTTCTTCAACCTGATGGGTTAGATGTATTTATGACCTATTTAGTTTGTTACCAAACTTTACGACACTTTGCCAACAAATTCTGCCAGTTGTTGGTTTGTTTGAATTACTGAGAGAGTTGTGTCACAAGACAATTTTTTAGCCAATAGACCTACTTATCATATATTGATTTATTATTACATGTTGCCAAAATTGTGATGAGACAATTTTCATTATCACAACGGGAGACAACATATATGTTGTGTGCCAGAGCCTGTGCCGTGTGTAATTTATCGCCCTCTGTACTGTGTGCCTGCAAAATTACACACGGCACAAATTTGGCACACAGTACAAAGGTTTGTGCAATGTGCCATGACGGGAATAACTGTGCCGTGTGCCCGATGAATTGCACAGGGCACAGTTATTGTGCCATCTCAAAATATGCCGTGAGCCACGTGCCGTGTGTAACACACGGCACAGTACACACGGCACAGTTTCAGTTTGTGCCGTGTGTCCATGGCGCACGACATATAGTCTGTTTCCTGTAGTGTATACTTTTGGCAATGTTGGGCAAGAGTTGTCATTAGTACTAACTACTATAGGGTACTCACTCCATCCTAGTTTACTTGTCATCTTGAAAGTATTTTTTGATGTCCAAGTTCGGAGAATGTGAAATAAACATAGTAAAAAGCTAGGGTGTTAAATAATTGGGGACAATGGGAGTAGTATTCTAAAGTAGTATAAAGTGTATATGGGGTAATATATATAGAGATAAACTAGGACCTTGTCACCAGTTATGAGTCTACTAACTGAACATGGTTTTAACTGACAGACCTTTATTTTCCAATCGATCACCAACATATTGATCAAAATGCTGACACCATTATTGTTTCATTGTCTGTTCTTGTGTTCTTAATTATCTTGAGGCAAATCAACGTGTAGGATTGCTGCCGTGAAGAGGGTGGAGCTTTGGCTACATTCTTGTTGTAGGTTGGACACTAGGACACATAGCCGCCACTTTTGTTGATTTGAGTCCATGATGACAATGTGTTGCCACCACCGTGGGGTTGTACTTCACGAGAAAAACAATTAACCACCACACAATTTGTTTTATTCACCATTCTGGTACCTTGAGTTTGTGTGTTTCTGTTTACTAAAACTAATAAGGTCACCCCCAACTGGTAATCTAAGGTAAAATGAAGTCTGTACAAAGCTAGAAGAAAAAGAAAATGAAAAGGAATTCAAATTAAGAAAGATCATCTAGCGATGTTTCGATATCTAGTTGATACTTTATTTGTCTTCCACTTCATGGATAACCAGTATGAATACCTTTTTTATAAATATTCATTGCACCAAATAGGTGACTCCAAGTGCTGGAGGACGATCCACCCCGTTAAACATACTATCATTATTTTTCTGCCAAATACTCCGTGCCAAGAGGACTATGATTTCCATATAGGAAGGCACATTTAGCAGCAGTCCTTTGACATGCTTGAAAGCTTTTTGATAGGTTGAGAGAGAAAACCGCAGATCGATGAAGTGACGAACTATTTTTAGTGCGGCTCATGTTATGACTTGCCGCAAAAAATCAATTTGTAGCAGGGTTTCTATTATTTTTCATTAAAAGTGGAATTTTTAGCGACGGTTGACTTCTTGGACCACTGCTAAAAATGGGATCCTATTTGTTGCGACGCTTCAAAATAAAGGACACGTGTCTGTATAATGTCGCTATAGTGTGTTTTTGTTGTAGTGTAAGATACCTCTCCACTAGAAAGAACCTTTATTAGATGATAGTGGTAGTAGGAAAACTTTTCCCAAAGAATCGTTACCTATCGTAGGTCTGGTCTTGTGAAGAACTTGTGCAGATTGTTCATGAAACGGTTTTCTAGTATTAGCTAAGCTACCGATCAATCCAAAAAGTATAACAACGTTAAAAAATTAAGGAACTGAAATGACATATTGGCATTGGTTTCAGTCACAAAAATGACTTGCACTATCACACTGACGCACTGTAGCGATGGGCCAAATTTGCTTGTAGCGGCGGCTAGGCCGGGCCGCCGCTACGCCTCCGCAGTTAGAAATGGAGGTTTGTAGCGGCGGCCCGTCACCAACCGCCGTTACAAAAGGGTTTTGTAACGGCGGTTGGAATAGCTAACCGCCGTTAATAATAACCTTATTAACGGCGATTGTAGATGCCAACCTCCGTTAATACGGTTATTATGAACGGCGCGCGGTAATATAGACCACCGTTACAAAGGCCTTTGTAACGGCGGCTTATATTGCCAACCACCGTTAATATTTGAATACCGCAAAAAAAAATTAAATTACAGGAAACCAGAAATACAACAAATCTCAGAACATACACATATATTAATCACAATTCGTTGACATCTCAAAACATTCACATGTATTCATCATCCAATGTTTACTTCTCAAAACAAATCAAGTCACTTGCATATATACAATAAACATTGTCTTTACATGAGAAACTATGAAGTCTATCAAACTACTTTCCTAATCCACTCATCACTATCTTCACTACCATCGTTCACGAATGGTCGTGTCGAACCACACCACTTATAGAGAGAACGATGGTCTCTAACGCTCTCATTGTCTTCGTCGAAGAACTTGCCAGCAGGAGAGATAACCTCTCCGAGCAAGAACCGACACATCCCCTCCACAATAAGTAACATTTGGTCTGAAGTCAGATGTTTCGATCCTTGCGGGAACCCTTTGTTCTTAAAATCTTGTAATATCTGTTTGTCCGTTTTAGTTCTCTGCCATTAGAATTTCTTTATTAACAAGATTGCAATTATAATTAAAATGAATCAAATTTGATAAACTCAATAAAACGCACCTGTTGGTCAGTCTCTTCAATAATGGCATACATATAACTCGAGAAGCTATTCGCGTACAAACAAGTGTAGTAGCCACAGTGGACACTACCTTTCACTTGTTTAACACACTGTATAAAATAAAGGAAATAAGTTACTATTTTGTCAATCACACCGATAGTAGGACAACGGCGTAGAGAAGTGAGACAAATGTATCTTACCGGGAATTTGTGCCGAAAGTACATATTTTTCGGCCGCCTAGGGTTGTGCAGCCCGCCAGCCTTTACATAATTCTCGTATGCGCTGGTCTATCATAAAAAACGTATAGTTAGATAAAACTATCATTTTCGAATTATATATGTCTACGATGATTAAGTACGTACCAATCAATGACGCTCACGATGTCGGAGTAGCCCCTTTTGTCCAAGTCGAGGCTGTCGAGGACAAGAAGGTACCCATTTCTCGGCATAAGGACAAAGCAGATCCAGTGATCACTGCAAGAATGATCGTATGCGTTAGTATTCTAGAGCCTTTCAATGCAAGAGAAGATGAAAAGACTTGTTGGAACTTACTTATAGTTGTAAGGCGCGAGAATAGAACATCTGTCCTGCCACTTGATGAAGCAGTTATAGATGTAGGTTGCCACATCAGATCTAGCTTTAGATGTCATCTCGGCCTTGAGTTGATCTAGCTCCTCGGGCTTCATGTCCTTATACTTTGGGTCCTTCTCATTTATCCGCGGGTTGATCGCGGATTGACATATGTTCGGGTTGAGGTACCCGACCCTCCAATCTGGTCTATTGATTTTCTTTTTTTGAAATTCCGAATTCATCCTAAATGAAACATAAGTAAAAAATGAACGATTTTTGCCCAAATTTTCGATCCGCCAACAGTGGAGAAGCTCACTGTCCTGTCCGAACCCGACTATTTATACTCGAGAATTTGTACCGGCGGTTGGCATTGTCCACCGCCTCTAAAAATACTTTAGTAACGGCGGACGACAATGTCAACCGCCGGTATAAATGCTGCCCCATTTTAGCTGCGGTTGGAAATGCCGACCGCCGCTATAAGTCCTCTATAGCGGCGGCTGGCATTTCCAGGTGGCCGGCCTAGCACTGTAGCGGCAGGCCGCTTTGGTCGCGCCGCTAGGCCGATTTCGGTCCCGCCGCTACGGTGCCGTTTTGTTGTAGTGTTGGAACAATGACGGAGACAATAGGCCAACATCTGGAAACAATTGAATAATTGTTACGACAATTTCTAGCATCAACAAATCAGAGGACATGTTACAATGCAGTACTAACCATATCTTGTGTGACACCATCCTTAGCTAAGCTACTGTCACAAGTTTGCAGCACTCGTTCTCTTCTCTCAGGCTTCGGCCGGCCGGCTACATCTCAGCACACAACAGCAGCCGACGAGATGAGAAGGCTGCCAACAGAGGTGCAGATTAACGGTGATGTCGCTCCTATCTGTTTTTCACACCGAGCTGGGCGACATCGAGCATGTGGACGACAAGTCGTTTGATCCGCTTTTCCCTAGCTTACTCCGAGCAGTTTAGGAGTGGGTCAGTTAGCTAGCTCCCAGGAGTGAATATCCTGGAGAAACCAACTGGAATATGCAACACGTGCTTGGGCACTGTGCGCAGTGTCAGCACTCAGCAGGTGCGAATATCCACCGCAGCTGGCAAGTGCCAACAGCTGCTCATCAAAGAAGATCTTTTATAAAAGCCCGAGCGTCATATAAACTAGTATGACCCGGCAGCGCTTAGCGCGCCGCTTGTTGAGATGGCGAATTTATTCTCTACCGTTTCTCTCTGACATCCCTTGCGTGATTCATTTTAGGTTCTAGGACTTGTTAAGAAAACACAAGAAAGCATATAAATCGTACAACTCAGTTTTTTACATAGTGATTTCCTAATATCCAACGGGCAGGGCCTAATACAACTAAAAGCAATTCCTTTGTTACACCATGAGAAACTCTACGTAATAAGATTCAACAGAAATAACGTTATACAACAGTATAAAAGAAATAGAAAACACGAACAGACAAGACAGCACTCTGAAGAGTTGTTCGAAGTTGTTTGGGCTTCCGAATGAAAAGGATGCAACAGGCCTTGTATAATCCATACATGTTCTAGATGAGCATGCACTTAACCTGTAAAGAAACAATCATATGCTATAATTAGTTCATTTACTTTATTTTCTAAAAGACTAAATCCACATGAAGCCATAAAACATAGGAACAACGGGTTCTAGATAGATATTAACATGAATCTGTACCGATTTTTTTTCACCTATCAATGCATTTGGCTGTTTCACTTGATAGCTCTGTACAAAGCAGTAGCTTTGTCGTGGTAAAATAATGTAGAAGGCAAAAATTTATGAGAATCAGAAACCTCATTTTGTTCTAATTTGCTAAATTAAGTTTCAAAGTTGCATTGTAAAAAGGGAAATACAAGGATCCTTCCAGCTAGTCATGTATATATTTAAGACTACAAAACAAATATATTAACACTACTCTGTAAGTACCCATTGTTTTTTTTTCAGAATGAAAGAAATAGGTAGGCCTTGAGATTCCTTGCTAATTTCTGAAATCCAGAAAACAATGTCGTTTCATTAACAAAATTTGCTTGCCTGAGGGTCATAAAAGAACATGGTTCCTCTTTTTCATGCAAACATATAAATGGTTGTAATAATATAATGCAGAAGAAAAACATGATTAACTATGCATCCTTTCCTTTATCATTTTATTTGGACATTTGTGCAGTTGTGCAGCAAGGAAACAACATCACGTTCCATTGATAATGGAATGTACAAAATGTATTGTTAAAATTCTAATAGCTATTATTATCATGGTCCTTGACAGAGAAAAATATAGAGAGACCAAGTACATGGAACAATAATTTACACAGGAAACTTAACTTAGAAGCACAACAGAGGCTCACATTCTTAATATCTCACGTACTGATTTTCAGGAGTGCAATGAACCACTAAACATCTGAGCATCCGCTTCTTCTTCACCTCCACTCTGCCAAGAAATATGATAATAGAACTTGAATATTTGAATGGTTACCAAAGCATGCACTGCATAGGGCAGCTCAAAACTCATCCCAAGAGGCTTTGTAAAAAAGAGGACAGGAAAATAACCAAGCAAATTCTAAATAATGTATAGGTCAAATCTACGTAACACATATCATAATAGTAAACTTTTGTAACAGAGATACCTCTGTGCCTATATGACTTGTCTATAACCTGGTAAATAAACATTTCATAACATATAGCCGACAAAAAATTAATTGAATAAGACGTATTATTTTGATTACACAACAGCAGGAATTTATTCTATCTATATCCTTTAAAAAACTATGTCCACATAATCCTACAATTATTAATACAGGAAGATAGACTAAGATGGGTTTTCTAAACTACTCACTAATAAGTTTAGAACTGAATGTCTAATGGCATAAGTACACAAGAAATGTATCCTTTGCAGATTAAATAGTCAATAACCCCAGTTCATCAAATATTTAAGTGTGCTTAAGTTTGCTTGTTTATATTCATCGATCTGAATCAAGTCTTCTCCAAACTCCAATCTATTCCCCGTTAATATAGGGAACTGAGATATTTGCATGATACTCATTCAATCTGGGATGGTGCATATGAGAAACTCAGGTAGGAGTCAAAGAATAATAAGCAGAGGAAGAAAAGAGGAGCAGCCTCACCACGGTGGCGGAAAGGGTTGTGCTGGTCAGATTGAACAGGAGTACCGCCAAGGATGGGAGCTCACCTTCCTCACTTTGCAGTGTGTCACCTGCACCAAAAATCCAATTAAAATCCATCAGGCATCGATAGAACAAAACTGGGAGTTAACCATGAAGAGTATATGAAGAGGCAAACTGATGGAATAAGCCCAGTTGTACAATCTTGATTTTACAACTTCAAACCATCAGAAAAAAGAACCCTGCACTGCTCGATGCGATGGTCAACAAAACATTATGTTATTATCATTATCGTAAGCTCTGAATTGAGGAAGTAAACACTCATCTATCTTCTGAAGTTAGATGAACCATTCAACTTTCAATGCTGACACTTGGAGGTACAGAAATTAAAAGCACCACTCAACATTCATTGTCACAAGCATAAAAAAAGGTAGATCTGAATAAAATCTACAAATGCTGCAATTTCAGTTATAGTCTATAGCTGTGCACAAAAAAGGTACAAATGATATTTAACATAATAAATTAACAACGTAACAATATCTCATGTCAGAAACAGAATTAAAAAATTACCTTGCTCTTAATGCAAAATAAACTCCAACAATGTGTTTATGAACAGGTGCAAGTATGGTGACAAGTTATTAGAAAATAAATAAAACAGAGTGAACTGCTGCCTACTTGAAATCACCAGAGCCTGCATGTATTACCACTGATGATGAGCCACGTGTTTATGAACAGGTGCAAGTATGGTTGGGTAATCCACATCTGATGTTTCGAAGAGATATGATCACATCATCAGACTATAGACCATGCTTGAGGAATGAGATGTACACTTTTAAATAGATGATTCTGTGGAGTCCTTCAGAAGCACAATAAAAGAAATAGACTTAACTAAATAAAGTTTTGGGAAGAAGACCGTAACATGCTTTAGAACTACAGTTTGAAAAGTATTGTGGTAATTGTACACTACAGCATGGGAAAAAAATGATCCATAGCGCAGAAATATAGAGCTTAACAACTACAGTAAGGGGATCAAATCCTCCTTTCCCAAGCTTTCTGTCAACTCTGTATATGTTCTACTTCATATGAGGTGATTGTCTTTAGTAATTTTATATGTTCTACTTTGTCAATATGTGTACTTGGCAGTTAGCCTTGTCAAGAAAAAGAAGAATTGAATTTCTACTTAGGCTGACCCCAGTTGGTGCAGAAAGTCTTTGCAAATCAAGTTTTCTACTGGCATCATGTACAAGGAAGCCTAAGAAGTAAGAACTGAAGCAAACATACCAGCAGATAATCCAGCAGATAGTACATCCGATGCAGCAGAGTTTGCAACAGCATGGGTTGTGTCACCTCTAATCTACAAATAGAGTATAGATTCAGGTGCACATAGGCTATTATTAAATGCTAACAATGGGTATACAGAGAATAGATTCATGTCCAATGTCAGGAGTGGCTATGATTAAAAATGTCTGAAAGACAAAAGATGCAACAAAATTGTTATTTGTTAAGAGACTTTTACATTTTGAAAGATATCTTTCCATGGGATATTCGTTAAACAGATATAGCTCAACTCGATGTTGTTACCCTGCAGTAGCAAGTTTGTCACAACCTCACTGAACCGTGCTGCAACCTGTCAAAATACAGGAACACAACGTGTTAGTAGTAAGCCCTGCAGGTGTTTCCGTCTATGCTACATCAAACCAGCAGGTATTCCTCCAAATAAACGATAACTCACCACTCCAAACCTGTGCCCCTCCGTTTTGTTCAGTGATTAGCTTCTGGTGTCCCACAGCGGCAACCAAGTCCGGGCGCCGCGCCGACCCAACGCGCACCGTCAGCGCAGCAGGCCATGCTGCAGGAAGTGAAAAAAAACGAAAGGAAAAGGGATAAATAAAGGGACGAGTTGGAATAATTTGTTGAGGCCACTTTCCTGCTGCCGCCGCCGCGTCCAGCCGCCTCCATGCCGCAGCGTCCAGGCCCATCGCCACCTTCGTCACCTGCCTGCCGTGTCCCCGCGGATCCCAGGCAAGAGAAATCATTTTTGTTCTTTGAGATGGAGAGCGATTGTTAGAGGATAAGGAGGAGAAGAGCAGGACGAGGAGGGCGATGGGATCTGACGGCCACGCGCCACCTGCCTGCCTGCCTCCCCTTCCTTCACCACGGAAGAGAGAGAGAGAGAGAGAGAGAGAGAGAGATGGGGCAGCAGAAAAGGAGGGGTGCGCGCCGCCGCGATGAAGGATGGGGCATCGCGGCGGATTCGCCGGGTCGTGGAGGAGGAGGCGGAGGGAGAGGGAGACTGCGGCGATATGGAATGGAGGAAGACACGCAGTCTGCGGATAAAATCTTTTCGAGCCACGTAGCCATGTGTAGCGTGGACACGCGGAGGACAAAGAGAGAATCACCGCTCACCAAACACGGTAACAAATCGAATGCCATACCCGCCAACGATCCGAATCGTACGATGGTAAAAAATCAGGGCGACGTGGCGGCCTGGGTCACGCGTGTACTGGCACGGGGGTGGTGGTTCTAATGTTTTAGCTCTTGATGCTGTAGCATTAATAGAAAACAAATACAAATAAAATACAGCTTATGTGACACGTGAACATATGACATCTACTTGAATTTACTTATATGTACGATATATCCTCTCTCTCTCTCTTTCATATCACCTTGTTATAAATCCATGTTTATATTTGTACTAAGGTAGTCGTATAAGATATATACTCTGTGGTGTTCTAATTCAATAGAGCAGCTAAAGAAAATAACACCCTATAAACTAGAACTCTCGGAGTAGGATGCGTGACAAAATTGTTAGACCTACGGATCTTGCATCGTACTAGATAAGACATGTAGTAGTAAATCATGCACATGGGGATCGTGATCATACACCAGAGAGAGAGAGACAGAGGGGTTAGGGTTACGGACCGGATGCAGCGGAGGGGTAGCCCAGGCCGGAGAGGTTCGCGGAGGAGGACCCTTCGCCGTTGTTGGCCATCGGAGCGCCGGTGAGGAAGTCGAGGGCGTGGATCTCGAACGGAGTTGGTCGTCATCGCCGGCGGAGTCCTTCGGGTCTCCAACGGCACTGTCCAGGGACAGCGGCGGCGTACGGAGTCGACGTCGTGGATGGCGGCAGCGCTTCCCGTCACCGACTGCGCGTCCCTCGAGATCGGCTAGGGTTTGTGGGGTGAGGCGGCGAACGGTGAACTTAAGTCATCGTGTCGTGCCGGCCCCCACCCCCTTTTATATGCGCAGCATGACAGGGGCCCACCAGCCACTGTTTGGGCTGGGCGCCCCGATCAGGGCGCTGTCAAGGGATTATGGGTCTTTGGGCCCATACGTGTGGAGATCAACCTAACCGCTAGTTACTTGTAGCTTTGGTTGCTTGCCATTTCCTACAAGAATCTGCTCAAGCGGCGAGCTCCCTCCTTCTCACAGGCTCCATCCTCCTTGTGTGTGTGTGTGGGGGGGGGGTGGGGGTGGGTTGGGTTGGCCTCGAGCGTGTATCCGTTCGTTGCCCAGGACGGTGAGCTCGTCCCTCCTCGGCGGCCATCCTTCTTAGGCAAGGGTGGTGACTTCGGCCTTAGATCTGGCAGCGATGGCAACATCCCAACGGGCAGATGCGATAACGGTGGCAGCGATGTGGTTCGATGCAGGCCCGTTGATTAGCAAGGCCAACATGGCCGACAGAAGAGGGGTCCCAAATTCATAGCTCGTATATTGTAGGCTTCATAGAGAAAAGGCCCAATATAGCCCAAAACCATGGAAACAAAGCAGCCACAACTCATCAACGTGGTTCACAGGCAGGTGATCAAATTTATTGATGTTTCATTTCCTTTCTCGAGAAGCTACGCCGCCATTTCTCTCCCAAAGCGCTCAAACCTGCTCCAAATCATGCACCTCACAGACCAGCAGTTTGGCTACAAACCGCCACAGCAGTTCGTTTCAATTGCAGATTTTCCGACGGCCGGTCTCAACGGGACCATCGTCGCGTTAAGAAGAAGTAGTGGCCTGCATGCGTTTGTGGTATGCTCTAGCTCCCTCACGCAACTAAGCAAGCAGGCATGCCTTTTCTTCTTTTTTAATCCAGCAACTATCATCCTCCCATCGTTCCGTGTTCTCTTTTTTTTTTTTTTAATCTAGCAACTCTTAGCAATGGATGTTCTTTTTTTTATATATAGTACTACATGCTGTTGTTGCTAAATGCCTTTTGTTTTATCAGACAGGTCTCAACCCATATCGATTTCATGTAAGAACAAACAAAGACTACAAGCAGCAGCTCAATCTCAAAAGGTCTCTTGATAGATTTGTGATAAAAGAGACTGAATTTACTTTTGGAAATCAGACTCCAGAAGCCAATAATGTTGCTAATATTGCTGGACAATTTGAAGTTCGGGTTGCAGAAATTAGTGAAGGACATGATGCAAATATTGCAGGACAACTTGAGGCTCAGGTTGCAGAAATTGGTGAAGAAGAGATGGTGCTAATATTGCAGGATAGATTGAGGCTCATGTTGAAGGAGATGATGTTAATAATGTTGACGAATTCAGTGGCCATGTCCATGGGATTGGCACTTCTTTTGAACCTGATATATTTGATCCAAGAATGTGGGATGCTAATGATTCTTAAATGATTGATATTTTGGTGCAAAAAGGCCCTAAAAGAGACTTCTTTATTGTGAAGGGTCCTAAAGATAAATTATCTAGAGTTCTGCATTAAGCGTAAAATCAAAAGAACGACGTTTCGATGAGACCGCTGAAGATGAATCTATTGCGTCACAATCTGAACAAGAATCATTCAGGGTGAATTATTTTCATGCTGTTATTGATCAAGCTATAGCTTCAATTACTCAGAGATTTGAACAATTCCAAGGGTATGAAAATATTTTTGGTTTCTTGTTTCTTTAAAAGAAAATGGGAATTAACCAACGGAAGAAATATGGAACCTGATGCTTGTTTAAAAGAAAGCGCTTTGCCTTATGTTATAGGCCAGCCTGACCCAGCAGGGGCAGGCCGTCATATTAGGGCTACCTTTGCCTTAGGTGTGCTGCCACGGAGGGTGCGCCTAGGTCTGGGCACGGCTGGAGAAAAGGCGCAGCCTCCCTCTGGTGCTGGGCCGGCTTTCCAAAGTGGCTAGCTAGCAAGTAGAGGAGTTTCCAAGAAAAAAGAGAGCAGGTTTAGGTAAGTTTAGGACGTTTGAATAAGTTCGGAATATCAAGTTGTAATCAGTTTGATCTTGCGACCTTCTGGATACGCTACAAGGAGCAGCACACTATCACAAAGAAGAACATCGTCGCCATCCTCAAGGTGACGACCGACAACAAGGACGCCGCCGACTCACTGGCCAACACCGTTACCCGATTGGCGAAGGGCTGGGATGGCCCTGAGACCAAGACCGCCAAGTGCATGGAGGAGGCGCAGCATCGACGCGACGCCATGAAGGCAGCTCACAAGTCCGTCAAGGACTTCTACACCTTGTCTTCCTTGGCAGTACCAATAACTATCACTGTCACCATCGACTCTGCTTTCTCATCCCCGGGGAGTCTACATCAACACCAACCCCGGTCAGTGGCCCGCCGCCTGAACCCACGGGTCCTTGTGCGGATGGCAGGCCCCTCCCGTGCTGCTATATGCTCACCTTTCCAACATATGATGGTAAGGACCATCCATTTCCATGGATTAACCAGTTAGCAATTTTTTGTTAGACAGCGGATTCCAGACAATGAGCCCGTGTGGTATGCCTCGTACCACATGACGGGCAGCACGCAGAAGTGGTACATCCACCACAGCAAGGAGAACAACGCACCAGCATAGGGAACCTTTGTCCGACTCGTCAATGAGAGGTTCGGGCCCCTACCCACGCCAACTCCTCAGCAAGTTCGCCATCCTTCGATGGACCGGAACCGTGCACAACTACACCGAGTAGTTCCTAGCCCTTGTAGCATGCGTCGGTGATCTTCAAGAGCTACAACATGTCAACTTGTACATGGCGGGGCTGCAGGAACCACTAAAGATGGAGGTCTAGGTCGCATGACCCCGAGACATGGAGGTGGCAATGAGCCTTGCTAGGGATTATGAACGCCACACTACTGTGGTGGCTGAGCAGAATCAGTCGGTGATCAAACTACCATCTACAACTCCACATGTGGCGACTACAATAGCTCCAACAGCGAAGGAACTTCGAGCTCCCCATCCTGCTAGTGTAGCGACGGCTCCTGCTGGTTGGGGTGCCGCCGCCACTGTTGTACCTCCGGCGACCAAGGTCTAAAAGCATCTCACAGCGGAGGAGGTGGCAGAGTGTCGCCGTCAAAACCTCTACTACAACTGCAATTTGTAGTCTGTGCGTGGCCACAAGTGCAAGCACCTCTTTTAGCTCGAGCTCCTCGACGATCTGATCGACATCGAGGAAGTGGAGGGTACCCTAATGGCGCTCATGGGTGAGGGCAGGTGTCCTATGCTACTTAGAGGCTCCTCCTACAACGATGACCTGCACATCCTCATTGATACATGAGTGATGCACAACTTCATCGGCCACACCTATGCTAACTCTCGGATAGTGCCTCTTCGCCATGATTCTCTCTTTCCGACTCTTGCTTATGGGGAGCGAGTAATGAGCCGTGATGTCTGCCACGGATTTGCTCTTACAGTTGACCAGGATGTACACCACATTGAAATCTACACTGCGGACCTTCCGGATCACGTTGACATTGTTCTAGGCACTCCATGGTTGGCTTCTCACGAGCCCATCATGTGGGCCTTCACCATGTTGACCATGTCCATCTTCTACCACGGACACCATCACCTGTTGATCGGCCTCTACTCGCCCCTGCGTCTTGCACTTGAGCCCGCTCCAGCACAAGGGCAGGAGGCATTTTGGGAGGGCCATCTGGAACCATCTACTACAACAGTTCGTGCTGCAAGAGCCATTGTGGCTATAATGGACGGACCACGTCACATGGATGACATCTTCAACATCATCAGTGCCAACTCGGACTTGTACGATGACCTGTGCCATGACATCGACCGCAACCCTGACTTTGTTGTAGTCCTTGCACGTTTGGAAACCGGAGATGCGTGCTGTGCATGGGACTTACGAGTGGGGATCATGTTCTTCGATGGTCATCTCTACGTGCTAGCTTCCTCTCCTATGCTTCACCATCTCCGTGCTTTTCTCATCAAGGAAGGAGACGTGGCCTTGTTGCGCCAAGTTGCTGTTGGAATCCACACCATGGACGGCACATGTGTAATTCAGGAGAGGCCGACATCTGTTATGTGACTCTAAGAGATGCCTTCCACAGTGGAGAATGTGGACATCATATTTGTGGACATCACCGGCCGTGAGTTGTTCTAGGTTCGCCATGTTTATTTTGGTGTTCACCCCGGTACTATCATTCTTCATCCATCGTCTATAGATTTCCTGGTTCTTTTTGGCCATGCGTTCCACCTCAACACCAACAGACCAACCCCAAGAGGCAAGTTTGTGTGGTCATTTATGGGCTACTATTACCGACCCCGAGTTCCAGCGCCGCTCCTTCATGGCGTCCCCCTTGGACATGGAGACAGTCTTGTTTGACTTCGGGAATCTAGCCACTTCGGGGATGCCAGCAGTGCGAGGGAATACCATCCTGTCCTCCTCGTACCATTTTGTCACCTCTAGCTTCATCGGTAGCCTCAGCTATACCTTTGTGTTGGACATCGACCGCACTTGGCACAACTTGCCGGATGATTTGGTGCTTGGACATGCAACGACTTCTATTCTTCTATGAGTATCGTCAATGGGGGAGGAGATGTTACAGGCTGGCCCGACCTAGTAGGGGCAACCTGTCATGTTAGGGTTGCCTTTGCCCTAGGTGTGCCGCCGGAGGGCCTGCCCAGGTCTGGGCACAGTTGTGGCATAGGCACGACCTCCCTGTAGTGCGGGGTTGGCTTTCCAAAGTGACTAGATAGAAAGTAGAGGAGTTTCAAAGAATAAAGAGATCTGGTTTAGATAAGTTTAGGAAGTTTGAATTAAGTTGGGAATATCAAGTTGTAATCAGTTTGGAAATGTCCCAAGTTGGAGTAGTCATCAAGTTAGGCCCCCTTATATAAATAGAGGTATTGTACCTGATCCCATGAAGCAATAAAAGTTGTTCTCCCGTTGCTGCCCTACTTTCCCTATGCTTCCCTCTCTCTTGGTTGCCGCACGCCGCTGCCCTCACACCACCGCGCCCCAGCCCTGGCCCTAGGGTGAAGGTGTTCCTCAAAACCTTACCTGTAAGGTAAGAAACCAGTGAAATTCATATTAAGCGAAGATGAGAGTTTCCTTTTTTCTTATTAATAAATGAACAAAATCCGAGGGGAAATTCTAAAGAAAACGGTTGGGTTTTTTCAACCGAACTAGAAAATGAGGTCAATGAAGAGAAGGAGGACGCTGGATTAACTAAAAAGTTTACTTCTGATAAGTTGCATTCATTAATCTTGATAAGAGTTTATTTTCTGCTGATATTAATCTTGAGGTTTCACTTAAAAATGGAGAACATTCAGATATTGATGGAAAGAGTTGTTTGTGGTGTTGAAGCTTATCCGAGAGTTTATAGTAGGCAATTGTAGTAGTGCAATGTTGTCCTGTGGGCTATATATCGCCTGAAAGATGAGCATTTGGCGCATAATGCATTGGCATTAACGTGAGTTTTTCTAGACTCAAGTTGGTGAAATCTTATTTGCGCTCTAATATGACACAAGAAAGTCATTGGATTGTCGATGATAGCACTTGAAAGTGATGTCTTGGAGCAGATTCAGTATAAATATATATAATCAAAGATTTCACCTCAACGAATATTAGAAGGATGCTGCTTTTACACTTTTATCATTAATATTGATACGATATTCTCAAATATTATGAAATATAGGCATGTATGGTAGTTAACTTTTAGTGTATTTTGGCTATATGAATTTTCAAATTTTAAGGCCCCGTTTTGTGTTTTGCATCGGGGCCTCAAATATGGCGAGACGACGGTGTCCAATCCCACTTCTTTTTTCTATTTTCTTTGTAGCGGCGGGAAAGATTCATTTTTAGCTTCGGGAGCGTAGCGGCGGGATGCCACAACCGTTGCTACAGTAGACTTTGGATCGTCACTATAGTAGCCAATTGTAGTAGTGCAATGTTCTCCTTTGGGCAGAGATCCCCACCAGTGTTAATCTTTAGAGTTCCTTCTCCAGGCGGAACCCCTTGTTACTTGTAGCTTCGGTACCCCTTGTTACTTGTAGCTTTGGTTGCTTGCCATTTCCTACTAGAATCCGCTCCAGCTGCCTGATTTGTATGAAGCTCTCCACCCATATGGCTTCAAGTATTCAACTGATCCTTCAATAGAAAGGTAATTACCGTCCCGAGTGGCTGAGCTCTATCAAGAAAGCAATTGGCTATATATCGCCTGAAAGATGAGCATTTGGTGCATAATGCATTGACATTAACAAAAGAAATCAGAACTCGATTTGCAGATCATCCATTTATTAGTTCCCAGGTTGATCTATTACAAAGTGGTTCAAGAAAGAAAGAACTACTTAAGGTTCTTGGATACACGATTCCAGAGAATTAAATAATGCTTGATGCATATATTAGAGGAGAAAACAACGCACAATACATGATTGTTAATCGATCATACCATATGAAAAAGAAACACACACCGTAGTTTTGGACAGGATGGACGGCAACGTTGTTACATTCCTGACTCGCAACGCCGGCCCAACTCCCGGCTTTGCCTGAAGTTATCGAGAGGAGCTACAAGTTCCCACGCTGTTCAGCGTTGTGGCGGGCTTGAACTTGCTCGAGGGGCAAGGCTGCCAGCACGTTGGGAGCCTGAGCGACGTGGACACTCCTTCATGGCGTCCCCCTTGGACATGAGGCGGTCTTGTTTGACTTTGGGTGTCTCGCCACGTCAGGGATTCTAGAAGAGCGAGGGAGTACCACCTTGCCCGCCTCACACCATTTTTTCACCTCTGGCTTCATCGACGGCCTGAGCTACACCTTTGCGGTGGACATCAAATGCACTTGGTACAACTTGCTAGATGATTTGGTTCTTGGACAGGCAACGACCTCTATTCTTCTACGAGTATCGTCAATGGTGGGGGGGGGGGAGGGGGGATGTTACCGGCCGGCACGACCCAGCTGGTGCAGCCCATCGTGTTAGGGTTGCCTCTACCCTAGGTGTGCCGCTAGGAAGGGTGCGCCTAGGTCTGGGCATGGCTGGGGCTTAGGCGCGACTGCCCTTTGGAGCGTGTCGGCTTTCCAAAGTGGCTAGATAGCAAGTAGAGGATTTTCCAAGAATAAGAGATCTGGTTTAGATAAGTTCAGGAATTTTGAATTCAGTTAGGAATATCAAGTTGTAATCAGTTGGAAATGTCCCAAGTTGGAGTAGTCGTCAAGTTAGGCCCCCTTATATAAACAGATATGTTATGCCTGATCCCATTAAGCAATAGAAATTATTCTCCTATTGTTGCCCTACTCTCCCTGCGCCTCCCTCTCACTTGGTTGCTGCACGCCGCTGCCCTCACACCACCGCACTGTAACCCTAGCCCTCGGGTGAAGGTGTCCTCAAAATCTTACCTGTAAGGTAAGAATCCAGTAATATTAAGGGAAGATGAGAGTTCCCTTTTTTCTTATTAATAAACGAACAAAATTCGAGGGGAAAATTCTAAAGAAAAGGGTTGGGATTTTTTCAACCCAACCTGAAAATGAGGTCAAGGAAGAGAAGGAGGATGCTGGATTAACTCAAAAGTTTACTTCAGATAAGTTGCATTCATTGGATGATAAGAGTTTATTTTTTTCTGCTATTAATCTTGAGGTTTGACTTAAAAATGGAGAACATTCAGATATTAATGGAAAGAGTTGTTTTGGTGTTGAAGCTCATCCGAGAGTTCATTAAGGAATCTATAGGCCCATGGGACATTTCGAGTATTTGAAACAACATAGATGTTTTTCCAATGTTGTTATTGCATATCAAATTTTGTTAACTTTAAGTGTATTTTGGCTATGTGAATTTTCAAATTTTAGGGCCCCGTTTTGTGTTTCGCATCGGGGACTCAAATATGGTGAGACGGCCGTGTCCAATCTGGGCCCACTTTTTTTGTTTTTCTATTTTCTTTGTAGCGACGGGAAATATTTATTTTTAGCTTCAGGAGCGTAGCCGTGGGATGCCACAACCGTCGCTACAGTAGACTTTGGACCGTCGCTATAGTAGACAGTTGTAGTAGTGCAATGTTCTCCTGTGGGCAGAGATCCCCACCATTGTTAATCTTTGGAGTTCCTTCTCCAGGCGGAAGCCCTTGTTACTTGTAGCTTTGGTTGCTTGCCATTTCCTACAAGAATCCGCTCAAGCTGCCTGATTTGTATGAAGCTCTCCACCCATATGGCTTCAAGTATTCAACTGATCCTTCAATAGAAAGCTTATTACCGTCTGGAGTGGCTGAGCTCTATAAAGAAAGCAACTGGCTATATATCGCCTGAAAGATGAGCATTTGGCGCATAATGCATTGACATTAACAAAATAAAACTCCATTTGCAGATCATCCATTTATTAGTTCCCAGGTTATTGATCTATTTCGATGTGGTTCAAGAAAGAAAGAATTACTTAAGGTTCTTGGATACACGATTCCAGAGAATTAAATAATGCTTGATGCATATATTAGAGGATAAAACAACGCACAGTACATGATTGTTGATCGATCATACTATATGAAAAACAAACACACACCGTAGTTTTGGACAGGATGGACGGCAACGTTGTTACATTCCTGACTCGCAACGCCGGCCAGTTTATATATCATCTTTCTCAAAGAGCCTTGCTCCTTGTTCCTCATGATCCGAGCACGTGGTAGACGAGCCTGTCCAGGTTGTCAATCGACGATCCTCCTGGCAGCGTGGCCACTCTTGGCTTCTCTTTCCATTCTTGTGCGCGATGGCTCCCCTTGTTGCCCCTCATGGCATCCTGTATGATAGCCGCCAGCTCTGCGCAGCTCACCTCCCGACGGATCTCCATCCCGTTCCCCCACTCCGTGCGCACGAACCGGCAGTTGGTCTGCTGATCTGCGAAGAAGGGCCAGCACAGCATCGGCACGCCGGCGCTGATGCTCTCCAGCGTGGAGTTCCACCCAGAGTGCGTCAGGAACAGCCCAACGGCCTCGTGTCGGAGCACCTTCTCCTGCGGGCACCACGTGGACAGCTTGCCCCTCCCTTCCTCGACTGCGACGTGTTGGGTTTAGTCCCACATTGGATATTGATGATGGGGGAGACAACTAATAAGGTGGAGGGATCCTCACCTATCAGGCTAGTCTTTTGGGTTGAGGTGGTCCAGGACCTTGGTTGGGACTCCGGTTGGGCCTATGGTTCGGTAGGCCCAATGTGACCTGGGCTGGCGGCGGGGGCTCGTGGGTACGACGAGCCGGGCCGCATTCTAACAAGTGGTATCAGAGCCATGGTCAAGAAACCTGAAACATCTCGGGGATCTCACACGGATATCGGACTGTCGGATTAGATCTCCCAGGACACATGGTTACCGGGATGTCGGAGGGGTGTCCACCCGGATGTGAAGGGGAGATGGGGCCACCCGATGTGTGATGGGGGAGATTGTTGGGTTTGGTCCCACATTGGATATTGATGATGGGGAGACAACTAATAAGGTGGAGGGATCCTCACCTATCAGGCTAGTCTTTTGGGTTGAGGTGGTCCAGGACCTTGGTTGGGACTCCGGTTGGACCTATGGTTCGGTAGGCCCAATGTGACCTGGGCTGGCGGTGGGGGCTCGTGGGTACGACGAGCCGGGCCGCATTCTAACACGACGACAAGCTCCGCCGGTAGAACGTCACGGTCACGGCCCTTCACGAGGTCGGGGCGTACGTTCCACAGGAAGCAGTAGCCACTGCCGGCCAGTCCCCAGGCGAACTGCATCATCTGCTCCCTGCTCATCACGGCAATGCTGCCGAAGTTGACGTACACGACCGAGCCTGGCGCTCGGCCGTCCAGCCACTCGAGGACGTTGTCTTGCTCCTTCCAGAGGTTGGAGCCGAGGCCATGGAGCGGGTTACCCCCGGGGACGGCGTGATGGACGTGGAGGCACAGCGGGCCGACGGTGTAAATCGGTGGGAGGACGGAGCGCACCGCATCGAGGGCCGGCCGTTCCAGGTCGTCGAAGGTGTTGAAGATCACCGCGTCGGGGAGGGAGAAGCGCTCGGCCTCACGCATGAAGAAATTGAGGTTGATGTCGCTGCGGTCGGTGGTGCGGATGAAGGCCGGGAAATCGCGCAGCTGGACGCCCTCGCACATGTCAGGCACGCCGTCGACTATCGTGTCGAGGTAACCGTTCGTCAGCTGTGCCTCGTCTGCGAAATGGATGATGCACAAGAAACTTTATTTGTACATATATAAACTTTATTTGACCACTCGCCTTATTGAATAATTTTTTCAAATATATAAAATTATAAGTTGTGTTTCAACTTTATTTGATGATAATACAAAATATAATAAAATATTTGATATATCTTAAATTTTTTTGACGTACGTCCAAATGTATTGAAAAAAATCAACAGTGTCAATAATTTAAGAACGAAGAGAGTATCGGTGGAGAGTGGAGACCTTGGAGGGGCACGAGGCCACGGTCGATGAGCATCCGGTAGTGGCGGCACCCCACGAAGGCGCCGGCGCTGAATGTCCAAAGCGCGGCGCACGACACGCCTATCTGCTTCGCCACCTCATAGGCGAAGGACATGAAGCCGTCCGCGACGAGGCAGGTTACAGGCGGAACACCGGAGCCGGGATCGTTGAGGCTTGCCAGCAACGCAAGGAGATGTGGGGCGCAGGTGGAGGAGGTGGACTCACAGATGGCGGCGATGTCCTGGGTGACGTCCGTATCGTCCGAAGGAGGGAGGCCGTCGGGTATAGACGCGAAATTGAAGCCAGGGACGCCATCGAGAGCTTGTGGTCCGCGCGAGCGCACAAGGCGGCGATGGTTGTACTCGGTGTTAACGAAGGTGATGTGGAATCCCCGGGCGTGCAGGAGCTTGGCCATCTGCAGGATTGGGGTGATGTCGCCCTGCACCGGGTATGGCAGGCATACCGCGTGCGGCTTCCTGCCTCCGGCTACTGTTGTGGATTCCATGCGTACCACTTCCTTGCTAGCTGCTGCTGGTAACTCTTTTTTAGCTAGGCACGTTAGGTGCCGTTTAATTGGTGACAAGAGTAAGAATGAAGAACGCTCTTGCCCCGTTTATCCTTTTATATATAGAAGAAGGATCAGAGGAAGGAGAAAATATTCACTTCCCTACAAAAATAATTAATGAGATATAGAGCCAGTCTGTCTCATGCTGGCAACTACAATATAATGGAGTTTTCATTAGCACTATGAGAAGTCGCATCAACTAAAAAGATGAGATGGCAAACAGCAAAGAAGAAAGAGAGAAATTTTTTTTTTGATAGAGTGAAACGCATGTGGCATTGTGTCCTACTGAAACTTCCACAGTCTAAAGTTTCATCCCAGCATATTTTAATCAATGTTAGTGTAACAATTAATGTTCTAGCTTGTTTATGAAACTATGACATAAAGCATTCGGATAAATCATTTCTCATGTGTCAACCAAAACTTTAGAGAACTGATACCGCCGCGCTCTTGATAACTGAGAGATAAAACTATGCATGACACATAATATAAAGACACACCACTTATACAATATCAGGTTAGTTGTCTCATAGTAATAATAAACTTTTGAATTTGTTGATGTAAACGGAAATACTGATCAATGCATGACAGAAACTCATAGAATGAAGCAAAATTCATCTAATTCTAATAATGTACGAGATGATTGCTTCGTGGAACAAATTACCCATCGCCCAGGTTGCTTGACCACTCCGTTTTGGAGTAGACAAAATAAGATTGCCCATTCCACGCACACCGTATGCTGTCATCATGCCCCTATCTGGTGGCCAGCTTGTTGCAATTATAGATTTGACTTTCTTTAACTAAATATGTAATTTATCATTTGGTTTTTAATCTTGTTCCAGACAAGGCGTGCTTAGTTGGTCAATCCTGTCTAGATCACTATTTCACGTAGGAACTGATTCTTTTTTGGATATCGAAATTAAGTCTCTTGGCAAACTGGACACGATAAATAATTAAAGAGATAAGGCGTAAAGACCAACAAGTGAATACTGAATACCTCAGAATTTTCTCTGCAGCTGGAGTAGTCAACAATCAATATTCCTTCTCTTACTAGGCTCCTAATCTGTATTTTCTTATCTTATCTCTATCTCTATCTTTTCTGAATCAACACTGACAGCCCACATTCCTAATGTTTTTTTTTCAAATTTCAGTTTGTTTTCATGATATAGTCTAGGGTAAAGTCTACCCTTTATTTTTGTTAAAAATGTACCTCAGGGTTGCATCATGGTATTGTCGACACTCTATCTGTTGTCGGCAGATACTTTAGATCAGATGAAGACGCAACGCATTGTGGAATCAATCAAGAGAGAGACAACAGATTTATATTAGTTCAGACCTCCCGAAGGGTAATAGCCCTAGATCTAGTTCAGACCTCCCGAAGGGTAATAGCCCTAGATCCAGTCATTGTATATTGCTGAATAGGAGAGATTTGTCTTGTATAAGGTCTCTTGTGTGGCGTGTTACTGATTGCATCCTCGTGGCTCTCCTCTCCTCTCTTGTCTGCCCCCCCCCCCCCCCCAACCTCCCATGGGGAGCGAGTTTATATTTATAAATAAGGGTGTTACCCCTTGTACAAGTTGGAATAGGATCTAAGGTAAGTATCTAAAGAAACAATATCTCTTCCGGACTTGTATTTAATAACATATCTTCTTCATCGGCAGAGTCTATGTCGCATACGTTTGGCATCCTGAAATTTATGGCATCCACACTAGTCCTCGAGTTTGCTCACAATAGTGTCATCTTTCACCTTCAGAAAATCACCTTCAACCTTAAAAAATCATCTTCGCTATTCTGCTCCATCTTCTTTTCCTCCATTATCTTCTGAATTGAGCCAATGATCAAACATAAACATCAACACTTGCATCTTCTTTTTCAAAAATTGTTGAACTTGTAGCGCGACTTCCATCTTGTTGAACCGGGAGGTAAGCTCAATAAGTGGTGTATCATAAATAAAAATGTTTTGTTGCATGCCGAACGGGAACGATTTTGACGAAGCGGAAATAATCATGTGGCAGGTAAGATCCACATTGCTTGGATTGAGGTTTAGTATCTGATTACTGAAACTCTGGCACTACTATAATAACGTCCAAAGATAGTGCATTGTTTTTTCTAGTAATAACGGTCATTCCCATTTCTGTTATTATAGTCCGTCGAACATGACGTCACCATGGTAGCGCGTTATTACATTGGTCACCGTAATAATGGGCACATGTGACGTCACAAGGTGCGTCATTATTACGAGTGGAGCATCCCCGGTAATATCGGTCGTCGCTGACATCACCGATGCATGTTATTACAGCCCGGCACTGTAATAACGGGCAGGGCTGATGTCACACGCGGCTGTTATGAAAAGTGTTCGGTGTAGTAACGGTCAGATGATGACATCAGGCTGTTCGTTATTACAGTACCCATTATAATAACGTCAATCTAGTGATGTCTGCATGCCCGTTATTACAGAAGTCGCGTATATAGGCCGCTGCTCAACCTCCTTCCTCCTAACACTTTGTTTGTAGGGCGCTCGTTTCGGAGCTCTGTCCGTATGGTAGCTGAAAAAATCCAAACAACAAGGAGGGATGGTTTTGAATATGTTTTTTCAAGGAATTTCTTCTTGGAGGCAAATTCATGCTAATCCATGTATTTTTTTATGTTTAAAAGTCGTTTCCCCCATATTTGGTAGCTAAAGGTTCCTAGAGCTCGGAGCTTTTTTTTTACCAGAATATTGCACAATAAAGATGAAAATTATCATGTATTCTTTATATCCAACTTATATTTGTCATCTCCTTAAGTCTCATGGTTTTATTTTGGACTTTACATGTTGAGATTGTGAAGATCTATTTTTGGATCTAGACCATGTATGTGAGAGGAGAGAGAGATGGTGATGAGGGTGTGGGAAATTAATAAATTGATAGATTGTGATTATTTTTTTACCTAGATTATAATCTTTCTTTGCCTACATCATAGTTGATTTTTGTGCTTATATATCCAAATTAATTTATGTAACTAGATTATTCTATTTATTTATTTGGTAGAATTTTACTATGTTTATTTATGTAATATATAGAAAATGGAATACCGATATTGGATGTACGATGACGCGGGAGGAGATGCTCTCCTCTATTTTCGAGGTCATGATTGGTGGGTACAAAATTACTTCCAGTTCATCCAAAATAATCAACAACATGCCCCTCGACCTTTTGTGGTTTCGGAATTGCACCTCGGTATTGACAACCCTAGTCCACAAACTCGTCCTCCGAGTAGTCATGATTTGGTTCCAGTATGTCGCCAAGTACCGGGGAATAATATCATCAAGAATACACCTTGCACGCTACACATGATGCTTGGCAAGCGAGGGAAGACATTGGTCAAGGTCACGGAGGGCATTGCACGATGTAGTGTCCCTTAGGAGTGTGCTAGGTTGATGACGGGATTGACACACTCGAGGATGCTATTAATCAAGTCGTCCTTTGGCTGCGACGAGAGATCACAATTCATGCGAGTGCAAGATTGGCAACAGGTCTCTCAATACTTATGTCTCTAGTCACTAGCTTCACCCCGTAATGCTCCGACTCATGGAGAAGAGGATGGTCGTGGCTTATCTCTCGAGCCCCAACCTTCACCTAGGCCTTCTCCAGCACATGGGGATGATGATGAGATCGCTCGTCATAAAGCGTTCTCCACTCCACCACGTCAAACTCGTGCCACATGTGATGAGGTTGTGGCCCGATCTTCACGACGTAGGAACAAGATCAAGATAACTAGCTTCTAAGAAGCCAAGATAACTAGTGTTGGGGGCCCGACGCGAGCTGAGCTTCCCTCGGCTTCACACAGGTTGCCGAATGACGTGAGGCTCCCGAAGCGAAGGAGGCACCACGGGGCGAAGCCGAGGGAAGCTCGAGGACGGAGCCAGGCCCAGGCTCGAAGTCCCGTGACCCGCGAAGCTATCATATGGCAAGGCGAAGCAGCGCTGGAGCAGAGCACCGGATCGAGGCGAAGCAAAGGGTAGGAATGCGTCCCAGCTAAGCAGCCGGCTAAGCCACAAGTAACGCGGTTTCGACCGGCTTTCCCGGAGTGCCCCTAAGAGTTACCGCCTCATAGTAGAGTTGAGGTGGTTGGCTAAGGGTAGAATGGTCCTGTAAAATATGGCTCCTTGGACCATAAAGGGAGCCCAAAGGTCACCTGTAAAAACACATGTAATCAGCAAGTTAACTCCGCGAACCACATCCCTGTCCTATAACATCGACGCACGTGGAACTCCTCTATGTCCTCCGTCCCTCCTTGCTCCACCACTCACCCCAACGTCTAAGGATTTCGAGTTTTCCCTATCTCACCCAATCTCCATGGCCATGGCCGCCTCTCCCCAAAATCCGCCGCCTCCCGGCAACCTCAACCACGGATGGACACCAAAGGTTCCGGGGAACTATTTCCCTCCCTCCCTGCTAGAACCTTGGCTATGGCATGCAAACAGAGGTGGAAGATGAGTCTCATGTGAGTAAATCACATTTTGTCATTCGGGCCCTGCCCTTTTACTAAACGAACCCACCCTCAAACTAAGTTCAAGAATCTCACGTTCCGACCCCTCTATTTTTACTTATTTTCATACAGAACCGACCCTGTTGCGCTATATACCATGGACCATGTCCACCAGTCCGGTCGACAGCCCCGTATACCCGGCTCATGAACTTCCCGAGACAAAAATAATTCCCAAAACTTCCTAGGAAATAGATAATCTTACAAAATAGTCCTTGAACTTTCTTCCTATTCAATTTAGGTCTTAGATTTTCGTCACACCCTCTCTAGGGGCGTATTGTGCTAACTGTACCAATCCTTGGATGAGTAGTTGGTACACACATACGAGATAATACAAAGTCCGATATAACAGAACTTATTGGGTCACTAATGGGATAGGATAGGGTCATACAAGTATTAGGTTACAAGCCATCCTCGAATAAAATGTGTAGAAACATCAAGGAAAAACAATAGGCAACTTGATTGAAGAATGCGACCTACTCATCATCGTTGTACTCCATACCTTCATTTGAGTGAATTATAAATGGGGGTGAGTACGAAAGGTACTCAAGCAAGAACTACGCTACGCAAGGGGTATATATGCTTGCAATTTAGGGTGTTAGTCAATGATATGGCTATTGGTTGGTTTGTGCGGAAGCGGTTTCCAATGGTATATAGCTAAGAATAAGTTTTGGGGAAATAAAATGGTTTTGTTCATTTTAGTGCTTGTCCCTAGGGGAGAGTTGTTTCAATCCCTCTTGGTCCCATATTTTAACTTGAGCCTTCGACCTCCCGTCATAGGAGCTCGGCTCAACAATCAACTACGAGTTTTCCAAGAAACATGGGCATCAATGATGCCCACACACTCACGCCTAGGCGGATTCATTTGTGGCTACTCCAGTGAGCCCGGATCTTTACGGGGTATGTAGCAACAGTGAAAGAAGAAGTTGATGTGATCACCTGTAAGCTTCCAAGAGACATGTTCAATGATACTGCTGACTCGACTCTCGGACTATATTTTAATGATATCCACACTATGTTTTGGCTCAACGAGATGGACACGACCTTCATAACCTTGTGGTGCATGTAAGCGCCTCCATCGATCTCTTTCATATTTTCTACTTTTGAAGACATGTTATATATTGCCTTCTGATTTTTAGGTACCTTGAATTCAACGTTCCAAAAGAAGGAATACGATAGACTCGATTGGAAGGTTCGGTACCTCAATCCGAGCTTGGTCAATCAAAGTGCGATTAACCTGAGGATAAATGAGAAAGACTCGATATATAAGGACAAGCCACCATAATAGTTAGATAAAATGAAGGCCGGCATGAGAACTCTAGCAAAATCTCGGGCTGCAGCTGATATTTTCAGGTGTTTCAATGACTACTGGGACAAACATTGCATTTTCGTGCCTTACCACTTCGGGTAAGTTCGGTCATCTGTCTTCCTCGCATCTCTTGTAATGCTTGATGGCATACTAACTACTACGATCTTTCTTGTAGTGGTCATTGGATCTTCTTTCTTATGATGCCAAAAATTGGGTACCTCTTAGTGTTGGATAACCTTGACTACGATATCAAGCGCTACCAGGATATCCCGAACGTCATAAATTTGTAAGTATTCAATACAATTAAATAAAGGTAATTTTATGTAATAATATGCTTTTATCGATGTTGTAGTGCTTATCTCCACTACATAAAGAAACACAATGTTGCACGTTACATGATTCTAGATCAAATGTACATTCATCACAAATTTTTTGTAAGATATTTGTGTCACATTCAATTGTTTTTATTGTTCTATCATTGTAGTTGGTAATGATGTTATTTATTTTCTTTATTTTAAAGTGTATTAAACAAGCACCAGGTAGTGTCCACTGTGGATACTACACATGTGCGTATTCGGTTCCGGTGCAAGGTACTTGAACTGGTACTCAAAGATTAGTTTTTTAATTTAGAGTCTTTTTGTTTTTTGGTTATAATATGCTAACTTTAATGAATTTATTGACATAGAGAACAAAACAGCTAGAAGAGGGTAGGATAAAGGATATAATGATAGTTCATGAAATTTCTCGAGAAAGGATTCACGACAAAAAAGAAGCATTCGAGTACAACCGACACGTACTCAATTGTCATGAGGATGTGTCGATCCTTGCTTAGGGAGGTCATCCATCCTTGTGGTCAGTTTTTTTGAGAATGAAACTGAGGTGACAAAGGGGCATCAGGCATTTTTCGAGAGGTGAGGTTCGAAACGCCCATAAGAGCCCAACGTAGTTGAAGATTCTTATAGTGTAGACTTAGTTTGAGTATTATGTGCACTTTATGAATAGTTTATTAGATTTGTGAATATTTTTGCGATGGATTTGTTAATGAATGCGATGAACTTCATGCCATGTGATTGTGAAATGTTAATGGATGATCTTAATAATTGTAATATATTATCTGTAATACAATATTTATTTTTTTCTTGTAAAAAAAGCAACGGTTGACAATGCTAACCGTGGCTATAGAGCATCACTATAGCCACATTTGGCATTGTCAACCGTTGCTATAGTGGTACCACATAGTGGCGGTTGACAAAGCCAACCATGGCTATAGTGGTACTCTATAGCCATGGGCGACCTTGCATTTGTAGCCTCGCAAACATAGCCACGGTTGGGGCAGCCCGCAGCTACAGAGCTCTCCCAACCGTGGCTACGGTGGCTGATTGTTATATTGCATAGAAAAAATCGGACTATCTGTTGACATCTACAAAGTCTCAAACAAGCAAGTAGATCCGTGGTGCAGCATCAATTCATCTAATGTAGAAAATAAAATCTTTATTTAGGATTGATTTATATTTTGTTTAGAAGCCATTAATATGGTCGTATCTGAACCGATGATGTCTCCATCAACAAATTGAATGTTTGATCTAATGGTGACAGTATTGTTGTGTTTGTAGGTACTACCAATCTTCTAAACATGATCTAAGTGCTTGGTTGCCTAGGTGTGGTGATATCTCTATTGATTGGGGATCCAAGGATCTTGATGAAGGTCACGGTGGAGGAGATGAAACAAGACTAAGGATCACTTAGGTTCAAGTGCATGGAGTCACCAGGCTAGAATTTATAGGCTTGTGTCCATAGACAAAATCGGACATCTACGAAGTCTCAACAAACAAATAGATCCATGTGTCAAATTCTTTTATTCATTACACATTTTTTTTTTACTTTTGCTCCTCTCCTTCAGTTAAATAAGACTAACGTCTGTTCCTTGATAATATTCGAATCGTCATCCTTGAAATACAGTTAGTGCCTATCGAATTGCGTTTATTCCCTATGGAATCCTAGATTAACCATGGGTGTTACTTTTCATTTTGAGTGCATTCCTCTAATTTCGAATATATTAACATACCTGAAATTTGGACCGAGTAAAAGCTGTTCTAACCACAAAAAAAATCAAGAATAAGTATGGTAATATATTCCTTCGTATAACATTCCGGAACCTGATACATATATCGATATCAGCCTGTGCCATTATCCAGCAAGCCTTTTTCTTCACTCATTACTTCATAGAAATAAAGAATGTATAGGAACTGTAATATTTTGTTCCTAAAGGCAAGGTCTAATTACCAATGCCTTGCTACCATAGAAATTCGTAAGTAGAAACAAAAAATCCCTGGCAGCTCATTGTTCTCTTACATTGATCCAGAAAAAGTACTGTCAATGTACATTAGCAATGTAATAAAATTTAATATAAACAAAATATAGATTTGAATACGGTGAAGAACGTTTATTTATAAACTCCATAGACAATATATTTATACATAGTTGAATTAAGGACAGCATTTTCATTTTCTACCCAAAACTAAAAAAGAGTGATTCACAAAATATGTTTTTTATTTTTTGACAAATTTACAACGTTAACATAAGAACGAATAATATTGCCAATTAAGAAAAAAATATAACTCTCATTTGAAGGTAGAAAAACATATATTTAAGAATTTGATACGGTTGTAACTAAATTGCTAGCCCGTGCAGGCGCACGAGTTCATGGTCCTTAGTACATAAAAGAAGTAGAGAAGGAATCGAAAATATACGGCACATGCGTACACTTTTATTGATGTGATGGAAGCAAAAGAAGAGAGGCTTCAGTTATTATTCCTGGATCTGTTGAGCATGCGTCGGGTAACCGGTCTCGTTTTAGAAATCAAACGGTAGTGCGTACTGTACTCCCTGTTCTCGATGGGAAGACCCATTTATATGAGGAAGTTCTGGGTGTCCCAGAATAGGTTGGAGTCGTTATGTGTGGCAGGATACACTGCCACCGTTGTGCCGGCACTGTACTTCTTTTCCCACCCATCCAGCAACCACGAGTCGTCGCGGAACAGCATGATTTTTACGAAGGGGTCGGAGTAGTCGCTGCTTCTGGGGCCCTTGATCCATAGCATCGACTCCGGCACTTTCGTTATGTCGTAGGGAGCCAGCCGCAGCTGCAGGCAGATATGGTGTTCCATGACATCTCGATCACATGCAAACAGACCAGAGCCTATGCATATACTTATACGGTACTGAATGTAAATGTACGTACTGGGTAGCTTGTGCCGTCGGTTGGGGTCAGTATGGCCTGTGGCTGGCCGGCAAAAACGCTGTTGGCGTGCACCATCGCAAATGGCTCACCGGCCAGCACGCGGTTCACGTCGGCAGTCAGCTGGCTAGGCAGGAACCATAGCTATACATACAGGGCAAACCACCACACGGTTAATTAGAACAGAAAGATACCACAGTATCGTCTACGTGATCCAAATGAGATGATAGATCAGTATGACAATGCAAGTATATCCTTAGCTTGCCTCTTTGTTGTCACGGAGTGAGTCGGTGGTCCTCTCTACAAGGACAATGGTATTGTCAGTACCGATGCCCACGCACAGGCTCGTGTTCCTCTTGTACACGATCCTCACTGGCGGCAAGGATCTTAACCAACTCAGCTGGTCGTACCCGTTTCCAGGAGTGACCTCGACGCAGAGCACAACAAGCGCAACTGCACAGACCAACCTAGCTGCGGCCAGCCTTGCCATTGTCTATATGTATTATCTAGCTGGCTAGCTAGCTGAGGCACAGCACTTTTCGAGTCCTATTAGGTTGACGATGTTGTATCAGGCCGGGTTCATCAGCCCCGCTTTTATACACGCTCCAAACGCCTGACGCGCAGACTCATCAAGTTGACTTAAGCTTCTTGGGTACCGTACTTTGTGCACAGACGTGACCATGTGATCAAGCAATGGACGGCTAGGCCAAATTTGACTCAGCTTCTTCTCGGGCGCCGTACATGTGCACAAACAATTGACCACGCGAGAAGCAAGGGACGGCGCAGGTAAGAGTAATTATATATGTGGATCGTCAATCTGATTGGCCCACACAGCTTCCTATTCAGATCACAACGAGATCGAGTTTGATCCGCATATCCAAAAGAACAGAACAAGAAATCCTATGATCCATGATGTACAACTTCTGTCATAATTCTTTCAAAAACCAATATAGTACGTATATCACAGTTTTGAATTCAGTCATGTATTGTGCGTCATAGATGAACTTGCATTATGTCTCCACTAACCCGTGACACTGACAGGTGAACTCAATATGTGATGTTTTGTAAACATCATCATGGATTGTCACCATATAGGATAGATATCCATCGTAAAAATAGTACCCACGTCACTACTACGCCTTGTGACGTCACAAATTTCATCACAAAATCATTGCCATATCAGATTTAAATCCAACATGGTGCTGACAGGGACTGATTAGTGAAAACTAGTGGGATGGACCGCACAATTGTGCGGTTCTTATCAACATTCTAACTTTATTGCCAATCATACGTGTATTATTGATATTGTATTGTCTTGAAGGTCTTGTGTTCCTGTCACTGTTATTTTCATTTGATTTTCATCTTAAAAAAGATTTTCTGGCTAAATGTTTTATATCGATTATCTTGTGGATCAGCACAATGCAGCACTATGTTATTCATGTGAACAATTATGGCAAAGCATGCGCGTCATGCATGAAGTCGATATCATAGGTCGAGTTGGTACCTTGTGTGCTACAGTGGAACTATGCCAACTATTTCTCTCCTCAACCTTACCACATGGAGTTTTCTAAACTTGTAGTGCTGTAGCACCAATGGCACTAGTAATCCTGGTGTGTTGTGCCGTGCTATCTACGATATCATTTAAGTGACAATTGAAACTACAAATATATATTAATTAATTTCACAACTTCATTTCAACTTTGAAGGCTTCAAGCTATGATTGATTTAAGCAGAACTCCTTGAGAGCTTCTACACACCTATCCTGATCATGTGCATCTGTGCTCATATTGTTTGAAACTCTAATACACAAAGGGATTCAACATTTATTTTGATCCAAAACTAATAACTGAAACTGTAGAAGGAAAAAAATGATGGAAGAGAATCTGGTGCATGTGATGTGACTCTTTTTTTTCATTTGTCTATGTTGTTCTCAAAGCTGACAAATATGCAAGAAATCAATTTTTAATCAAAATTACTTGCATGCATATTATGTCCCGGTAAGGCTTAATCGTTTTCAGTTGAACAAAAGCATGCTTCAAGGAACGAATGCAGCAGGACGTGCACTTTTCTTGTGTGTGCTCTCTCAATCTCTACTTTTACGACCCCTGAGCTAGGGTTCCACCGCCTCCTCCTCCCCCTCCTCTCCTTCTGGCGTCCTCGCTGGCGGCGGGCAGGAGAGGGAAGGCCATCTCCTTTAGTTTCGCAGCTTGGGCCATGGGCCGCCTTTGCCTACACACTACAAGAAAAACCCGTGTAAGCACGCTTTATTTATAGGTTAAACACGCTATTTTTCATCTCTAGTTGGATATAGATACGTTTTACAAAAACGTGTCTGGAGCGTCTCCCCATGGACCGTGTCAGGCTGCATAGACACGCCTTGTTAAAGCGTATCTAGTAAAGGTAACACGTTTTACAAGCACGCTAGAAGTGTGTGTACGTTATTTCTAGACACACTTTTGTTCATACAATTATATTTCCATGTCTCTTATTATTGATATATACATCATTTAGTTGCGCTTATTCCCCTTTATATATACATAAAGTTAAAACTTATAATGTCAGGATGAAAGAATATTATATAACACTTCCGTTGCCATAACAGTAATTATATTAAAATGAAGATGGTTCACAACTGAGTATATGTGTACACTGAAGTGATACATTGGAATACAAATAGAAATATTTCACAGTTACACAAATATTTTATTCGAACAGCTAATCTCTCTACACTGCAAGCTCCATTTAGGTATCTTTGGCGTTCTTCAGGTAGAAACATCCGGTATATGTAACTTCAGTGTCTTCTTTTATCAAAGTCCTACCTGACAAAAACAGATAAATATAACACTATGAGAGTTCATTTAAGTTTACATAACCTAAATGGACATAGCAAAAAATAAATAAATGCTGAATGACCACCGAGTCTGAAAGATGAGAAAGCGAATCATCTTAAGGAATAAGATGACACTTCCTCAATTGATAATCATTGAAATATTGCAGCTATTAGACCTGCACAAATTAATGGAAACAACTAAAGAAGCATGAAAAACTGATGGACAATAATTCTCCGGTAATACCATATGACAATTTCGATTATTGTTTGTATCTTGCAACATCTCAAATATGAAGTACGATATGAGATGTACTCAGAAGAAATTACACAATAAACTACCAGCATACCATTTTGGCCGGAAGCACGAAAAACTCCTTCTGGAAACATTTAATAATTTGGCAAATGGATCATAGATGTGATCAGTACTGTCTTGTGATAATTAACCCTGCCAGTTATAAAGGCGTGATTAGTATTGTATCTTGTTGACAGATCATCGATGCCAACTGCTGAAATATCAACTATTGTAACTAGGAAAGATTAGGAACTAGGAATTAAATAACCGCAATCAAATAAGCACATGCATCATCATCCCATGCGTCGGACTTCTCCAATTCACCCTATGCCGCAACTGAATAACTGCATCAATGGGAAATTGGAAACCAACGAGGGTAGGGAATCTTTGAGCTCACCACAGCAATACGGAGAGGATGGAAGATCTGAAGAAGATGCTACCATCCAGGATCACAGCACCGGTGATACGCGCAACATCGTGAGAAAGCCGCGCGCTGCCTTGGCCATGGAGTCCATGAGATCTGCTCTTAAGCTCGTGATTTACTCCTGAGGGCAAGACTACGACGCTAGATGGAGGAGGAAAGGGAAGCAGGAACACGTAGCTTGGTGCCGTGGTCGTACGGAATAGCCAATGCGACGGCGGCGATCTTCTCATATATTTGGTCGTCCGCCGCCGACTCTACGGAGGTTAGGTCAGATGAACGCAGGAGAAGTTTTTGTTTTGTTTTCTTCCTTTTTGGGGGTAAAAAAGGAAATCACAGAGGAATAATAATATTAATAAGAAGAATAATGGACTAGGCACCTCTCGGCTTGATACGTTTTACAAATTCGTGTTAGAGAACGTATCTACCACCGCCGCTTTTCCGAGTATAGACACGCTTTTGAAAGCGTAACTAGCCTAACGTGCCTACGGGGCCATACTGTTGTAGTGACAGTACCTCCATGCCGCCATGGCCGCCCTTGGCGAGCTCTTGCTCATCGCGTGATGGCCATGGTGTTAGGCAGGAGCCGGAGTGGAGCCCCAATAAGGTAGTAGTAGATCCCTCTTTCCTCATCCCTCTCTCTCTTCTTTCTCCGGTGGAGCTTCATTCCCACGCCCTCACTCTGCTTGTTGGTAGCTTTCACGGTCGGCTCACCGCTCAATTCACGGCCTCCCGGTGAAGATCGGGCGCCGTGTGGCCCGTTGACCGCTCCGTCAAGCTCTCACCGTTGTCCGTCATGCCCTCCCCGTCGCCACCTCCCCGGGCTCCCATGCTGTTGCCGTCCCTCCCCCCACCCCCGGCCGCTGCCTCCACGGGATCCCTCGTTGATGTCCCCGTGCCAACACTAAATCCAGTGCTTGATCTGGCCCCTCCAAACATCGCCCATGCTGCCTTCCCACCCCATCGGGTCCTTGGGGCTAGAGCTCAAGTCACCGCCGTGGGAGGCCTCCTCGTGCTGCTGGATGCAGCAGGCCTCGTGGGGCCCTCCATCGATCTGCTGGCGCTCGATGATGGCAGGCCTAGCTGGCGCCACCGAGGAGGCCGCCACGGCCAAAGTGCGGGTGATGGCCCGTTCTGGGAGAACCTGTCCTCTGCGCTACCAGGGTTGCAGCCCATCTCCTGGGCTCACCTCTGGTCTCTCCAACCCGGGATAACCCGTAGGCCCGCCTACGTCGGGCCACAATGGGCCATCGGTCAATGGAGCCCCAAGTCGGGCAGGCTCACCACTGCGTTTCAATGTCCATCCCTCATCGTCAAGTACAGCTCCTCTCGGAGGTAGCAACATAGCTCCACCCACTTTGGGAGTCGACACCGCTCTTATGCGTCTCGGTGAAGATACAACTGCATTCCAAGCACCGAAGACGAACTTTCACGCTGGTGTCGAGCTCCTACCTCAACCTGCACAAATGCAGTGAAGGCCCTCCCATTCAGTCGTCTTTGGACCGCTGATGCCGCTGGAGTTGTGCCAACGACCTCCCAGTCTCTCGAGCTGTCCATCCCTGCACCATCCATGTGTTGTACTTATGGCCGGATCGCCTGTTGCGTGTCCTCCATTTAGATTTGCATGTGTTTTGGTGTGTGTCCTCGATGTTCTGTAGTGTATTCAGCACCTTAATCAAATGGTGTCTATGTAATCCCTAGTTCCACTAATTAATATAACCTTTCCTTTAAAAAAATGAACGAATGCAACATTGTTTTCTTTGGAATTTCATACGTGGCGGCAGGACCCATCCGGGTCAAGCAGCTATTTCTTAGCGTAAGTACAAAGGTGTGGTCTTATAGTCCCTCTCATGCATGACACGTAATCTCGAGACGGTCTATTAGACCACTTGTACAATGGGTGGTTGTTTTAGTTGTCTTGTAGAAATTGATATTTCCTAAATTTATAGATGAAAAAAGGAATATTTATGAGTTGCATTGCAACTACCACTTGTACAATGCTGTATAAGCCGTCTCATACTCCTAAATTATAGCGCATCAGGTGGTTGCTTCGCGAAACAAGCACCTCTTTCTCACACCTCCCTCTCTCTCTTCCACATCATCAAAAATCCTATGTGGCACGACATGACACGGGCTATGAGACTGCTGACGTATAGCATTGTACCTGCCATTACGTGGCCATACGAAGAACGCCAAGGACCCAGCCAGGCGTGAGACATTAGTTTATGTGTGTTGCTTGCTAGGTGTTGCTACGCTGCTGCCGTCCATAATGCAAAATGGAATCCGTGCTTGATCGTTAGTGTTGATTCTCTTTGTGTTTAGGCGGTAAAGGGGTGTTGTTGGAGAAAGTTTTTTTTGATAAATTTCCCTTAATTTCCGGTATGCCCGCAATGTCTGTTCATGAAATTGACTTATAATGGGCTGACATGGTTGCTAATTCAGAACATCTCTTGGCCAGTTGGGCACTGTCCATGAATGCAAATTCAGTTACTGTTTATGGGTGCAGCCGTTTCAGTTGCCGGTAATGGGAGCCGGCGTTCCAGCCGTCGGGCGCAAAGTTTCTCGCTGGTCCTGGCCAGCTCGGTGAAAAAAACCTACGGAATCGATCTCAATCGCTGACATGGCTGGTTTAAAAATTTTGGGATCCATTTATGCAGGAGCTGTTGGAGGAAAGACAAGAATTCGATCCCAATGTAATAATGTTGGAGTCAGTTTGATCGGATATAAATAGTAGACAAAGGCCATTGTAACAACAGTAACAAATCAATACAACTCTGGATGCATCGCCAATCCTCTCGACAGAATTTCTCTTCAATTACCTGAGCTCTTGGATCTTCGGCGTCGGCTTGGATTTTGTCCCGTAAGTCTCCGTCATGTCGACTTGTTCGTTCATTCTCATTGTTGGTGCTAGTGCGATAAATTGATTGCCGATTGGGATACTCGAGTCATGGTTAAGGTGTTTTGCTGATTCGATCTGTTCCCTAGTGATCGTAATAGTACAGTTGACGTGTCCTATATGGCTTTATTGGAGTTGACGTGTCCTACGATAAAGCGGTTGTTAGGCTTTAGATCGAGTTAGTGATGCATCTGGGATTGCTCTTGCCGATTATATTTTGTACCTGTCGATTAGTGTAATATAGTGGACTTGTCCCGTGTTACTTTGTTCTTGCTTAGTTTACTTGTCTTAGATGAGGGATAATTAGTAGAATACCGGTTATAAGCGTTAATGATTTAACCATTCAATGGGTGTTAGCCGATTGCTTACTACGTTTAGATCTATCTTACATGAACTGTTATTTATTGAATCTATTGGATGAGATTAGATTTAAACCAGGCTATCCTATTAATTCCATGATTTCATGTGTTTCGCATGTCCTAGGTTATGTACTTCATGGATTAGATTAAATTGTACTTGAATAGGCAGATCTGTTGAATATAGCTGTCGACTCATACAAATGATTGCATGCCGATTTGCATGATTAGTCTAAATTTTACTAATATCGGTAGTTTTATGTATCAGGACCAATCTACCCAGACAAATTTGAATGTTTCATACATGTCCTGTTTTAATTCGAATACATGTTGATCGATTGAGTAACCGATAGCCGATACGCTTTACTTCTACGTTATTTCTTTATAATCTGATGTGGTTACTTATCGGCCTGTCTGGACCGATAACCCATGAATTTTACACATTCTATCTTTTGGTTAGCAGAAAAAACCAACTGGCAGGCCTCGGGAATTCGTCACCGCGTTCCAAGACTTTGGTCATGCTTGGAGTTAAGCAGATCTTCTAGACTAGCGTGTGCTCTCCGGCGGGTTAGGTGTTACTTCACACTTTTTCCCATCAACAAACGTATGCTAAAGGTATCACATAATTAGGCAAAATAAATAACTTCAAAACTTTTCATTTACATATTAATTATTACTTTCAGACTTGTTGCGCCGTCAAATAAACAAAGAAGCATTCAATATAGTAAAACCTACTGGCAGCAGATTGCTCAAAGAAGGCAGAACATCTTGCTCGGATGTAAATCCAACCGTGGGCACAAGCATGACACTCTTGCTAATTAAACTAGGTAAAAACCCCGCGCGGTGCTGCGGACGAAAAAATTAAACACCACCAATGATGACAAATTAAGAACAAATTTTATAGTTAAGTAATCCATAATGCATGTACAATAGTTCTTGTGCTTGAAGTGCATGACTCTACTAAAAATGATTGATAATTCTCAGCATCCACGGTAGAATCGACATGAAACAGGAGGGTGTTGTCTTTTGTAGGAATGTTTGATGGTAATTACTGGTAGAGGGTAATTGCAGGATTAATGCCATCAGTTTGCATTGGTCTCTTGATTTCATATTGGAGGAGGGAGTTACGCTTTAGTGGTGGTGAAGCATGAAGTGGCATTGTGTAGTGTGAATTGAAGTAGAATTTTCTGAGGAAATGACATGGTATAATTTAAATGAATGATATCAATGGGGTAGTGGTAATTGGTTCGGTTTCTCCTAGAGTGGTCGTTGGTGTTCGAATATTAAGGAAGGATCCAGTGGTGTGGTACAAAGAGATCAAACATATATAATCCAATGGCTGAAACAATAGTGATGATGTGGCTTCACGTGAGAGAAGAGAAATAGCAATTAGTGCTTCTTAGTGGGTTGCACTTTTAAAAGATAAGTAGATAATTTACATGCCTTGAATTGCCCACCACACCAAAGAATCGTTCACATTGCCAAAAACCCCTGAGTTGCTATGACGTGGTGAATCTTATGGTCAACGTGAGGCCCACGTCATTCACGAGTAGAAGAGCCAGGGCCAAGAGGCTTAAAGGACTTGTTCGTTTTTTGTGTGGGATTGTTCCGGAATGGGTTTGTTCCCAGGCCTGGATTGAGTAGTTCTATCCCTTTCACTCGTCCTAGGCCTACTACGTTTCATGAGGTCGGGTCATGGATTGGTGCTGGGCCTCTAAGGCATGAAATGGGCTGAAATAGGGTGAGTATCATACCAATCCATGTGAGTTGGGCTGGACCAGTTCCACATTGTCGCGTTCCATATGGTTTGGATTACAATCCATGTTGTTCGAGGCCAAACGAGCAAGGCCTAAAGTGGAGGCGTCTGGATCAAGCCATAAGTAGTTGCCACCTACTTGGATGATGCTGGCTGAAAGCTTGGGCCACAAGCGCCAGCCTGTACAATTTGCACTCCGGAGGCAGGGAATGACATTACGGTGGAGGCAATGGCCTGTCGGCAAGGGGACGCCACGGTGTTTGGCGAAATCAAATTCGACTGCCCCGTCAAGTTGCAGTCTTGGTCGCTACCGTCCACAATAATAGTTTTCCCAGGCCATATGGAAATCTGTTGGCGCACATCCCGAGTACATGGGCTGGAAGTCGACGGAGGGTATGTCTGGATTAGAAGTCGATGGATTAGGCTGTTCTTGGGAAAAAAGAAGATTGGGTCGAAGAATCGAAACCTCCTCGGTAGGAGGCGCGAGAGAAAGGGATTGTGCGTGGATGTGAGCATGGCCCACATGTCGGCACAAAAACTATTGATCGTCGAAAATCCGAGCGTTTCTGATCGTCTCATTTGATATAACTAGGAATGTGGCTCGCGTTGATAGCGTGTCTAGAACACTACATAACTTTTGATCGGGTAAAATATACACTTTTATGCATTGAAAAATAATTAATTTTCCTAGATGACCATTAAATCAGCATGTCCGGTGGCTGAAAGAGATTATCTAGCATTGCTCTAAGGAAGGTAGATGCAAAACATTAAGTAGAAGAGCCTTCTCGTCATGTGAAAGTCTCCACGAACCCATTAGATAGCTCACTTATGTGGAGATTTTGCTCTAAATATCCTAAAGACAACATATCGATAACGATTTAATATCTTCTTCACTCAAATATAGCTCATGGTAACCAAATAAGCCAACTGACGATAGTGTGCAGGTGGTTGACAATGCTAGTATGGAGCCCAACAAAACCCTCCTACTGGCCTTAAAGATATTGGTTATAATGGATATGCTTTGTGTTTGTCTTGTTCTGCTCAATCCCAATGAACCCTCTTCTCATTCTTCTCCTTCACACATCCTTCACACAACTTATTTAACCTGAGTCTTTATTATTCGTGATCACAACACTAAAGTTTCCATCTTTGTCGATGCTTCGATCTTAACAATTTGTCACCTCCATGATATCCTTACTATCAGGCAATTCAATGTGCATCTAGGAGCCTAAGAGAAACCACGTGCTATCCTTGATACCTAGCTTCTCCTCCATCTGAATCATGAACGCCTCTTAGCATGATCTTGCATACTAGACCACTCTGTCTTCTAATTATTTCTTTCAAATTTAACTATAATGTCTCCTGAATCTTAGATAATGTGGATGGACTATATTTATTTTAAATAATTGAAATCAATGTTTGGTTTCGGTCAAAGTTACCGTACTGCCTCTGATTAATGTCATTGGGGTAGATAGAAGCAAAGTCTGTTGGACATTTGCAAAATCATCGACAGGTGGAAGATGACGTGTTGTCCTTTCGACCGAAATCATGTGGTTAACATCATCTCCCCATTTATTGAGATTGCATTTACATTTGAATAATATATAAAATGAATATGTCTTAACTAATCTTTATTTCGTACATGATAGTTTTCTGTTCTGTCTACGCTTTTCTTACTTTCCATATTACTCACGAATAGACTTTTTTATTAGGACGCTTATTTTTCCTGACACATTATTGAAATATAGCTTGAATCACATTTGTGCCAAAAATACATTATACAGTTAAAAGTGAACTACATCACTGCTATCTTCAAATTTCTATCCATTTATAAATTGTAGTTGGATTACTTTATTTAAATATTTATCTAGAATGATTTTGTTGTCCATGAGTCCGCTGGGTTTTTTTTTATTTGGAAGCCACCACGAATTCATTGGTAGCAGGAGGTTGTCTGAGATTGGAGTCTTTTTTTATTTTCCAATAATATAAATAATCTATTTATTAACTGGAGTTCCAAGCACATAATCCAAGAGAAACAAAATATCTCTCTAGACTTTTAAGAAACTCAATTCTTTTCCTATATTGTGTATAGATTTAAATTTCACCAGCCTGGGGATGCGTGTTGTACATCTTCCCTGTTGTCAAGATGGAGAGTTGCAGGGCCAAACAGTGCTACGATTTGAGAAAGATTTGAGGCAAATTAATCGTATTGGAAAATAGGAAATTGATATTTTAGGGCAAAAATAGGAAACTGATTATGGTAACTTTATATTATGTGAAAGAATTGGAGACATAATCCGATTCGCTTAGTTTTTGGTTCTACGGCAGAATATGGTTGTGCCGGCTGAGATATTCAATTTGCTAGTTTATCATATTCCTTTCATTTTTGTTTTTATAATTTACTACAGGACTCTTCTTACCTTGTTTTCGGTTTCATCTCCACCATTAAATCTTCATAAAATTCAGCGCTCTATATTTTCTCCTTTTCAGATTAATGTTGGAATTTCTTGATCTTTCATCTCTTCATAAAATCTAACGGTCAATAGCTTCTCTTTTTTTTTCAAAATAATGTGGAAATTTCTTGATCTTGAGAGCGAACGCGGTGACTCCTTTTAATCTTCTAATATAAAGGTAACTAGCAAGGTGGCCTGCGCTATCCAGCGCGGCGAGATAGATCAATAAAATTATATAAATATTTATTTAAATTAGATGAGGTTGTTAACATTTTATGTAATTTTTTTGAATTTATCATTCTATATGTAAATTTTAAAACATTCTGATTGTTCTCTCTCTCTCTCTCTCTCTCTCTCTCTCTCTCTCTCTCTCTCTCTCTCTGATCGAGAAAATGATTTTGGGATTCTATTAAGGTGGCTTGCTCTATCCCGTGAACCTTGATGGAACAATCAAAATATTTTTTAATATTTTATAATTATATGATAACACATCATGTATAATTTATTTCAATTTGTCATGGTATTTATTTTAATGTTCAACTAAATACCATTCCTTTTGTCATTCAGTGAATTCCTTTTGTTGCTGGTTTTTCTATAATGTCGTCAATGATATATCTCTAGCTGCTTCAATAGATATGATTTTTTGATAGATGTGTTCCCTCCTTCCATTTTATATCATTGGAAGTTTTTTTCTGAAATCTCCTCCTAGCACAATTGTCATTCCTCTAAACATTTTAATTTCACCATGTTCTATATTGTTCTTAAATAAATTTCTGAGGCATTTATCCAGTGCTTGAAAGCACAATTTATCTGTCATTTGAGCTTCGTCTCATACAATTTCTGTGCTTTTTTTTTATCATTTTTCTAGAATGTAGCCTCTCTTTATTTAACATTTAGATCCCTTCGTAATATTTAATGGGATGCACAATTGTGAGTGTGCTGGTCTCCCCTCTTCTAGCAGAAGAGCAGCTATTCCATTAGAAGCCACTGCTGTTACTATCTCTTTCATGTGGCACTGCAACCTTCCAAAAATATTAATTCCTACATTTTTGTTGACTGAGTGGGCAGCAAGGTGCAAAATTGGACCTAACGGGACGGTTTGTTGTTTGATGAGCATATGCCTACATTTTGAACTATATTAAATCCAACAATCCTGCTTTGATGTGTAATATTCAACGGTTTAGTCTTTTTTTCCACCGATTAATGTAGGAATTACTTGGTTTTAAGAACGAACGTTGTGGCACGCACATATTGCATGGATAGTGATACTATTTTGTTTGCATTAGTTAGCCTTTCATTTTTCAATAATCATATCTATTTTCAATATTACATAACAATATATAAATTTATGATTTAACTAATTCTTATTCGTAATGAATCGAATGTATGATGTCTTACTCGAGTCATTCATTTTTATTTATAGTATATTAAAGCTGTAATATCAATGTCTAGCATCCATGGAAATGCATGTTATCCGCTCCATTTGGTAATTATTGCTAGCTAATACAGAAATCTAAGGGCCTATGTTTATGGATGGATTAAAGGTCTTTGTCGAGTCATATTCTTCTTACATATTTATACCCAAAGTACAATATAGATCTTGAATCCTGGCCAAAATGTACAATATATTCTCTTGTCTATATTGTTCATTGAAACATTCAAATATATTAACTTATATTTTGAATACTGTCCAAAATGTGTTCTGCTGAACTGATAAAGTCCATGGATAAAATTTAGCAAAATTATATTAGTTACATTTTAAATAAAGATATATAGGTTTACTTGTTATTTGGAAACACCATATAGATCTCTCATAGCGATCAAGGAAACCCACATATTTGGTGTATCCGGAAATTGTCAAACAGGTCCATTCGTGTTGGCCGTCATAATTTGTGACATCTAGCCTTCCAAAGGAGCTTGATGGTCCGGCTGACCAAGTAGTAGACTGCTGGCCTGCTGCAGAGACGGAAGCACACAATGCAAGTAGTAGCAGGCTGGGTACAGTATTGGGCTAAAAATTCGGTGATCACTGTTTGTGACGATAGATTTCTTCGGCAGATTTAGTATCTTCCTGTGTTATCTAAAAAAGGTTGAGTGTTCTCGATGTATTCACTCCAACGATTTGCTTTATTTCCCATAGTGCGTAGATAATGATTGAAACAGGAGAGGGGACAAATTTCAGACCAGTGATGGGTGACCGCTGTCGACTTATGTAGTAGGTTCCAATACTTAGACAGGACGAAACAGACCGCTATGGACGGCTATTTAAAGCCCACTCGTCGCCTCCACGCGACTGTGATATATCTCGTCACCATGCTTGCTCTTGTATTAGCTGTCCTCCTCATCTCCCCCATTCTGGTTTCTTCCCATCCCCACCCTCTCGACCCTCTCACTGCCGCCGAGCTCTTTGCCGTCACCGCTACGGTGCTCGCATCACCGCTCATCCCCGATCGCCCGGTTACCTTCCACTACGTCGGCCTCGACGAACCTGACAAGGCCGATGTCCTCTCCCAACAACACAACCTCCCACGCCGAGCGTTCATCATCGCCCGTGCTACTGGACAATCTCATGAGTTCAGGGTAGATATCACCAATGTCTCCATCCCGTCCATCTTTTCGCACGCAATCCACCATGAAACCGGGTTCCCAAGGTTCACAAGAGAGGAGGAGATCGCCGCAAACAAACTCCCTTACGAGTACCCTGCCTTTGCCGAGTCCGTGCGGCGGCGGGGGCTCAAAATAGAAGATGTTGGTTGCGGGGTGATGGCCATGGGATGGTGGGGCACAGATGAGGAAACCAGGTGGGGCAACAGCAGGGTTGCCAAGATGCAGTGTCTCGTCATCACCTCCGCCACTGCAAACTTCTATGCAAGGCCGATAGAGGGTGTTACTATGGTGGTGGACCTTGACCGGATGGCCATTGTTGGGTACAAGGACAGGGTGAGGTACCCAGTGCCAAAGGCGGAAGGGACCGAGTACCGGTCGGAGATTGTCGGGCCGCCATTTACGGGACCGTCCATTGCGCCTGGTGTGGTTGTGCAGCCGGAGGGCAGGGGCTTCCACATAGATGGTCACTTTATCAGGTAAGACCTACCAACCTCCTTTGTGTAGATGTTCTAACGTAATCTAGCATAGATATCATCTCAAAAAAATAACGTAATCTGGCATGTAGTTCCCCTCTTTTTTTCAATTCACGCTTTCCTCATTTTTTAAAATTTTTTGCTATTGTCTTGATCGAGTGGAAGATTGAACCACGTGGTTGTCAAGATATTTAGCAATCAAGAAATTCATAGTACAGTTACACGTACTTCAGGAACCTGGGCAGTTGGCATACAGAAACTTGTGGCTCCGGTTGCACATACGATTGGTTGAAGCGCTCAGGATGGGGATGGGGTTGCACACTTTTTTTATATATGGAAGTACCAAATGAATCGCACGCTGTCCATGAGACGATTCTGCGTGAAAAATATGTTTTATTTTCTGATTGAAAGGAGCCAAGGACAACAATAATAATTCAAACTGAAAGCGACACTGCACCAACCATGAAGTGTTGGAAGTCGCATTGGAAATGCATAGTCATCTAGTTGTATAGGCATATATTCCCCTTTATCTAAAAAAAATTATATTCCCCTTTATATCCACCAAGTTGCATGACTATTAACAAAAGTTATGCAAGACTACTCAGACTATTTAATCTATCATGTATATATGAGCAAGAAAAGAAGTCACCACGTTCGTTCTTAGAGTCTAGAAATTCTCATGTTAATCGGAGAATAAGAAAAAGGCAAAAATTACCCACCACTGTCATTACATGTTACACAAATTTGACAGAAACACCGTTAAATAATTAATTGCATCCTCTATTCCCATAATCGTGGCAAATCTATTCTATCCCTCACGTTAGAATTAGGTATGTCTCTACCTCTTCCGTTAACCCATTTATATCTCTATCTCTATTTTTATTTTTTTATTTTTTATTTTTATTTTTAACGTAAAAGGCAGGTGCGCTGCCGCATTATTAGAGAAGGAGTATCTCTATTTTTATTGCTCACAAAAGTTAAACGGTGAGGTATACTCGATGGACACCACGTTGCCCAGCCCCACTCTGCGTGCGTGCCGCAGGAACGAAGCGCCGGCAACCGGAAAAAACTAAGCAGCGGGCACGGAACATCTTGAACAAAAAAAGGAAAAGAAACTGGATTTGTTTCAAAAAAAGGGAGGAAAGAAAAGAAGCAGTCAGAAAGAAAAAAGAGAGACAACAAAAGAATTGGTCTTTTAATTCAATGTGTTGGAATATGATTGATACATTCACTATTAGAATCAGAGCCTGCAATATCGGGCAAAAACACCCAGTAATATCGGGCATCTCAGCCGATACTACCTAGACGTTATTAAAAATAGGAGACCAACAGTAACGGTAGAAACACCCGCTATTGCTACGATGAACAAAAAATTAAAAAAAATAGGACAGGCTGGGCTCGGCCCACCCCGCCTAGCCCGCCTCGGCGTCGACCTCGACCCGCCGGCGCTTCTGGGGCCACCTCACCGCCGGGGGAGGAGCAAGTCACGGCGGGGAGCCGGATCTGGCTGCCTCCTCGCCGGATCCGGTTCCGGGGAGTGGCGGCGCGACGGGAAGCCGGATCCGGCCGGATCCGGCGGAGGGGAGTAGCGGGGAGATGGGGCACCGTGGATCCGGCTACCTCCTCGCCCTCCGGGATGGCCGGCGGCACGGCAGCGGGGAGGGGCGCCGGGACACGCGTTGGGTAGGCCGGCGCCGGGGCGCCGGGCACCGCGTTGGACCGACGGAGGCGGGGCGCCGCGTCGGCAGAGCCGAGAGGCGGCGCGTCGGGGAAGCCGACGGTTGGGCGCCGTGGAAGGGGAAGGGAGGCGCGCTGGGGAGTGCCGGTGGTGGAGCAGCTGCTCGAGAGAGAGAGAGAGAGAGAGAGAGAGAGAGAGAGAGTGGCGGCGGGGAGAGAGAGATAGAAGGGTGGGAGCTGCTGGGAGAGACTTAGAAAATTTTCTGACCCTAGCTGGTATATATATATAAACGGGCTGATATGGGCTGTGAGTTGGGCTAGGGTGCACAATAATATCGGGCCGAAGATGATGTCACTATGCCCGATATTACTGTAATATTTTCAATATCGGTCATCGGATGACGTCACTATGCCCGCTATTACTGGTTATTTTCAATATCGGACGACGCTGATGTCATCATCGCCCGCTATTACAGTAGGCCCTGCAATAACGTCGCCCACGATGACGTCAACGACCACGTACTGTAATAGCGAGATTTCTAGTGCCCGCTATTACTGGAAAATAGGAGATGCTATTGCAGGCTTATTTTATAGTACTGATTGTGTAGTATAAATTCTAAAGGATATTATCATGGTTAACTTTTACAATAAGAAACAAGGCTAGCCACGCAAGCACGTATCCAACAAGGAAAAAATCAGCCTCCCTCCGACCCAAGCACAAACTACAAGGAGTCTTTAGAATCATGCTACATATGTATGTAGGTCATAGGTAACTTGACCGGAAATGTTGTAGAACGATGTATTATCTTACAATAATTAGAACGTTAATATAACATGGTTAAGATGCTATAGAGTGTCAAATATCACTAGTACAAAAAAACTCCATAGTGATGGGCAAAAAAGGGGCTTAGGGGCGGAAACGAATTCCACCACGGAGCATCTGTCACTGCTAAGTCCAAAATCTAGTGACGGTCTTTTGCACACCATGGTTTACCACTTAAAAACAAAAAATAAAAGGTTGTCGCCGGCGTCTGTACCCACTGGCCGGCACTGGAACATCTCCTCCTCGTCGGCTCCGCCCTCACCTCGTCCGATCTGCGCAGGGAGGGTGGGAAGCCGGTCGCACTGCTGCACGGGGAGGGAGGAGCTGCCACCGCCGGCGGTGCGGAGGAGAGGTAGATTGGCGCGTGGTGTAGGAGAGAGAGAGAGAGAGAGAGAGAGAGAGAGAGAGAGAGAGGGGGAGAGAGCTGTGGGTTTTAGGGTTAGGGTTTCATTTTATATGCACAACACTGTTTACTAGCTAGCGGGTTGGGCCACCACAGTTGCGGGCCTAGGGTGCCTGCCACTATTTTCTACGCATAGTAGCGGATCTAGTCGTTCAACCTAAAATAGCGACGGTTTTTGAAATGCCTGCCACTGACATCAAAATTTCGTCTGCCACTACAGAGCCGAATTGTAGCAGTGTGTTTTGCTCCACATTGCTCGCATACAACTAATTAAAGGTGTAACTCAGTCTCCATGACTAATGAAATGATTGTATTGTAAGCCTTGTTCAGTGTGAACGTTCCCCAACAAGAATCATGGCTACAGCTCATGCATGGGACTGATAAAGTATTAAAACAAAAATCTGATTACCATATATACATATAGTGCGTATCACATAATTATAAATTGTGTAAATCTCAAGACCTAATTATAGTAACTTAACTATGAAGCACGAAAATGTCTGGAAAGCTATCATAACACAGTAATATATGCAAATTTGTAGGAATTAGCGTATCCATCAATTGCATAATCATAACATATCATATGATGTTGGCCAACCCACGACTGCCTCGTGGTTAGCGTATCCATCAATGAATACTCAAATCAACAGGCCAATCAGAGTCAAGCCCATGCTTATGCTTGTGTGCCTAGCATGTGAGCACCACAGCGCATAGAAGTGGATTATTATTTCCCCTTGCACATTCTGATCACTGTGTAGAACTACGAAAAATATAATTGATCCACCGTATTTTATTATGTTCATGGTAAAAAAATGGTATGATTGATATTTTTTTGGTCATTTAGCTGATTTGTGTAGTTAGTTGATCCAATACTACTGTCAGAGTCTGTTTCTGGATTGAAACACAGAATGGATACTGATGGATTGTCATAATCCATACCAGAAAATGTTTACGATAAGCACACAAATCACCGTGCAACAAACTGTCACTATTGTAATATCAAAACTTATTCACAATCCACTGCCAAATACATGTCAAATCAATAAACAAAAAACAAACACGAAGATTCATCAGGCAGCAAATTAAAGTGTCGCGACCATGCTATTTTCTTGATGTATACACTCCAGCGACTTACTTTTATTTCCCATTGTGCGTAGATAACGATTCGAAATAGGAGAGGGGACAAATTTCAGACCAGTGATGGGTGACCGATGTCGACTTTTGTAGTAGGTCCCAATACAGACGAAACGGACCGCTATGGATGGCTATGTAATGCCCGCTCGTCACCTCCAGGCGACTGTGATATAGTTCGTCACCATGCTTGCTCTTGTATTAGCTGTCCTCCTCATCTCAGCCCCCATTCTGGTTTCTTCCCATCCGCACCCGCTTGACCCTCTCACCGCCGCTGAGCTCACAGCCATCAGTGCTGCCGTGCTAGCATCGCCGCTTATCCGCGACCGCCCGGTTACCTTCCACTATGTCGGCCGCGACGAGCCTGACAAGGCCGATGTCCTCTCCCAACGCCGCAACCTCCCACGCCAAGCGTTTGTCATCGCTCGTGCCGGTGGCGAATCTCACGAGCTCTGGGTAGACGTCACCAACGTCTCCACCCCATCCGTCCTTTCTCATGCCATCCACCATGGCGCCGGGTTCCCCAGGTTCACCGCCGAGGAGGACTCTGTCGCATCGAAACTCCCTCACAACTACCCTGCCTTTGCCGAGTCCGTGCGGCGGCGCGGGCTGGAAATAGAAGATGTTGGTTGTGGGGTGATCGCCATGGGGTGGTGGGGCAGCGATGAGGAGGCGAGATGGGGCAACAGAAGAGTGGCCAAGATGCAGTGCTTCGTCATCGCCTCCGGGACTGCCAACTTCTTTGCGCGGCCGATGGAGGGTGTTACTTTGGTTGTGGACCTCGACCGGATGGCCATTGTTGGGTACAAGGACAGGGTGAGGTACCCGGTGCCCAAGGCAGAAGGGACCGAGTACCGGGCGGAGAAGGTCGGGCCGCCGTTTACCGGACCGTCCGTGCCGCCTGGTGTGGTTGTGCAGCCGGAGGGCAGGGGCTTCCACATAGATGGTCGCGTCATCAGGTATGAGCTACCAACCTGCTTTACTTACATGTTCTAACGTAATCATAGTTCCCCTCATTTTTTTTAATTAACGCATTGCCCATTTTTTTTAAAAAATTTTGCTATTTTATTGTTGATCTAGTCGAAGCTTGAAGCACGTGGTTGTTAAGATATTTTGCAATCAAAATTCATGGTACAGTTACACGTACTTTGGGATGGTGTGTGAATAGGACTAGCCTGGCCTTAGGAACCTGGGCAGTGGGTAAATAGAAACTTGTGGCTCCGGTTGCACCGATGGTTGGTGCTAGCTTGGACCAAAGGAATCGCACGCTGTCTTTATGAGACGATTGTGCACTAAAGATATGTTTCGTTTTCTGATTGCAAGGAGCCAAGGACAATAGTAATAATTGAAACGGAAAGCGACAGTGCACCAGCCAGAGTGTTGTAAGGTCAATTCGCATTGACAAGGCATATATAGTCATCTAGTTGTTTAGGCATCTATTCCCCTTTATATCCTCCAAGTTGCATGACTATTAACGAAAGTTGTGCGATAGCAATCAGACTATTTAATTCTGTCCACGCAAGCACGTATCCAACAAGGAAAAAAAATGCACCTCGGATGAAAGCACAAACTACCAAGAGTCTACAGAATCATGCTACATACATATGTATGTAGGTCATAGATAATTTGACTGGAAATATTATAGAAAGATGTATAAGCTTACAATAATTAGAACATTAATATAACATGTTTAAGTGGCTATAAAGTGCAAAATGCTAGTCCACGTTGCTCGCACAGAACTAATTGAAGGCGTAACTCTGTCTCCATGACAAATCAAAGGATTGTATTATATCCTTTTTCTGTGTGAACGTTCTGCAACAAGAATAATGACAACAGTTCATTCATGGGACTGATAAAGTATTAAAACAAAAATCAGATTAATGTATATACATATAGTTCGTATCACGCAATTATAAAATCGTGTAAATCTCGACCTAATTATAGTATACTAAACTTTAGAGCATGAAAATATCTAGATAGCTATCATAACACAGTATTTATGCAGATTTATAGGAATTAGCCTATCATCATTGAATACTGAAATTAACAGGTCAATCAAAGTCAAGCCCATGCTGGTGCCTGCGTAGCATGTGAGCACCACAGCCCATACTAGTGGATTATTATCTCCCCTTTCGCATTCTGATCAATGTGTAGAAGCATGAAAAATATGATTCCTCCACCGTATTTATTATGTTCGTGGGGAAAGAAATCGTATGATTGATATTTTATTGGTCATGGAGCTGATGTGTCTAGTTAGTTAATCCAAGACTACTAGCAGAGTCGGTTTCTGAACCGACCACACAGAATGGAGATATTGATATAGATTGTCATAATCCACACCAGAAAGAGTTATGATAAGCACACACAATCCTGCAATGACTGTCAATTGTTATATCAAAGCTTGTTCACACTCCGCTCCCAAATATGCAGTGTGATTAAAAAAAACAAAGCAATTTTCCTAAAAGCACGCGTATTCATCATGGCAGCAAATTAAAGTCACGACCATATGCTACAAATCAAATTCACGGTCAGACAATAGCCATAACAGTCATTTATCCTCTGTAGTAGCTTGGATAAGCATATCAATCACATGTCCCACATATGGATATGACGCTCTCGCAATCGAAGTACACTATTTATGATGGAGTCTTCATCTCATGATTTATATGTTGCACCTACCAATAGCACACACAAAAAAAGAAATTATTGCAATGCTTTGTTATTTATTTATGTAATATTGATATCAAGCCCAAACTTTTGGTCGAACATGTTTTCATATTCTCAGAATAAAGAATTGGTCATCATCCTGACATGAAATTAAAATAAATAAAGTAAGTCGCTCCAAGGAAATTTGAAAGCATATTTATGTCGATTGAAAAATATAGTTAGGATGTAACACACGTTGTGTGACATGTGAACATTTTAAACATCTCACATTCACCATATATTTTGTTCCATAAGCAAGATTCCTCTCATTCATTTACAAGGCAAGCAAAAATTGAAACAGTCACACAACGGGGCTGAAAACACTGATAGTAATGACAACAAAATAAACAATCACAGCACCACATGTACATATGAACAAACCAACTGTAATGACAACTTTACAACCTGGTGCGATGATGTCTAGCAAAAACTGTATAGCACACCGAATGTATCATATATAACCCCCAGTTGAAATAGAAGAAAACAGATGTAAACTGACTAATAACAAACTTTCATTAGAGAAGCATTATAGTAGCTGGCACACTGAAGAAAAGCAATTGCTATATACTTCTTGTTTGTCTATTCAGTTGCCGGTGATTCTATTATGTTTCTCTTGTTCGCAACACTTTCTAAGGGGTGAAAGTAGAGAGATTGCGTGCTACTAGCTGTTAGCCTGTTACCCAAACGAGAACAAGCTCGCAGGATTCTCAAATGTTTGACCAGCTCATCACGCTGTTCGCCATTCATTCAACCTGCAGATGGGCCAACTGGGAGTTCCACCTTGGCTTCGACATGCGCGCTGGTACCGTCATTTCTCAGGCCTCAATATATGATGCCGACGCCAACCGGCAGCGGCGGGTGCTCTACCGCGGCTTCGTTTCGGAAGTCTTTGTTCCGTACATGGACCCAGAGGAGGAGTGGTACTTCCACACATTCATGGACGCTGCTGAGTACGGCCTGGGGACCGTGGCGTCCCCCTCCAGCCCGGTGGTGACTGTCCGGCTAATGCTGCTTACTTCGATGGCTACTATGCTGATCAGAACGGCAAGCCTGTGAAGGTTGAAAAGGTGATCTGCGTGTTCGAGCGTTATGCTGGTGATGTCGCGTGGCGCCACACCGAGGCCTTGTTGCCCGGCCAAATGGTAACAAGTTTGCTTGGATTGGTTCCATCAAAACAAAAGCTACCTTCCATCAATGGATTCTGATGTCTCTGGGCCTTTCTTTCATGCAGTTCATGGAAGTTCGGCCGGATGTAACTCTAGTGGTAAGGATGGTGGTGACAATGGGTAACTATGATTACGTACTGGACTGGGAGTTCAAGACGAGCGGCACCATCAAACTCGTGGTACTTTTTCGCTCATTTATGTTTGCACGTCTGATATATCTGCGCCAATTAATTTAGCAAATCAAATGAAACTAATGAATCCATAGTTTTCAATTGATTTTGTCACTAAGTTATTGTTACCTTGGTTGCAGGCCTCCCTCAGTGGAATCCTAGAGATGAAGGCGACGTCCTACACGCACACCGACCAAATCAAGGAGGACACTCACGGTACCCTGGTCGCCGAGAACACAATCGGTGTCTACCACGATCACTTCATCACGTATCACTTGGACCTCGACGTTGACGGAACCAAAAACTCCTTTATCAAGAACACCATCACCCCGATGCGCAACACCGGGAACCCTGCCACGGGCGGTGCCAACACGCCGAGGAGGAGCTACTGGACTGTGCACCGGGAGGTGGCCGAGAATGAGGCCGACGGTCAGGTGAGCCTGAACAGCGCGCCGCCGGCTGATCTACTATTCGTGAACCCGAGCAAGAGGACCAAGATAGGCAACGAGGTTGGGTACCGTCTAGTCCCAGCCGGAGCGACGGGCACCTCGCTGCTTGCCGACGATGACTACCCGCAACGGCGAGCCAGCTACACAAAGAAGCAGGTGTGGGTGACGCCGTACAACAAGTCAGAGAAATGGGCGCCAGGACTGTACGCCGTGCAGGGCACTGGCGAGGATAGTTTGGCTGCCTGGAGTAAGAGGAACAGACGGATTAAAGACGAGGACATCGTGCTGTGGTACACGCTGGGATTCCACCACGTCCCGTGCCAAGACGACTTCCCCGTTATGCCGTCGTTGAGCGGATCGTTTGAATTGAGGCCGTTCAACTTTTTCGAGAGCAACCCGTTGATTAGAAGCAGGCCGCCTGGCCATGTCTCCCTCAACTGCTCCTGCGGCGTCCAGGTGATGTAATGAAGACGCCTCTTGATAGTCGATTGGGTATGATGTCAATGACAACAACTCGTGGCACGTTATGTTCACAAAAGCATAAAGAGGCATTTTTTTTGGTCTTTAGCATACTCCAATTTGAACATGAATTACGAAGTGAAATGTCTTGTTTCTTTTTTGTTTGTGCCTCATTTCTATATTTATGGAAGAGTAAAATACATGGTGGCAGCACACAAGCAACTAGACCAGGAACATTCGACGATCACATAACAGTTTGTCAAACTAGATGACCACCCAAAAATATTTTAGGAAGCAACAGTTTAGAGACGAGCCAAAGAGATTTACTTGTGCCACCATCCAATAGACCCCGTGTGTGCCCCGATGCAAGTCCTCTGATGTGGGATCTCAGAAGACGGTGTCAACTGTCAAGATTGGGCAGCAAAATGCTGCTGAGGAAAAGGTGATTGCCCACTTCGGAACAGATCGAGGAGGCACCAAGTGGTGACTTCGTAAACCACATGTATAGTTTGCAGGCCGCTTTTGTTTTTAACGTTTCAGTGCCGGCCATGGTGTGTCGATCAATACTCAGTATGTCGCAGTTGGGATTCTTCCCTTTCACCCAGGACTGGATAAGGCGAAGCTGCCCTCCCCCAGATCCCACAGTTGGCTTTTCACTGTTGATCAAGGCAATAGCGTGGCCCATGTCCTGCTATGGACGAGTTGGATGCAGCACACCGTCCGTTTTTTCATTCGTGACCTTTTTTTTTTCCAGGTTACTGGAATTCACAACCTGCTAATAGCCTTATCCGCATGTACGAATTTTTTTTACAATTTTTTCATTCGTGAGTTACGAGCTAAGGAGCTTGCGTCCTAATGTTTGGATTTTTTTAGTACCAACTTTGTGAACTCCCATCAATAAAAAATGTTTCATGCACCAATGGATGTATTTGTTTCTTTTCGTAATTTGTATGAAATATTTTTATTTTATTTTGAGAAAGAACAATTCTATTTTACACTACTAGAATAACCCGCTATAGCGGCGGACGCTATTTTTACCACACTCGGCGGTCCTTTGAGGCGTTCGCCGCTAAGTGGCGGTACAAAACGGTGTCCGCGACTAAGAGTGCAATACATGTGAATGTTTTGAGAGGTGAATGACTTGTGATAAATATATGTGAATGTTTTGAGATTTGTTGTATTTCTGGTGTACTGCATTTTTTTCGGTATTCAAAGAGTAACGACAGCTGGAGATGCCAACCACCGTTAAAAGGGCCCACCATTAATAAGACCTTTTAGCGGCAGTTGGCAACTCCAACCGCCGTTAATAAGTCCTTTTTAACAGCGGTGGTGATGGGCTGCCACTACAAACCTCCATTTATAACTGCGGAGCCATAGCGGCGACCCGACCTGCCTGCCGCTGTAGGCCCATGTGGCCCACCACTATAGTGAGTCCTTGTGGTAATGTGGACTTAATGGTTAGGGGATACTGGGATAGGGATAGAGAAGCGGAGGATTCAAGCATTGGCCATGGCAGGGCAGCAACTATCTGACATTAGAGGAGGTCGGAGGTCAATTCGTCGTAAAATGAATTACTAAAACTACTCCTCTTTGTGTTAAACTGACTGGGTAAATTAAACATGTTAATAACAGTGAGGAATAATCGACTGGGGAGGTACCACCGGTACCTTTCAAGCACTGAAACACAACCCTAAATTATAGTTTTTTAATAAGGGAAATAGTGGGTAATAAAAATATCAATATAAGGTTATTTTAGTCTAGATTTTACATAATGACAGTGGTGGATATTTTTTCTTTCTTTTTTTCGACCATTAACGTGGTAATTTCTACGGCAGAACTATTCTACAGCCGGGTGTAGAATAAGTTATTCTACACCCGAGCCACTTCTGATCGAGCCCGTGGCACTTCCGATCGAGTCGAGCAAACCAGCCCGCGCGCGCTCCCGCGCCATCCCACAGCTGTCGTAACGGGCTCAAACTCCTCTCGCCGCAGACCCGGACCCGGTTATCCCCCGTTGTGATTCCTCTGTTCCGATGCCGCACGTACCTCCCCAGCGGCCGCTGCCGTGCCTCCCCGAGTAGCGGCGCTCCCCGAGATCCGCCGCCGCCGCCGCATCGGGAGCCAGCTACCGCGTTTCTCGCTCCTTGCCTCTCCCGCGGTGAGCTCGTCCGAAATCTCCACCGCGCTTCCTCACCGCCACGGTAGAGGCGAGCCCAACCCTTGAGGCGTCGTCACGTGTCTCCCCGACGCTTCATCCTCCTCCCCGCAGGAGCGGTGAGTTCAGCACCCGCACTTCGTCCTCCTCGCACGGAGCGGCGAGCCGCATCGACTTCAGCTCCCGCGATTCGTCACAATCTGTTGTGGGTGCGAGATCCAATTGGCAAGATTCAGTCCAGCAAACGCAGGCCTATAGCTCCCGCCCGTCTGCGCAACCTCATCCACCGGTCGGATTTGATCTTGCTTCTGAAATTTTTGTTCTGTTTGTTTCTGGAATTACTGAACATAGATTGAGAAAATTACTGACAATATACTGATGAATGCTTATGTGAGAAAATTAGTGGATGTAGATGGCTGTGAGAAAATTACTAATAAAGGTTGCTGGCTTAATGTAATTGTATCTATGAAATTACTAAAAAATGATTGCAGTTAGCTCTCAGTAAATTACTGAATTTGTTGATTTGGATATGTTTATTCCAGAAACATGGGTATGTTTAGGTTGCCTTCTACTTAATGTATGAATTTGTTGATTAGGATTTGTATTTTTTTTTGTATTCTGTTGAATTTGTTATTGTGAATTTGAAAATATATAGGGTTATGTGCCTTTGAAGAAGATGATATTAAAAAAATATTTTGTGTTGTATTACCTATGAATAAATTATGTCATGTCTGCATGTAGATGGTGACTATCGTAAATTGTTGTGTATTGTATAGCTATAGGAAAAATGTTGTTAGTCCTATCCTTTATTGAATTGTACTTGTGTTTTTGTAAATCTGTAGGGTTATGTGCCTCTGAAGAAGATGGCATTAAAATGATTGCAGTTAGCTCTCTGAGTAAATTACTGAATGCGCTTATTTGGATATGTTTATTGCAGAAACATGGATGTTGAATCTACTACATCTGCGGTCACACAAGTACAGAATGGCGGCGATAACATTGATTCCCCTATTTCTATTGACCTTTCAATTGAGGCTCCACAGCCAACATCAGCTACTGCTCCACCACTTGTAATTTCATCAACACCTGATGCTCCCATACCAGCAGTACCTATATCATTCAGCCCAGCGTGGCTTGATGATTCAATGAGGTACCAGGTGATGATTACCCTCCAGCTCCTATCCCCCCGAGCAGCTAATCACACCAGATGTTGTCCCCACATATTCTCATGTAAGTAATGTGAAATTTGGTTGTTTGTGTATAAATTTTGTTGCAATGGTTTTATATGTGAAATATGTTTATTTGTGTATAACGCTTCTGAAAGTTACTGGGAGTAGGTAGAAAATATTACTCATTGTTTATAATCTGCAGGACCCGAGGATTGCTGAGAGGTATGTCCCGCATGGTGACATGACATTTGAGAGCCCGACTCGATGCGTATAATTTCTATGTGACCTATGCAATGCTCGCTGGTTTTCCAGTTTAAAAGGGCAACATGAGGAACGGCAATCGTCGGCAAGAATATCATTGTTCATTTCAAGGGAAGCATAGGGGAAGCCCGGGGTTAAACAGAAAAAGGGACAAAACAACCATGCGCAAAGGTTACAAAGCTATGGTGTGCGCAGTGGGGTCAAAGGATGGTGGGGTTGTGCGTTTCAAGAGAATTATGCTTGAGCACAACCATATCCTTACCTGGTCACCAAATATAGTGAAGCGCATGAGGGCCCACAAGAACAAGAATCCTGCGCTTCGAAGATGATTGATTTATTGCTCAACAACAAAGTCAAGCATGTGCAAGTTATGAGCATACCGAGGAACACTGTTGGAGGTTGCGAGAGCCTTAATGTAACTGAAAAGGATGTCCAAAACAGGTATTATTTTGTTAAAATTTACTGAATGTCCTGGATTCAAAAAAATTACTGAGGCATATATGGAGAATATTCTGTTGATTTACTTGTGTGTTGCAAGTTGCTGATTTATAAAATTACTGAATGTGTTGAAAATTACTGTTTAACAAGTAGCTGATGTAGAATGATTTCTAAAGTATGAAATTACTGTTGAGGAAGTTTGCTGATATTGTCCATAGTTACTGATTCAGGACTGGCTGCTATGCATACAGGAGGGCTGCCATTGTGCGTGCTGATGTAAACAATGACATACCTAAGCTGGTTGAATATTTTGAGGAGTGCAAGAGGAACAACCCTCAATTCTTTTACAAGCTTCATTTGGATGAAAATAATGTGGTCCGTAATATATTCTGGAGTTATGCTAGCCAGCAAGGTGATTTCAAAGGTAGTTCATAATACTAAATGTTGTTGAATTATTGAATGGTGTAGAATAATTGAATGTTCTATAATTGCAAAGAATAACAATTTACTGGATTAAAAATTTACTGTAAAAAAATTATTGAATGAAAATTTTTCCACTGCAGACTTTGGAGATGTTGTTACATTTGATACGACATACATAACCAATAGATACAGCATGCCTCTTGCAATGTTCGTGGATTTCAATAACCAACTACAGAATGTTGTGTTTGCGCAAGTGCTGATAAGAGATGAGCGCGAAGGAACATTTAGATGGGTCTTTGAGCAGTTTAGGGAATGCATGGGTGATAAAGATCCGATAACAATATTCACAGGTATTTTTTGCGCTGCAGAATATCACATTTCGTCTTTGATGCAACATGAACATGATTTTGCATATCTTAAGTCTCCTTCCCATTTTCCTTCAGACCAAGATAATGCCATGGAGATTGCGATACCAATCATATTTCCCTGGACCTACCACAGATTATGTAGGTGACATATGGTGAGGAAATACAAGGACCCGCTGAACCAGCTGTACAATGAACATCCAACTTTGTATGATAGCCTAATTTCAGTGATAAACCATCCTCTCGAATCCAGCTGAATTCGAGAGGGCCTGGGCAGATATGATAAATGAATTCAACATTCATGATAGTGCAGTAATGGGAGCTTGTTTCATGCAAGGAAAATGTGGATAGCTGCGTTCTACAAAAATATTTTCTGTGGAACCGTATCTTCAACGCAGAGAAGTGAGAGCGTCAATTCTTTGATTAAAGGACGGTATGTCGATAACTCGACACCTATACATGGATTCGTAAAGCAATTCCTTGAGATGCTGCAGCACATGTATGAGAATCAGGCACGAGAAAAGTACAATTCTCAGGTAACCATCTATAACAATTTGCCCCTGGTATGTGTATTTATGTGATGTAAAATATTACCGAATGTTTCATCTCTGGAGAAATTACTGACAGCACTCACATCAATACATGTTATGTGGATAGTTACTGAATGTACTTGATTTTTTCCCCCTGCAGTCTGAGCCTGTTACAGTCACATACCATCCATTTGAACAGCAATTGTCCAAGATCTATTCAAGAAATGTGTTCAAAGAGTTCAAAGAGACTCAAAAAGCAAGCACCAAATTTACAATACAACCTGATCCGGATAAGACTGGGTACTACTTTGTCAAGCACCGGCTCTGTGGATACTACTTTCCCATGGATACAACATAAGTTCCATGTGAAAGCAGTAGTGGATGTTGAAGAACTAGAGAACTCGGTGTTCAGCTGTGAGTGCATGACTTGGGAGCACAAATGTATGTTTTCCATGTTATACTTACTGCAGTGACTCAAAAAGATTATTTCTTTTGTAACATAAAATAAATACAGGTTTATTTTGCTGCCACCTTGTGTTGGCATTCACACACCTTTTTGTGGATCACATACCGTCAAGGTACATTCTCAAGCGCTACACCAGGACCTCATCGGTGGAGACAAACTTTGACAGGCACGACAACATGTTTCTTGGGCCTCGATGGAGACACTAAGGCTCACCGGGCAGCAAGTATAATGCCAAGCCTATTCAGGCTACAAAGGTCTGCAGTGATGTCAGCTCAGGTAGGTCAATTGAAAAATAAATAATCCAAGTTACTGGAACTCAAGAGATTACTTTAACAAAATTACTAATCACATAGTTTTGAGAAAATACCGATGATGTCTTATTAGATTACCGATAACCTGTTCCTGGTTGCTAAAACAATGATGGCACAGAATTACCGGCAAATGTTTATGAGAATGACAAATTATCTGCTGTGAAATTAGTGATGATGGATGTTATTGGATTCATTCTGCTGCTGCTCACCTCAGGCAATGGAGACGGCGAATCGGTTGATCACGGAAGCTATTACGGTGCTAGATGCAATACCCTCGGATCTGGTTGTACCACCAGCATCGGAAAACCTTGGAACACCGGAACCTGTTGGTAATGCAACAAGTATAAGGACAGAGCAAGGGAGCGGTAACATCTCGGCTGCTGCACCACCAGTGTCAACAACCAAAGGAAGCCGCAAGAAGAACACAGGGTATGAAGAGGCACCTCAACCGCACTTTCGGAGACCCAAGGAAAAGAAGAAAAGGAGATGCTCCAAATGTGGGAAGCTTGCTCCTGGTCATAATGCTTCAACATGTGATAGGGTCCACAGAATGGAATCCGAAGGAGTGAAAAAAGACCAAGGGGGAGGCCAAGGGGGACCGGTCATGGAAAGGGTACATCGAATGGGGGTGGGAGGGGGAAGGATGGAAATGAAATTGGGGACAAGTAAGTTCTGGTGATTGGTTAAATTTAAATTTTGCTTGACAAAAAAGGTTAATGTAGTTAATTTTTTACAGGTTAACACCAATGAGGACAAGGAGCTGCCCGATGCGGACCGGGCGTGGAGGTGGTCTAGCTGGATCAAGCAATTGTTCTGTTGCAAATGAAGAATACTTTTCAGAATGGAGTGCAGGGGATAATGGTGATGACTATGAATCAATGTCTCGATGATTGAACGAAAATAAAGCACATGGATTTTTGGTCAGACCACACATGTATAAATCTGATACATGTAAGATAGATATAGGAAAAAAATTGAAGCACTTGGATTTTGAGTAGTGATATATTTATAGTTCATTTGGGAAAACCATGTGAAAACACGTGGTAACTCAATTTTGCAAAATCAACAAAGGAGCATTATAAATCATCAAGGTTTGAAACATGGTTGTTCCTGGTAGCTTGTAGATTATTATTATGTTATGAAATTACTGGATGAGTTGATAAATTACCGACGATCACAGAGTTACTGATAGGACTATTATGTTATGAAATTACTCGGATGAGTTGATAAATTACTGACAATCATTACTAAAAGCTTCAATCACTTCCATTGTAGGCAGTAATATAACTACAGAAGAAAAATAAAGCATAGCCAACATGTTATGCTCAACCTCAAGCATACACAAAATCACAGCCATACTTAACTGCCTACACAATTCAGTGTTGTGGCTACCAAACATCTTAGCGATTGTTTTCACCTAAAGGACAGCTAACAGTTTTTCAAAAATCTACCAACATTACAATTGTAAGCCCTAGTTACATAACTACAATTCCAGCACTGCATGAGATTCCAACATGGAGTGTGTGCTTTGCATTGTGTCACTTGCGTACCGGTTCTTGGAAGTACTTCTAGTACACCTGAAATTGAAAATAATACCAAGCTTGTATTATTGAAGCAAGATGAGTTTTTTTAGATAATAACAGGATTATAGTTGCGTACTCGAGAATCATATGATTTCAAAAGCTCAACACCTTGTTTTACAGCATTCTTCTCATGAAAGATTATTTCATTGGCATACTTAATTCGAAGATTTGGAATGTCGGATGCATTGAACTTGGAATATAGATCAACTGTTGGCTCCCATTCCTCTAGATATTTCATGATGTAAATTCCATCATCGTCTCTGCATTCAGTAAACATACACAGCAGTTATACAAAGATAAAAAGAGACATTTGGACCAATAAATTTTTTTACAAGTTCAAGTACCTGTTTGTTGATTGTGGGACATCTGCAAAAACAAATTCGTTTCTTTTCAACCTAATATCAAGCTTGCCAGTCCCTTTCCATACTTTATTGAAATTCCCAAGCTGTACAGATAGTTATTGCAAAGAGATCAATAAAATTTAGAGGACATTAAGAGCTAGCATACATTAAAACTACATCAGTAGTGTCCTTACACAAACAGCCTCCAAGTGGTGATGAAATTCAGAGTTTGGACCAAATTGTTCAAGGTTGGGATGAAGAACAACCCACTTATGTTCTTTAACGACACGCACAATGACGCACCATTGGTTCTTATACAAAACTGGGAAAAATAGCTGGCAAGAAAAAAATAAACCACAAACATAATCAAATTTAATATAATACAAGTCCCAAGCAAAGTAAGTGAAAGATGGAAGTTAGCAATGCAATATACCAGGAGGAAATTGTATAAGAAGTATGCACCATGAGCAGCCTTGAATGAGTTGAAAGCCTTTGTATAAACATTGTTGCACTTTGATGAATCTTCTAAATCATAATTATTCAGCAAGAAATCCTAAAAGTGATAAACTATGAGTAAGGAAGCAAGAAATTACTAAAAGTGTATAAAGAACAGATTACCAGTAACTTACACCAACTGTGGTAAAAAAGAAGTGCTTTTTACTTATGCGAGCATGCTTCCAGTCAAATATTTTCTTGCATAGTGCATTGACAAGAAACGTTTGGACCCTCCCTCCAATTCGCAACGAGCTCGCTAGTACTCCAATCTGGACTCGACGCCATGGTAATCAATTATATCTTTCCTGAAAACTCCAATTACTGAATGCAAATGGAACCATAACAAAATGGCTACATGGAAGCATGTTCAGTAAATTTACTGAAGATATAATTACTGAATGCAAATGGAATCACAACAAAGTGGGTACATGGAACGTACTCGGGCATAGCTGGTTTTAGCAATTGCCTGAAGGATCCTATAAACATCTTTTTCTTTTGGGGTCACGTAAACTGGTACATGCTGATTAACAAATTTGCTTGCAGCAGCAAATCTCCTAGTTCTGTAAAGGGCATGCTTGCCAAAAGAACTTCCGAAGCATGTGGAGCATATGGAAAAGTGTCAGACTTGTTCTTCGACAGCTCGTAACACTTATCAGCGAGAGGTTTTGCTGGCAATGACAAGTGACACGCTCCTGAGATTCCTGACTCTAAAACATAACAAATAGAAGGGACAAATAGTAAGGACAAAGTATATGAAGCTGGACAAATAGTAAGGACAAAATATATGAAGCTTTTAAAACAAATTCACACAAACACACTCACAAGGTCAACGTATCGGCACGGAGGTGTGTCTAAAGCTATGGGTACAGGTTGTTCAACTTCGTGTCAGGTTCAACGTTCATTTCAGATTGCTCTATTTTACGTCGTTTTGCAAATTCTTCAGAAGTTTCACCAGTGTACGGAAGGGACACCATAATCAAATAATCCTACAATGATTTACATATTCAGGAAAAGCTCATAAATTAAAGCTTTAAAATCTAGACTACGGATTTCCAAAAACATACTTCAGATTCTTCATTCACAGTGCTCTAAAGACTCGAAGCTACTTCCTTGGCTTTCGGAGAATAGATCCACCAGAGTTCATCCTCGGGATCTGAAGTTTTCATTGCAACATCATGCTGGTTCCTTTGACCTGAAGCTGCTTCCTTGTAATTCTGAGAATACAACATATAAATCTGAAATGAAAACAAGCATATACATGTACATCGAGGCAATTTTTATTCGAAATGAACACTGGACCTGTCTAGGTATATCCAATGATGGTGCCCCGTATGAACCAACAGGCCTTCGTTTAGTTGGATCTGGAATATAATTCCCAAGATCATCCTCATCATCGAAAATGCGGAATGGTGGAACAGATGGAGAATTGAAATAGGGAGAGTTTCTCTTTGAACACAGCTTTATCTAACAACAACACAAAATATTCGTCAAAACAAGTCTAATTGTTTTAATATGCAACAAATATCGTAAAAGATACAATGATACACTAAGAATCATACCACGGTTTGAGACTACAGCTTTTTTGTTCACATAGTCAGCACTTTTATCCAATTGATTACACGGCATGTTTGCAGCAGCAGCACCAGTAGCAGGAATCTACAACAACAAATAGACCCATAGGAATGTAAAATATGAAATCCATATCTGATATAGAAAAATAAATAAATAAACTACAAATAAATACAATATCCGACCATGTCTTGATGCTCTTCTTGTTTTGGTACATGTTGAAGGTCATCATCATTTACTTTGGCAAACAAAGGTTTTTCCTTACATTGACAAATAAACCTCAATTGATTGCATGGAGGTGGTAAGGTGTCATCATCTTCAACAAATAAAGGTTTTTCCTTACTTTGTCCTTCTTCCACATGCTGCACAATAGAAACATTATAAAAATGAAATGATTTAAAAATAATACAAAACTTAATTAGAAAGTAGTTAGGAATAATTAAACTGATACTAACTTCTGAGGCGGTGGCAGTTTCACACAATGGCGACTTTCCAAAACGTCTTGAAGCAAGTGCATTCCCTGGTCCTAGAGGCAACAGAATCCGAAGATGCTTGTGGGCTGCTAACAGATGCACTACCTTTCGTCTTCTTTTTTCTTGGATTATGGACAACACTACATGAAGTAGCTTTCCTCTTATTTGATGCACTTGATTTCTTCCTTTGAGCAATAGAGACCTTATCTACAAATAACCAGATGCGGAGAAAACTACAGCAATCAGAATAAAAAATAAAATTGAAATCACCTTGTCATTTGCTTTTATTTATACCTTTTGAAGCACCATTATCATCTTCAGCACCTAAATTTTCAGCACATGCAAAAGAATAAATAAAAGCAAATGACAAATTTGCAAAACACAAATATATTTTCAGAAGTTACCTTTTGAACCAGAATCTTGTGTCGAAATAATAACAGTAGGAGTTGTTTGAGAAGCACCCTTATCGTGATCAGTTTCAGCAACTTTGTGACCACCATTGCCAGTAGCATGATCCCGTGAATCTGCAGCATCTACATTGGCACCAACATGATCTGCAGCTTCTGATGGATGTACATTGGCAGCACCCAAATTATCATCAGCATTATCATCAACAGGAGAACCATCCAAATTTGTTGCTTGCAAATAGTCAAACATAGACAAGATAAGCTTGTCCGGAGTATAATCTGGAGCACGAAACTGTTCCCTGGAGAACTCCTCATACAAAGCACACAAGACGTCTCTCACCTAAACAAAACAAATTGCAGATGCATTCCATAAGCTATTACTCAATTGGAAACAAACAGATTGCAAACAAAAAGTGCACATGAAACTTACATTTTCAGGAAAGGTAGTGAAACGCTGATCCAAAGCCTGCCTAAAATTCCTAACTTCACCTTCATTGGCTCTCTTAGATGATCTAGCATCACCTTTGTTGCCACATATTTTCTTACCCCTTGTATGAGCAAGTCCACTATCCCGTATGATGCTTTTTGACATCTCGGTAGCAGAAAATATTTACAATCTGGTGGTTAATTGTATTTACACATTCCAAAGACATAGATGCTAAATAAATATGAACAAAGAAGATTATTATGTTCCGAAATTAATGGATGAGTTGGCTAAATTACTGATAATCATTACCGACAATCACATAATTACCGATACCTTGTAGAATATTATGTTGTGAAAGTACTACATGTGTTGCTAAATGACTCGACAATCAATTACCGATAGCTTGTTACAGATAAAAATTACTCATGGACAAAAATACAAAATGGAAACAATGAAAAATTGAATAAAAGAAAATAACAACAACCAGCAAAGGAAATGGAAATACCCGTCTAAGAATTTTTAAACTCTTCAACAACGTTTCATCATCAACTTCATCTTCCGAAGAACATACTTCACTAGATCCTTGCCCACCAATAACGTTGTGCTCAATACCTAGTGCTTCATTTGAACTTAATTCGGCCATTTCTACATGATGAAACAAACAAAAGAAATATTACTGTGTTATTGTTATATATCTTGACATCCTTGCCATTTCCCGTCATAAGTGTATTATTCCATTCAATTAAAATTGAATATTACTCGTATGCTCTGAACTTAAAAGCTAATAAATCAAAAAAGGCACACAATTGCGACAAAAGGAAACAATAAATGCAACACTCATATACACAATAAGTACATGCCAAACATAATGCAACATAGACACATGTACATCCAATCATAATAGTCACCTCCTACATAGACACATGACAAAAAAATTTTCTATAGGTACCACATCAAAGAAACATAGACCAACAAATTTTCAAAAACACAAGTACATCCACTAACGGGAATATACAAGTAAATCCAAAGTCAAACATAAATCCACGACAGATCCGACGAGGGAGGGGTGCCGCCGGCGGGAAGATGAAGCCGCGACAGATCCGCCTCCAACAGATCCGGGAGATGAAGCAGCAGTGGGGCCTTAGGGAAGTCGACCTCAGCTTGGCCACCGGCGGAAAGATGAAGCAGAGGACAGATCCGCCTCGACCAGATCCGGGAGATGAAGCAGCAGTGGGGCCGGAGGGAAGTCGACCTCAGCTTGGCCACCAGCGGGAAGATGAAGCAGAGGACAGATCCGCCTTGACCAGATCCGGGAGATGAAGCAGCGTCGGGCAGCAATGGGGACGGAGGGAGGGCGACCTCGGCTTGGGCACCGGCCGGGTCACCGAGGACAGATCCCCCTAGACCTCATCCGGGAGATTAACCCGCGTCGCGGAGTGGAAACACCGAAAGCGACGGGAGATTCTTAGCTTATCTCCGTCCAGTGGAGACAACGAAAGCGAAGGAAGATTCGACCTTATCTCCGCCGATGAAAGCGACGACGGACATTCAAGCGGGTGCCCTTGTCTCCACCGAGTGAACAACATAACACTTGCGGGCCAAGTAACAACAATTACCGAAGGACTTCGTAAAATTACTTAGATTATCAAGAAAAATTACGGACAGTGATAACAAAATTGGTAAAACTACTTATAATCTCAGGACAATTATCGACACGTGACATTAAATTTACTGAACCAATTAGTAAAATTACCGACAGTCTCAATGCTAATTACTGACACATGACCACAAAATAACCGAATGATTTGGTAAAACTAGTTATCGGACAAATTACTCGACACATGACCACAAAATAACCGAATGATTTGGTAAAACTACTTATCGGACAAATTACTGACACATGACCATAAAATTACTGAATGTTCTGGTTAAACTACTTACCTTTTGTCAAATGACCGACATTCTTTGGTTAAATAAAAATTACCGACACCTGACGGGAAAATTATTGACTGATAAGGTAAAATTACCGACAGATTCAGGACTAATTACTGACATTCTGCGCCAGAGTACGGTTTACAAAAAAATGAATAAAAGGACGACTATAATTCCATGCGTCACGATTCCAAACATAGAAAAAAATCAATGTGATAACAAACCATGGCAGCAACGAAAAAAGGTATGTATTTACAACTAGGAACCAACCATCCAACAAAGTGTCTACCAACGTCACTATGTACACAGATCACTCCATCCAAAATACAGTAGGAGCTGATCCATGCAAAACAGATGAGACTATTCAAAATACGCTAAGTTAATCCATCCAGTGTCACTAAATACACAGTTCTTTACATCCAAAGCAGAAGAACAGATCATGGGTTGACATGGGGAGTAGAGTATCGCTGGATCCTTGGTGGGAGAGTCTTGCGATATTGGTTTCTATCATGGAACGTCATGTAGTGCAGAAGCTCCGCCCGGTACTCGCTCCCCTTTTCCTGTTCATGTATTAAAAACAAACAACGAAGATTAGGGAAGGTAATTATTAATCATGTAGACCTTTACTCAACTTCATAAGAATGAGTTATTAACCGGCACAATTTCAGGAATCATATTGCGAGTCAAACCAACGTAGCGTTGAACAAACATCATGCAGAAATAGACGCAATCATTTGGAAGCACCTGATGTGGCACATCTACATAAGTCATCTCCCAGCTTGCTCATGTCAACAGATCTTCCCTTCATGATTCTTCTAAAGATGTTGTTCAACCTATCTCTCGACATATTCGCATACATCATTATGCCACCTGTCCTTATCATACTGTTGACCATAGTTGAGCGAATCGAGAATATCAATCTGCCCATGAAACATGTTGAAACAGTAGGTCACCCAATGATATCCGTTGTGGACAGGAATAAAGATCTACAAATATTTTTTAAAAACGCAAAAGTTACTCGTGAAGATATAGATGTCTTGAATTTACTGACATTGTATAAATATGTTTGAATTTGTATAACAGATAAATATAGGGACCAATTGTACTTACAAGTCTTGCATTGAGTATCTTTTCCGTACAAAATCGATACTTGATAAAATTGTATGCAACTTCACCGTCATATGCAGAACCAGGGAAATAATTTTCATACAAAATCATTTGCTGCACAAAAAAGGAGCAAAAAAACCATTTCACGAATGAGTGAAAAGTAATTATCATGAATACATCCTGTCAAAAAGACATCAACTGTCAAAAAAAAGAATTACTGAAAAAAACATGTAACTTACAGCTGCACTAGTTGGAAGAATAATCCTGTAGCTTGATTGTTCATCACCTAGTTTTGCATCATCATCCATCAGGCATTGGACAAAGTAGTCCAGGTGTACAGCTTCAGCCATCAAACCATCACCAAAGCTATCAGCAATAAGCTGCCCAGCTATAGAAAAATGATGTGGTGTATCTTTGGTACCGATAACTTTCTCCGTGCATCCAATAAGATAAACTCTGCATAAATCATTTAGTTACTGAATGGATAAAACAAGGAAACTACTTGAATTACTGAATGCATTTCACTGATATATCCAAGATCATTTGCTGTACAAGTAAAAGCTACTAAAGTAAAATTACTGAACAAATAAAATTACTGAATACAAATTACTTGCAAATTGAATAGAATACAAATTACTAAATGTAGATCTCCTGAATACTGATGACAATTGATAAACATGGTAGTATGGAAATAATTATTGAATGGTTAAAGTTACTGAAATTCTGAAATAACTAAATACAAAATTGGTTACCTTTTGAATTCATCTAATTGTCCCACATCAATCATTTCTGCCCTCAAATCAAGTGCATTCTTGATAGCTGCCTCATTGGGAGTCGAATCCAGATTATCAAATGGAGATGCCAAGCACGGGTCGTCGGATTCGAAAACAGGCCCGGCTGCCCATATCTCGAGGGACACCTAAGAACGGGGGCTTAGGAAACTCAAAAACTGGAAAACTGGAATCTCATCATCATCACAAACTGGCTTCTTTTTCCCTTGGCAGCAAGCTTCATTGGCTGCTTCCGTTTCTTCCCGGTAAGCTTTACCAAATTACTTCTTGATACCTGCATTGAACGCGTAACACGGCGGCCTGCAGGGGTATACTTGCGTTCACCAACAATAGGAGCATCATCCACCTTCTATCAAACAAATCATACACATTACATTAGAATAAACAAAAGAAATAAATTATTAACGACTAAATTACTTGCATTGACATTTACATGAGACTCTGAACTAGATTGCCACAAACCTCATTAATATTACTATCATCTTTTGTAGATGGTCTGTGAAGCATCAGCTTCAATGGTAATATCATCAATTGATAATTTTTGTGAAGCATCATCTTGAATGTCACGAAGAACAGACACAATGTCTTTCCAATGATCATTGTCAAAAGATCCAGCAGCCACACCAGTAGATTGGGCCTAAGAAACATTAATAATACAAATTATTTACAATACAAACTTGGTTATTGGATGCATTTTAATAAGTACAAACTTCAGACAAAAAAAAAACCTGAGTCATCGACATGAGGCTGCTCTCCAACACAACCATCTTTCTCTAGCAAAGTTTCATCAGGTTGGCTCTGCAAAAAATAATTATAAAACGGAAAGAATAAACACCTCCAGTCCTAGTGCAAACAGAAATCGATATTTAAATCTACGTGTCCAAAAGAAACATCACATTCAAAAGCACAACCCGAGGCTGCTCCCCATCAGCTTCATGTCCTTGAAGATTTGAGTCAATAGTCTTCGATGACTCATTCTGTCTATCTACAGCATCATTGATGTTAGGAGCATTTGGTTGTTCCTCATTACCACCTTGCTCTCCTTGCACATTGACCTCATGAGGCTGGCTCTGCACAAAAAAGGAAACAAATGGGAAAAAAAGTCCTTGATTAAGAGTGCAATAAAAAATATAGAAGCTAAAAAAGGAATAAAGATTACAAAACAAATATAAACGAAGCGAGCTGCGCGTACAGCTTCATCATGCGTATGTGCAGCCATTGTCTCGTTGTGTCCTATTCAAGCCTCGCAAGCCTTTCTCGGATGCCGAGCATAGAAATCAATTAACATTTCACGCACCGTCTTGTTCCCTTCAGGAGGCTGTGGTGACGCTGCATGCAAAGATTGAGTCGACGTAGATTGTATTTCTGTAGCCTTGATTTGATTAGTATTCTGCAAAAAAAATAATACATTATTAACGGTCAATCAAAAAATTACAGTACAACCACAAATAAAAAAGGACAAATAAAGGATAGACAATAAACACAAAGGCAGGCATGCAAATAATTACTTATTGCATTTGCATACCTCATTATCATCTTCATCCATAGAAATTGAAACAGGTGTGGATTCTATTTTCTGCCGCTTGGAACCGGACAAATTGGAAACCTGCAAATAAAAAGATAGATATAAGTTTAAGATAGTAAACTACTAGGGAATATAAATATATGTTGTTACTAGATGAAACAAATTACTGAGGAAGATAAAGAAATATTTCGGGGCTTACAGATATGGTTACCGAATGATAAATAATTACCGAGGCAAATTGATATAAACTACTGGTAAATTACTCGGATGATAAATAATTACTGAGGCAGATTGATATAAAATACTGGATAAAAAGGAAATTACTGGGGAAAATAGAAAGTTACTGGTTTCAAAAGAATTACCGACAAAGATGGACACAAATTACTGAATCTGATAAAAAGAATTGCTGTATGAAAAGAATTACTCGAGACAGACAGGGAGAATTACTAAACAGAATTACTCGGAACAAACAGGGGGAATTACCGAATGAAAAGAGTTACTCACTGCAGCATCCTCGTTTAGCACGTAGATCCCGGGATGTGGTGATAGGATCTTCATGAGGCTTAGATTGATCAAAGATAGCTTTCATAATGTCGAGTCTTAAACTCGGCACTAGTACTATCCGGTCCCTCACGAGCGTGGAATTCGATGGTGCAACACACGTAACACACAGGAACACGTGATTTTCGACAGGTTCAGTGCCCCTCAAATCGAGAGTAATACCCTACGTCCCGTATGTTACGTATTGCCTTTAGTGATTTGCTAATTGCAAGATGTCGTAGAGTTTTTGGGGGTCCTCGCTCCGCCTTATATGTCCGGGGAGCTACGGTTACAAGCGGAGTCCTAATTGATTACATGAATTACATACATGGAACTCTATGTCTACTTTCTTTATTGATTCAGAGTCCTAATCAGACTACAAATTGTTCAATATCTTGCTCCTCAAGTCATTGTATACCGGTCTTAGTATCCGCCTTGTTTCTATACCGGTATACGTAATGTTCCGTTATCCCGCATCGGTCGCCTATCGCCATCATCTTTATCTTCCGTAATTTGTCACCATGTCTCTGCGTATCCATTCCTTCATCATTTGTATACCCATAAGGCAAGTATACGACAGCAGCCCCCGAGTAATTTTTGATTTAACCTTGAATAAGACTAACCAGTCTTCCGCCTCGTTGGTCTTTATTCATGGTAAAATTAAAAAGAACTCCAATCTGTTGCAAAACTCGTTTCTTTTTTCTTCACAGGTGCTTTTCAAGAAGCCCAAAAAATTATTATGTTTTCACCTTTCATATCACCTAATTAGGTAATCGTAGCTTATTCTTCTCATGGTGCGCCGATTAGGCGCACCCAATTGGGTATAGCCCCCGACTCTTGGATCATTTAAACTCTTTTTAAATAATGCAAGAGTCCACTAGTTGGTTCTTCTTTATTTCCTTTAATATGCAATTTCTTCAGACCGCTCCTTTCAATTTCCATCTTTTCCTTTTCCACGATCTTCATATACCACTCTTGAATACGGTGCACCGGTGAGGTGCACCTAATTAGGTATAGCCCCCGACTCTTGGATCATTTGGGAATCACAAATAATGCAAGAGTCTTTATTGAGAGACTAGGCTGTATTATTTCCCATCAAATCACATTCCTCTCAAGCAATTTTTGCCAAGAACATATTTTCCAGACCGGTCATACCGGTCAGAATTTCTTATCTTCTGTATATTCTCACCAATTTCACATAACAGACCGCCTCGAATCAGCCTGGACTCATAATCCGCTTAGTGAAATTTCACTAAGAACCAAAATTCTGGTTGATCGGACCAGTTTATTCCTTATATTCTCACAGCGACTCGAGTCTCCAAAGCCTATAATCAGCCGAATGATTAACACCCATAGCCTAAGGCATCCTTTATCACCGAGTGATGTAAAATCTAACTCTCTCATACTGCTGATTTATAAAATTCAGCATGACTTTAACTTTCATCTGAAAATTTCCATATTTTAGACCGCCTTTTACTTTCATAAAAGCACGACGGCATACTCTTATGACCGTTAAGTCATGATTAACGCATATAATAGATCATTAACTTCCTTATGGCCATTAGGTCATAATTGCACAGCTTACGACAATCCCTCGGGCCTCTTAAAAAAAGGCCCAATAACTTTTCATCCCCGGACCCATCCCGGTGTCTATAAAAGAAAACGAAAGGTCGACTTAGGTCAACCCTGCTCCCAAAGTTCATACACGCCCGCCATTTGCTTTCGTTCCGTTGCGCTCTCCTTCCTCATTAACCAATTCCAAGCTTTCCTTTTCCATCTCTCGAGATGGGCAAGAAGAAATCCACCGCCGTCCCCTCATCTTCTTCCTCTCTGTTCCGTTTGGGGTCCAAGATCTTGGTCCCAAGCAAGGTCACGGAATCCTCCTCGAACGAAGCGCTTAAAGATGGATATCTTCCTCCTCAACCCATCTTAAACCGGAGTGTCCCTTCCCCCAGCCAAATTCCTTGGGGTATAGATGAATGTCAGCAACTAGTCTTCAAAGCCTTTTTCCTTCGTGGCCTCGATCTCCCATGCTGTTCTTTCTTTAGAGGACTTCTTTTCTTCTATGGATGGGAGTTAGTGAACCTTAACCCTAACTCCATCCTTCAGATCGCCTTTTTATTCATTTATGCGAAGCTTTCCTTGGAGTTCTCCCCCACTTCAAGCTGTTCCAATATCTGTTCCAAATTCGCCCGCTTCCATCGTCGACCGCCAGTGCTGCAGTTGGCGGTGTGGGAATCCAGTGCTGGAGCGTGGATGAATATTTCTCCTTATCCTTGAACAATAGCATAGCTCACCTGGAATATTTCTGCGACAATCCTCAGCCATCTCTCCCTGCCTTCAATGCGAAGGTGGCCAAGAATTTCCCCATCGCTGAAACCAGGAAAAACTCAAAGAGGACGATGAAGTTCTTGCACTCCTTGCTTGCATCGGATACTTCAAGAATGTCAAAGGCGTAACCGCCGAGACAGTTCTCTCGGAGCTTCATAGTGCCGGGCGTCCAACCACTCAAGAAGCAAGAACTCCCTGCCCGGCTTTTCAATGAAGACACCGCTATGCCCTTGGATGGAACTCTCCTCCCCGACAAGGAGCGGTTAGAAGTCCGCATCAAGCAGATGCTGCAGCCAAATCCAGACCTGTCTCGGATGTACAAGAGTGGGATTGGCTTTCAGCTCATGGAATCCTCGCGATGCCGTAAGTACCTCTTTCTGTTTCTTCAAATCTTTATTGCTTATTGCCATCATTTACTTATAAAGACTCAATCTCTATAATTACAGAAAATGGACAATTACAGAAGTCATCCTCCTCTTCCTCCTAATGACACTTGGGGAGAGGACTACGCCAACAATGCCGCTCCACTAGTTGTTCAAGCCGGTCCGACTCAAAGATCCTCGGACCGGTCTTTCCCTTTACCTCCAAGCTTAGCCCCAAAAATCACAAAATCTGGGACCGTGGTTCAAGCTCCTAGTACAAAAAACGTACTACTTCCTTGACCATCGGCAGACCCGCTACTCCTCCTCGCTGCTCCCGGCGATACTCGCTCGTAGGCACAAAGACTTGAAGACCGTCGGCGAGAAGAAGAGGCCGTCGAAAGGGATCGCCGTGCAGCCCTGGCCATCCTCGAAGCTTCATTGGGGAAAACTCAAGGCGCTTCCGCCTCGGTTGATCCTTTGTCGAAGGTCCCCAAACGGTCCCGGCATGGTCACCGGACCGGTCCTATTGATGCCGGGGATTCAGCTCCAACTCCGCAAGTCAATCCAGCGGAGAAAAGAGCTGCAGATAGCAGTGGTGGGGTTACCCAAGGCCCACCCAAGAAGGTCAAATCCTCCACCGGCTTCAAGAAAGCTTCCACGTAAGTTTTCTCGGATTATCAATTCTTTTCTGAATTATTCCATCTCGCCAAAACTCCTTAAGTACCGAAGCTCCTCACTCTAATCTTATTAATATTGCTTTTTTCTTACAGGATTCCTTCTAACTTCCAATCTAGCATAGCTAGCTTTCCAAGAAATAAATCTTCCTCAAAAGCTCCTCTCAGCCGATATTCCCACTTCCTCCCCGACGTGCCACAGCACCGGTTCCACTCCCGGCGCCTCCACTCATCGCTCCCACCACTTCAAGCATAGAAGCTCAAAGTGCGGCTCCCACAAAGGAACTCCCCGCCGCCTCAAACCTAGAAGCTGAAAAGCAAGCTTCCAATGTCGAAAGCTCCTCTTCCGGCAACCCTCCTCCCTAGGCCACCTTATTTCAAATCCCTCCGTAGCTCTCATTGAGACCAGTCCGGATGGAAGAAATTCCTCGCCGGACCAGGACAACTCGCAAATTTCCGGAGAATCCAAACCGGCCAAAATGGTAGTCGGAGAGGTAGAGGTGGATAGCTCCAGTGGAGCTAGAACCTTCACCGCAACAACTCAATGGGACGCCCTCCAAGAAGAAGAGGCCTTAAAGAATTTCTCGTAATCTGCCAAGTATATCCCTATCTTTTAACAATTCCTCCAAGCAGCTTTCCTTTTGATTATCAGATTTCTCACTCTCTTTTTTCCTTTTAGGTTCTTCTCGAAAAGCTCGAGGCCAAGACTGCTATTATCACCCGCTTGCAGGAAGAACTCTATACCAATCAAGAACGATTGGGTGAGCTGGAAACTCGGACCGCCGACTCGAAGGCTAAGGAGGACGATCTTCGAAGAGAGAGGCCACCTTGCAGAACACCCATCGAATGATGGAGGAGCGCCGGCAAGAAATCATAAGGCTTCGTCTAGTTAATTAGAGTAATATTTCCAATTTTTCTCTTCATATTTCATATATATTTTTTAATCGGCTCCCTTCCCGACTCAGCCTTACTTTTGACTTCAGCACTTGAGAACCTTGTCGCTGCTCACAAAAAGGCTAAAGAAATTCTTGCTGAAAAAGCGGCGGCTCAAGAACAAGCACCGGAAGAAGGTTCTCGTGTCGAAGAACAACAAGCGGCCCGGATTGGAGAACTCGAAGGTGAACTCATTGCTAAAAATAGCATTTTGGCTCAAACCCTTCGCTCCAACAAGATCCTAGAGATCGAGAATGCCAGCTTGAAGGCTGAACTTGCTGAAGCCTTAGAAGCGGCGAAATCAGCTCAAGCGGACAAAGAGATAGCCCCGAAGACCGCACAAGAATCTGCCCAACTTGCTCTGCAGGCGAAAGATCACGAGATTCAACACTTGTAGAAAATCGAAGCCAAGCCGAGAGCATCAAACACTAAAATTAAGGGCAGATTCGGAGCCGCCGAGATCCGGCATAGGCGTAAGTACCAGTCTTTCTTGTTCATCCTTACGTCATCTTTTGAAAATACCGGTCTTTTCTCTTGAATATTGGCTTGTTTTTTCAGAACTTACTTCAGGTACCATTCATACCCTGGAATATCTTAATGGCGGTCGACTATTGATCCCAACGAAATAGACCTTGAATCCGCCATCCGGGCAGTCCCGAGAAGGATCAAGGAGCATTCAAGGTTGGTCGCTGCTTCAGGAGGGGGACACATCGCCGCCATAATCCAATCTTGGACTCCGATCGAAGATTGTGATTTCAATTTCATCCGGGATGGTGCCCATCCTAACACCACCGAAGACCGGTTCAATGAGCCGAGGAACTCACTCATTGGTACTGTTTCCGAGTTGGTGGAAGATGTTCCAGTTGATCCGTCGGGCATCCCTCTAAACGTAGCACCAGCAGCTTTCGCCCTGGATCAAGATGCTCAGAATGCTGCAACCGCCGCCGTACGTACGATAGAAGATGCCTTCGAAGATCTTGACAGAGATTTAATTGTAACTTCTTCTCGATTCTGAATAAACACTGGATGATAGGCTCGAAGGAAATCCCAAGACCGGTGACACCGGTACTTCAAGCGGTCCTACTTAGAAATCTTTGTAATAGGGCCATTTTGTAATCGAACATCTTGACCATTACATTGTTTGCTTTTAAATACCAGTCACTTTTCTTTTTATATGAATACTGATTTCACCATCGTACTTACTAACTTATTTACTCAAGATATGATGGTTATTTCAACTTGATAATTATGATCCAATTCTGACTCTCAATCAGCACAGATCACAATTCATAATTATAGCTTACTTTACCAAAATCATATAGCGTGAGCAAAAAGTTAGTTTGTAAGATTTCCCAAACTGTTCTTAATACAACAGCTTACCAATCAGTATTCATAAAAAAGAATGCTATACAATATCTTTTCCTGAATATACCAGTCTTAAACACAAGCTTATAATTTAATCCATCAACTAATTGACTGGTCTTATTATTCAGAAATAGCAAAATATCACACTTATCATAGCAGAATAACAACATATCACAGATCGCTCTTATCATAGCAGTAATAACAACATATCACAGATCGCTCTTATCATAGCAGCCCCCTGGCTCAATAATTTAATCCATAATTAAAGTATGGAGACATAAAAAACAAACACATCATCATTAGATAAAAGTACTTTATTATAATAAGAAAAAACTTTTGCAATAAATGCTCTTTAAGTATAAAAACGACTGAAGTTGATCAATATTCCAAGAATTTGGAATTTCTTCCTCCTCCAAGGTCATAAGCCTATAAGCCCCTGGTCTGGATACCGATTTAGCCAAAAAAGGTCCTTCCCGGACCGGTGACAACTTATGTCTGTTCTTGTTAGACTCGAATCTTCCGCAAAACCAAATCTCCTATTTGGAACTCAAGTGTGCGAACGTTACGATCATGGTAACGACGCAGGCCTTGTTGATATTTGGCTGCTTGAATCAAAGCTTGATCTCTCAATTCTTCTGCAGCAACCAGTTCAACCTGACGTTGATCATCATACTTTTCTTCATCATAATACCGAACCCGAGCTGACACCATATTCACTTCAGTAGGTAACATGGCTTCGGATCCATATACCAGGGAAAAAGGAGACTGTCCCGTAGCTCTGCTAACATTGGTGCGCAAACCCCAAAGCACCCAGGGCAATTCCTTAACCCACTTCCCTGCATAAGGCTTTAACCGGTTAAAAATTCTCGGTTTAAGACCGGTCAAAATCATTCCATTAGCTCGTTCCACTTGTCCATTGCTCTGCGGGTGTGCCACCGACGCATATTGTACCTTGATCCCTAAGCTCTCAACGACAGTCGTTGAAGAATTCTGAAGTGAATTGAGGTCCATTATCAGTAATAATACTGTATGGAACCCCAAAACGTACAAAAATGTGCTACAAAAACTTGATTGCGCGGGCCGTAGTCGTACTAGTAACTCGCTTCAACCTCGATCCACTTGGAAAACTTGTCTACTCGCCACAAAAATATGCGTGAATCCTCCCGGTGCCCGCTTAAAAGGTCCCACTATATCCAGCCCCCAAGTAGAGAAAGGCCAAATTATTGGAATTAATTGCAACTCCCGAGCCGGAGTATGAGGTCTGTCTTGCAAAAAACCGGCATTCTTGACAATTCTTAACCACTCTATGTGCATCATCCGTCGCCGTAGGCCAATAAAACCCTTGTCCGAATATCTTCCCAACCAATGTCTTCAAAGAAGCATGATTTCCGCAAATTCCCTTGTGTACGTCTTCAAGCAATTGAATGCCATCGAAACCGATACGCATTTCACCAAGATATTAACTCCACGCTTATATAATTCTCCTTCGAGAATTAAATAACTCGCGGGCTCGAACTTCCAATCTTTGCTTTTCCACCTTATCTTCCGGGGTTTTGCCGGATTGCAAATAGTCAAGATATGGAGTACGCCAATCAGAATCAATAATCATAACATCCAATGGCTGAATTTCACCAGACATTGAATTCGCCTACTATCTTTCGTGGCAAGCCCGCATTATCGATCGGTCCTTCAAGACCGCTTTTTCTTCCCGACTTTTCGAGACCGCCTTATCTTCGATTTCTATAATAGTAACCTTGGGCTCCATCTTTATAGATGGTTTATCCAACACCCGAAGAAAAACGCCAGGAGAAACCGCTCGTCGCGAAGACCCCGGCCTAGCTAACTCATCCGCCGCCGAATTATTTCCGCGCAAGTATATGAGAAAATCGCAAACCATCAAATTTATCTTCAAGTTTCCGAACCTATTGACGATAAGTGATCATATAATCATCATGAGCATCCCACACCTTGTTAACTTGGCTTATCACTAACATCAAATCACCATAGATATCCAATCGTCGGACGCCTAGCGAAACGGCTACTCCGAGCCCATGAAGCAAAGCTTCATACTCCGCCGTATTGTTTGAAGCTCGAAAGTGCATTTACAACACATATCCGAGTGGTTCCTTTTGTGGGGTGAGAAGTACCATGCCAGCCCCCGCGCTCGAAAGCTGCAGGGACCCATCAAAGAACATCTCCCAATACTCCAATGCTTGAATCTCTCGTGGCACTGGTGTTTCCAGCCACTCTGTTATGAAATCAGCTAATGCTCGTCCTTTAATAGCCGTTCGCGAAGAGAACGTAATTTCATACTCGGCCAAGTTCTATAGCTCACTTAGCAACTTGACCAATCGCTTCTCGGTTGCGAACAATATCTCCGATGGCAAACCCAGTTTTAACCTCAATAGGATGCGCTCGGAAATAATGCTTCAGCTTCCGAGAAGTTATCACTACAGCATATATTAACTTCTGCAATTGGAGATATCGTATCTTAGATTCAGTAAGAACTTCACTTACAAAATAGACCGGATGTTGCACCAATTGCAGGTGTCCTTCTTCCTTCCGATCAACCGCCGGAACCGTGCTCACCACATGGGTTGTTGCGGAGATATATAACTGAATAACCTCATCGAGGCTCCGGCGGGACCAACACTCGGAGGGTTACCGAGATACTCTTTAAGTTGATCAACTGCAGCTTGTGCTTCACTAGTCCACTCAAACTTATCTTGTTTTTTGAGTAACTTGAAGAACGGAAGTCCTCGTACTCCCAGTCTTGAAATGAAACGGCTAAGAGCCGCCATACTGCCCGTCAACTTCTGGACATCCTTCAAACAACTCGGGGTTGCATGTTAACAATTGTCCGGATTTTTTCTGGATTGGCTTCAATACCTCTCCATGATACCAAATAACCCAGTAATTTCCAAGAACGAACTCCAAATACACACTTTCCAGGGTTTAACTTCATGGAAAAGTTCCGCAGATTATCGAAGGTCTCTCGCCGAGTCGGAGAGAAGATCTTCAGCTTTCCGAGACTTGATCAGTATATCGTCAACATAAGCTTATGCGTTCCTTCCCAATTGCGAATCCAAACAACGTTGTATGCCGCGCTGATACGTAGCTCCAGCATTTTTCAATCCAAATGGCCTAGTTGTGTAGCAGTATGCTCCGAAGGGGGTGATAAACGCGGTCTTTATCTCGATCCTCAACCCTCAGCGGTATTTGATGATATCCTGAATAAGCATCAAGGAAACTAAGACGCTCGCAGCCAGCGGTCGAATCAACAACTTGGTCGATTCGAGGCAGCGCGAAAGGGTCTTTGGGGCAAGCTTTGTTGAGATCAGTATAATCGACGCACATTCTTAATTCTTTAGTATTCTTTTTGGTACAAGCACTCGGATTGGCAAGCCAATCTGGATGATACACCTCCCTAATGAACTTTACTGCTAACAACCTAGTTATCTCTTTTCTGATAGCTTCCTTGCGGTCTTGAGCAAACGTCCGAGCTTCTGTTTCACCGGCTTTGCATCGGGATACACCAATAGTGCGTGCTCAATCTTCTCCCTAGGAACACCCGGCATGTCGAAGGCTGCCATGCGAAGATATCCCTATTTTCCTGGAGGAAAAGAATGGGCGCGCTTTCCTATTTATCCCCAAGTCAGCCCCTATATGGGTGACCTTGGAGGGGTCCGATTCATCAAGCTGGACAGTCTTGGAAACCACCGCATCAACCTTCAATTTCTCCTTCGCAATCTTTTTAACCGGAACTTCATCCTCTATCCTTGCCTCGAACTTCCAAAGCTTCAGCTGCTTCCTTGATTTCTCGACATTCAACTTCTGAATTGGCCCGAGATGCCAACTCGTGCTGTGCACCTCACAAGCATAAGCGGTCTTGATATCACCCCGGAATGACAGGACCCCATTTGGCCCAGGCATCTTCAACATCAAATATTGATAATTTGGGATGGCCATAAATTTTGCCAGAGCCGGTCTTCCGAGGATAGCATGATACGCCGAGTCTATGTCAGCCACCCGAAAGATGATATTCTCCCTTCCGTAGTTTTCCTTCGTCCCAAAAGTCACCGGTAGAGAGATCTGCCCCAAGGGGTAACTATTCCGCCCAGGTATTATACCATGGAACGGAGAGACACTGCGCTCTAAATCAGCCACGAGTCGGACCAAGCTCGGGCAGAGTCTTGGCAAACAAGATATCCAAGCAGCTTCCCCCATTAATGAAAGTTCTCTTCGATCGTACCTTCCGAACAATGGGGGCAGGATGAGTGGATATTTTCCAGCCTTTGGTAGTACCTCCGGATGATCTGCCCTGCTAAATGTAATGGGGACCTCGGACCACCGGAGATACTCGGGAGTTGCGGGAGCAACAGCATTAACCTCCCGGAATGCCAATTTTCGCTTCCGCTTCGACTCATATGCGTCCGGACCTCCATAGATCATGTTCACCTCTCGGGCTAGTTCTTGAAAGCCTTCATCATCCTCATTGTCTTCACGATCCTTATCCTTGCCCTTGTCATCCTTCCGATTCCCGTAGGCTGACCGGGGTGCAACCTTCAAGGCAAACCGAGCAAACGGCCTTAACAAGAAGCACTCCTTAGCTTTATGATTCCTGTTATGAATCATACAAGGGCCATCCGTAAGTGTCTCAAACTGTTGACGCCGGTTTTTGACCAAGGGACCCATTGTCGCCGACTATAGGTAAAAAGGGGCCGGTGGGCGTAAGGCCGACGGCCGCTTGGGCGAGTAAAAGGCGCGTCTCTCCCGGGAATCGTGCGCGGACGCCAACAGTAAGAGCACAACATTGATGGGCCCGGCCCACGTTATAAAATTAGAAATAATAGTTAGTTTTGGAAAAAGGATTCTAGTCGCTTAGGAAATCGGCCCGAGGAGGGTCCGAATAGGATTCTTTTGCCGAGTATAAATACATACTCGGATGTAACATGTAAACTCGATTCACATCCAATACAACTTTCGCGCATCGCCAAACCCTAATTTTCTCGTCAAGTCTCTACCGTTTTCGCGCGGGATCTTCGGGCTCCGGTCGACGACACGTTGGCTTGACAAGGTAATTATGTTGTTTAATTCTCGGCGCATTGTTCGTAATTAGATGGCTTAATTGCTAGTTATCCGGCGACCGGATCTGTTTTCGATCGGCGTAGTGAGTATCGGCCGGGATGAGTCAAGTCGACCTGGTCCGGCTCGTGGTGGAGGTAGTTTGACTTGTCCCGCCTCCCCGTTCCAGCCTTTGCTCACATCGCCGATTGGCTCAGATTTGGTCGTTCGAGTCACGTAGCCGCTATGAGAATTCTTTTACATCTTGGCCGATTCGATCGTGCAGATTCAGCTTGACGTGTCCCGTGTTTGCCTTTGCGATAGTTGACTTGTCCTAGGCGCATGCAGCCGATTGGCTAGGGTGTAGACTTACTTTCATAGTTAAGACGTTTATGATTGTGCTTGTCCTGAATCGGTCGGGCGTGCGCGGCCGTTAGACCTGGTCCAGCCGCGTGCCATCGCTTGACTTGTCCCGTTGGAGCGACCGGTCGATTTGGGATCCGTGTGGTTGTATTTGTCTTACTGTTCTTTCGGAGTGTTTAGCCGATTGCTTATCACGTTCATTAAGCTGTTTTATGTTCAATTAATTAAATCCGTTAAAGCTGCTTTTGGACCCGAGTTATTAGTACGATTTCATTGATCATCATTATACATTTAGATAGATCTAAATAATTCACTACTATAATCAATGGCAAAATCGGCCGGATGCCCGATCGGCCGATTTACTCGATCCGATTGATGATTAAACCATCTTCTTACTACCAAATTAATCACATCCCATTAATAATTACCTTGTTTACATTTTATCCGATAATGCGTCCCCGCAAGGTCTTAATGATGTGATTGCTCACCGACGGAATCGGCTGCTAGCCACCGATCGCATGTTATAGCATCGGCCGATTTCGTATCGTTTGTATCGCAGTTCGTTTGCCTGGCATTTAATACATAAATGGATGGGCCGTGCTGCTCCCAGCCGATGGCCGATTTTGTCTATCTTACGCCGTAATCGGCCACGGCCGCACATCGGTCTATCCGGGCCGATGACCTGGAATTTTACACTCTTTTATTGTCTTTGTTGGTTTGCAGGAAAACCATCCGGCACGCACCAGCGCACACGAACATCGGCGAGCCGAGCCGGTCCGTTGGGAGCACAGGGCCTCGCGTCGCCCGGGTTTCGGTGGACTCTCCGGACGACGGTGTGTCGGCGACTTTTGACGTCAACACACTTTTTGGCACGCCCGAGTGGGACGTAAGCAACCAAGATCAAGATGTCGTACATGCAGGCGGTCGGGGAGGACGGAACACCAATGGTCGATGCCGAGAATCGGCCGATTTTTGTTCCGGTTCCTCTTAGGACGGATGGCAAAGGGCATGGAGAAGTTTCTGATGACAACGAGGTTTCGGCCTCGGGGGAAGATGACGACGTAACAAAAGCTGCAGTACCAAGAATACCTGGCCGAAGCAATGAAAAAGTACTTTCAAGCCCCGAAAGTGACACGTGGCAGAGTGGCCACAAAAGGAGACATCCCTCGATTCTCGCATCCGGAAGAACTAGACCAAATCAAAGCCCGTAGACCGCGATGCCAACCAACTCGTTGATATGGTCAACTCGTCCGTTCATCGTGCCCTAATCAATCAATCAGTGCGTGTTGACCAACACCATCGGAAATTTGATCAAGGACACGGTTGATGGCAGATCGTTTATCGAAGGATATTCTGGACCTCGCATACACTCACCTGTTGGCACTCTCGTACGACCGATTCAGGGAATCGGCATCCGTAATACTACACCGCCAACAGTGGTTTCAGCCCATGTATGGCATGCCACCTAACCTATGGCCTGGCAAGGACAATGCAAATGCAAGTACCAAGTGCAACCCAGCCAAGCAAAGAGGATAACAGTGATCCCAAGAAGTCGGTAACGGAAGAGGGCAACAGTGCAAGATGTACAACAGCCGGCTTCTCGAGTTGGGGGCACCAACCAATGTGGCAGCGGTCCCGCAGATGGCACAACAGCCCAATTTCTTCTACGTACCAAATACCGGCCCGAGTAGAATTGAGAACTCACCCACTATAGTACGGCCGATATCTCGGTATTCCACAGCCGACCGCATCGGCCGGGGGACATGGATTCATGATCGGACGGCCGATCCAATCGGCCGTGAGTTATGGAATCGCTCCGCAGTACATTATTCCCGGCTACTAGCACTGGGATTTCCGGGAACGGTCAGCTTGATACACCCAACCGGGGGACAGCCCAACACAGCTTATATGACGGGGACCGGATCGGCGACCGCTGAACCCAGTGATATGAATAGCCTCATGGCTAAGATCGCCGATATGATGAAAGATCAGCTCGATTTGAAGCCTAAGGAGAAAAGTGCATTGTATCGGCGACCTTACCCCGACCGGATGGATTCCGTGGCTTTACCCAATAAGTATAAAATTCCTGAGTTTTCCAAGTTTTCTCGGGCAAGATAACACATCAACTATGGAGCACATCAGCCGGTATGACGCACAGCTTGGTGAGGCGTCTACTCAGGAAGCTTTGCGGGTTAGGCTATTCCCACCGTCGTTGTCCTGGATCGGCCTTTTCATGGTTTGCTTCGCTGTCGCCCGGTTCTATTCAGTAGTTGGGCCGATCTGGAGAAAAGGTTTCACTCGTACTTCTTCACGGGCATTACCGAGCTTAGTTTGTCCGATTTAATGGCAGTGAAACAGAAATCGGGAGAATCGGTGACCGATTATATACGTAGGTTCAGGACTCGAGGGGACGATGCTACAATCCGAACCCGACAGAGCAACAGCTTGGCCGAGATCGCTTATGCGGGGCTATTCTCCAACATCAAAGAAAAGTTTACCCCACATGAGTTTGATGGGCTGGCGCAGCTGACACGTAGGGCAGTTGGCCAGGAAGAAAATCTCCACTCACCAGGAATCGGCGGTATCGGTAGCTTATGCTGATTTCGACAGTGAAGATGATGAAGAGGGAATTAATGCAGTTGAGTGGACTAATAATAAACGGCCGATATTTTCTCCGCATGTCAATCCTAAGGAGAGAAAATATGATTTTGATTTATCTAAGGCCGACGAGATATTTGATCAGCCGCTGCGGGAAAAGAAAATTCAGCTTTCACCTCATCACAAAATTCCTACGCCGGAGGAATTGAAGAAAATGGCTAAATGGTGCAAGTGGCATGGAAATTCACATCATAACACCGTTGATTGTTATGCTATGAGAGATGAGATCCGTAAGGCAGTTGACAAGTGGGATATTGCGAGCAGCCGATGTGAAGAAGAAGATGAAAGTTGATGGGCACCCTTTCCCTCGCTAATACAATGTACATCAATACCATCGGTGGTGGATCAGCTGGTTTCATACGCCGATATGAGAGGAAGAGGGAGAGGGAAGAAGGAGATCAAGTGGCACGTGAACAGGAATCTATCAGTCAAAGCCAGCAAGACAGTGCAAAGCGTGATCCGCCGAGAAGATTTTGACCCACACCGGGATTGTCCTTTCTTTCAGCATCGCTGGGACCGAAACATGAAGCTTCCATCTATCGAGAACTGTCCGCAGTGCACTGGCCGGGAAGAGTATCGTGACGTCGGGTCGTCAAGTTACCAGGGACGGCCGATTGGTCGCAACTATGAATCTCGACAATCGGCCCCCGTAAGAGCAATCGACTACGATCATGGATATAATGAACGAAGATACGTAGTGCCAAAGAGAACCTCTCGTTCACGATCGACCGGGGCCAATCAATGATGAAGAAGAGTTCGATTACCAATACTATGAAGATTCGAGAGGTGATCAAACGGAGAACGAAGGTCAGTGGTGCCCTGCTGGTTTGCTCAAGCAAAACCCAAAAGAGGAGGCTTCAAAGGATGCGTTGTCGGGAAATCAAGAGTAGACGCCATTACAGAGATGACCAAGATGATGAGCCCAAGCCCAAGAAGCAATGGAGGCCGAAAGTGCAGTCTCAGGTGGTCCGGGCTGAAGCCGCAGTGAATATGATGTCACCGATGCCCAGGATTGTCGGATCGGCCGATGAAAATTCGGCTGAAGAAGAACCAATTGGGGAAGCTTCGGAGATTCTCGTGGACGCCGGAATCAGCGGTATTTGATAAGCCGGTCAACTCTGATCATTTGCACCTCAAGGCATTATACATTAGCGGCTATGTCAATGGGTCGCCGATGAGGAAAATGTTAGTCGACGGAGGAGCGGCGGTCAACGTCATGCCGATTACTACATACCGCAAGCTCGGGAAGACGCCAGAAGAAATGATGAGGGCTAATCCGACGCTCAAGGATTACAGCGGGAGAAGCCAAGATGTGCGTGGGGCCGCAATAATGGAGATCACCGTGGGCAGCAAAACCATACCCACCACTTTTTTCATCATTGACGGGAAAGGTGCATACACAACTTTGTTAGGAAGAGACCGGATTCATGCCAATTGTTGCATCCCCTCAACCATGCACCAGTTGTTTGATTCAATGGGTCGGCAACAAGGTCGAAATCGTGCGGGCCGATAAGTCCGTAACCATTGCAACCGCCGATTTCGAGTTTGCTGGTCTAGAGAGCTTGCCTTGTTTATCGGGCACGTATTGGGATGCGGAGGCCATAAACATCACGTATGATGGAGTTATTGTGACCGGGGGTCGGTACCCCCGGCTGCTCCGATGGGCCCCACAGGAGGATTGACGGACAATCGGCCGATCGATATACACACCGAAGACATGGTGAGTCGGCCGATTGATGAACCGAAGACGGGAAATTAGGCCACGGTTTTGTGTCGGCCGATGAATTAGAAGAAGTGGATATAGGGGATGGAGACAAGCCTCGACCGACATATATTAGCAAGAAATTGTGTAAAGAAGTGAGAGATGAATTGGTGGCCTTATTGGAAGAATTTAAGGATTGTTTTGCTTGGGATTATAGCGAGATGCCCGGACTCACCCGATCGATTGTTGAACATCGGTTGCCCACTAAACCCGGATATCGACCATATAAGCAGTGGGGCTCGGAAGATTGACCCTAGGTATTATGAAGCCGTCAAAGAAGAGATTATCAGATTGTATGAAGCCGGCTTCATCAGGCCATGCCGATATGCGGAGTGGGTTTCTAGTATTGTGCCGGTGGAGAAGAAAATGGAAAGATGCGGGTCTGCATTGACTTCAGGAATTTGAATAAGGCAACTCCGAAAGATGAGTATCCAATGCCAAACGCCGATTTGTTGGTTGATGCAGCCGCCGGCAACAAGATTTTGAGCTTTATGGATGGAAATGCTGGGTATAATCAGATTTTTATGGCCGAGGAAGATATATCGAAAACGGCGTTCGGATGCCCCTGGGCGTTGGGATTATATGAGTGGGTTGTTATGACCTTCGGCTTAAAAAATGCTGGTGCCACGTATCGAGGGCCATGAATTTTATATATCACGATTTGATCGGCCGATTGGTGGAAATTTATATTGATGATGTCATGGTGAAATCAGGATCGGTTGGAAGTCATGTGGCTGATCTCAGTGGAAGTGTTGAAGAGGACAAGACAATACGGATCGAAGATGAACCCGCTCAAGTGTGCGTTTGGTGTCTCAACTGGACAATTTCTGGGGTTTATTGTGCATGAAAAGGGAATTGAAGTCGGCCCTAAGAGTATTGATTCTATCGTAAAGTTGGAACCGCCGACGAACAAGACGAAGCTCCAGTCCCCGATCGGCAAGATTAATTTTATTAGGCGATTTATCTCAAACTTGTCCGGCCGACTTGATGTGTTTACGCCATTATTGAAGCTCAAGGCCAGCCAAGAGTTTCGGTGGGAGCCGATCCATCAAAAGGCTTTAGAAGATATCAAGAAATATTTGGTGTCCCCACCAGCTGATGGTTCCGCCAAAGTCGTGCACACCCTTTAGGTTATATTTATCGGCCGATGATAGGTGCATCGGCTCAGCATTGACTCAAGAGCAGGAGGGAAAAGAGCGGGTCATATTTTATCTCAGCCGCAAACCGATTGATGCAGAAACACGGTATCCGGAAGTGGAAAGGTTATGTCTCTGTCTCGTATTTTTCATGCACGAAATTAAGGCATTATCTCGTTGGCCGAAGAATGTACTGTCGTTTGCCAGTGCCGATGTCGTAAAGTATATGCTATCGGCTCCGGTCCCCAAAGGCCGGTTGGGCAAATGGATGTTGGCAATTGCGGAGTTTGATTTAGGCTATGAATCGGCCAAAGCAGTGAAAGCACAAGTATTGGCTGATTTAGTGGTGCAACACGGTGAACACTCAGCCAGTATATGTTGAACCAGTGCCATGGACGGTGTTCTTTGATGGTTCGATTTGCAAAGAAGGAAGTGGAATCGGCTTGGTTGTTGTGTCGCCTCGGGGGCAGTACGTGGATACTCTATTACAGTGGAGGCGTACACCAACAACCAAGTCGAATACGAGGCAGTATTGAAAGGATTGGAATTACTCATCGATGCCGGGGCTGATTTTGTGGAAATTTTCGGCGATTCTTTATTGGTTGTAAGTCAGCTTGCCGATGAGTATGAGTGTAAAGATGAAATATTGTTGCAGTATTATGAAAAGTGCCAGAAGTTGATGAAAAGGTTCAAGTGTGTTAAAGTCAGCCATATACCAAGAGAGCAGAATTTTGAAGCAAATAACTTGGCTCAGCCTAGCATCCGGATATCGGCTCGCCGAAAACAGCTTAGAGATAGCTGATATTGAAGAAGCCGATTGGCGTACGGAAATTCGAAAATTTTTGAGCAATCCATCCCAACCTACAGATAAGAAGATAAGATATAAAGCTTTGAAGTATGTTCTGTTGGATGATCGACTATTTTTCAAGACAATTGATGGGGTGCTTCTCAAGTGTATTGATGACACCGAAGCCAAAGTGGTAATGAGCGAAGTACATGATGGGATTTGCGGAACGCATCAATCGGCCCATAAGATGAAGTGGCTGCTAAGGCGAGCTGGTTATTACCGGCCGACAATGTTGGCCGATTGTTTCAAATATTACAAGAGTTGCCAAGACTGCCGTAAATTCGGGCCTATACAGCAGGGCGCCCGCATCGGCTATGAATCCAGGAATCAAACCTTGGCCATTCGGAGGTTGGGCCATGGATATGATCGGCCGGATAAATCCAGCATCGAGCAAAGGGCATCAGTACATATTGGTAGCTACAGATTACTTCACAAAATGGGTTGAAGCAGCGCCCTATCGTAAAGTTTCGACGGCCGACGTGATAACGTTTGTTAAAGAGCATATTATTTATAGGTTTGGGATTCCGGAGACAATCACAACAGATCAGGGATCAGTATTCACGTCGGACGAATTTCAATCTTTTGCTGATGAGATGGGAATTAAGTTGATTAATTCATCGCCGTATTATGCCCAAGCCAATGGACAAGCTGAAGCGGCGAATAAGAGTCTCGATCAAGTTAATCAAGCGGAAAATACAAGAGTATCCTCGTAAGTGGCACATGAAATTGATGGACGCTTTGTGGGCTTATCGTATGTCACGGCATGGAGCTATGCAAGTTGCGCCGTATCAGCCGGTATATGGGCACGAAGCCGCATCGCCATGGGAGACAGCTATCGGCTCCGTAAGGATTGAGTTGCAACAAAAGCTTTCGGCCGATCAAGTACTACGGATTGATGATGGATGAATTAGAAGATGTAGTACAAAATCGGCTGGATGCATTGGAGAAAATAGAGCAGAATAAAGCAAGGGTCGCCCGCCATTATGATAAGAAGGTTGTGCATAAACAGTTTAAAGAGGGCGATTTGGTCTGGAAGCTTAGGATGCCGATCGGTGTGAAGGACAATCGGTTTGGCAAATGGTCGCCTAATTGGGAAGGACCTTATTTGATTAGCCGATCGGCACCGGGTAATGCATATATTTTGAAAGAGTTAGAAGGGGAAGAATTCGGCCGAGCACTTAATGGAAAGTATTTGAAGCAAGTATTATCCTAGCATTTGGATTAACTCATAGTGTTCGGCCTAAAAGAGACTATAGCCGATGTCGATGCACATCGTTTGAGACGGCCGATACCGAGAGTATCGCCCTTAGCCCAAAAAATATATGAAAGTAAAACAGAGGGAGTCACCGATAAATTAGCCGATGTTTGAACATCGCCTTCGATGGCCGATATGATTGTATATCGCCCTTAGTGCAAAAAAATGTTTACAACCAAAACTTTGTTCAAAATCCTATTACACCTAAGCATAGTCAACGGCCTCGCCGCGGGACAGAAGTCTTGGACAGCAGATAGTGCGCGGGCCAGCGTGGAGTCGAGTTTGGCCATGACCAATAGGTCATCCTCGATGGGGCCGATATCAGCCTGCGCCGCGGCGACCATCTTCTCGGCCGTTTGAATGGCTTCGTCCGTCGTCTTCTGCCGAGCCGCCACATCGGCCGACAACCGTGCAATAGTAGCTTCCAAGGCCGCCGCCGCCTCCTCCTTGAGAGCCGCCGATGCTCTCAAATCGGCAATCTCCCGGTTGATTGCTTGCAGTTCATCCCGCCGATTTGAGAGTTGCTCTTGCATCTCCCGGGTCTTCCGGACCTCCTCCTCGCAGCGCTTGATAGAGTTATCGGCGAGTAGCGCAGCTTGCCGCTGCTCCGCATGGCGAGCCAAACGCCGCCGGGCACGAGTGAAGTCCATTTGCCAGCACTCCATGTATGCCACGCGGTGCGAGCATCGCGCACATCCTCCGGGAGTTCAGTCCGGACCTCCAAGTATCGGGCCCTTATGGGTTGTGCGTCGGCCACCAAGCAGCCAACCGAAGAGGCCTCAAGCCCGCGCGCGATTTCGGCCATGGTGGTAAGACTAGAAGCAGATACCAAAATCGGCGCAGGACGAGGGAAGCCGAGCGCCTAGAATACCAAGGAAAATAAGGTGAAGTTAATAATCGAAGCAAATCAAGAAAATAAAAAGGAGATAGTAAAAACAAACCTCGCGAAGCGTCGATGCGAAGCGGCCGGACGTCTATCGGCCGGGCCATTGAACCTACAGGTTCGTATGTTTCAATCAGCTCTCGGCCGGCCGATCCCCCTTCACCAACAAGCATCCTCGGAGGCAGCATCGTGCACATGGCCAGCCTTGTTCAACTTCGGCGGGCTCATCGGCGGGCTCATCGGCAGCAGTGCCTACAGGAGAAGCCGCGGGCGGCTCCCGGCCGACCGATTCTTCGTTAGCAGCGGTGCCTTTGGGAGAAGCCGCAGTGACACGCGGCCGCCTTGTTCGGTTTCAGCCGGCGACCTCGAAGACGCAGGCCGATCCAAGCGAGTTGAGCTCTCCGCAAGATTTGGATCGGCCCGGCTTGGTACAACCGCCGGTTCCGAGCTACGGGGCTCGGCCTTTCGGGTGTCGACGTCCTGGCCCGGGGGAGTTGATAGGCAGATCGGCCTATCGTGCGTCGGTGTCCGGGCACGAGGAGGAAGAACCGCCGATTCCCGCAAAGAACTCATAGTTAGACTATGTAAAGTAAAGAGGGAATCGGCGATCATGCAATAATAACCCGACGCGGCGGAGATGGTTCGCCGAAGTAGTCCGGGTCGGACGGGCGCGCAGGTCGCTTTAACAGCGCGCGGTGGCGCTTCGGGCTTGGGCCGGCCTTGCGGCCGGCACATTAGCCTTCCTCTTTCCGATGGCGGCCGTTTTAGTCTTGGCCTTGCGGGCAGCTGGTGCCCTCGACTCATCGCCGCAAAAGCTTGGGCGGGAGTGCGATCGGTGAAGCCGATATTTGGAACAATTGGGCTCGGCATCAAGTATGCAATTGGCCGGCCACCGATACTCGGGTCGGCGGTTCCTCCGTGTCCGACCGAAAAGGAATATACAAGGGTGAGCATTTGGAGCGGCCGATTTCGTCAACAAAATCGGCCTTATAAAAATAAATCGGCTACACGTACCTCGGCGAAAGCTTCCGTCAGGACTAAACCGGAGAAGAAGGAGGCAAGTGTTCCGGCTGCGGAGGTGCCGGTTCCATTCGCCCCACCAACGGTCGAAAAGGCGGGTACTCCGAGGCACCGGGGAAAATCCGGTTAAGTCGCCGGTGATGACATCGGCGGTGCGGCCGACGAGCCAATTCCACCGGATGGCGTTGTCGACGACGTATCGCGCCTTTATTTGCCCCACATAGAAGAGACCGGGGGCAACCGGCCGAAACCGAGTTGGCGGGCCGCCACCGACGGGTGGTAGAACTCATAGGAGCAGAAAGCCTTGCTCCCGGCAATGAGTCCCGTCGGCAGCAGACAGGGCGGAGGCAGGTGGTAAAAATCTTGACCGCTTCCGCGTCGGCCGTCGGGAAGGTGGGGTCGATCAGGAAAGGAGTGTCATACCCTTCTCGAAGAAATCAATGTACGGGTACCAATCCGTACTTTCGTTGTTGAGGCCCTTGTAGAGGGCGGCGAACCAATATGCCAAGGTGTCATCCGACATGGCCGCCCCGGTGCCATGGACAACGCTTCCCCGAAAGAGATACATCGGCCGGATCGGGCGTGGCCGATTCGGCATGATTGCCGGGGAAGGTGAGGACACCGAGGTCCGGATCGATGGCCTTGGTGGTATGAAGGGACAACCACATTTGGATGAACCACCAAGGGCCTCCCAGTGTTCTTGACCGATCGGCCGGAGCGCAACTCCACCGAGACCTCGGTGAAGGAGGAGGTAGGCCGATCCCGAAGATACTTGCCCATAGGAAGGGCATAGCTGTCGGCCAGCACATCGGCCATCGGCAGAAGTTGTTTGTGGGGCTTACGCTGACCCCACAGAAGAAAAAGTGGTCAAGCCACATGTTGAGGAAAGCAACGTGCTCGCGGCGATCGACCGAGCCGTGCCCCTTGTTGTAGGTCTCGGATATAGACCTTCCAACCCCCGGTGTCCTTGGGATTGATCCGGTGGGTGGACTTGATGCGGATGGCGTCCGGGGTGGCCTCCGCCGTGATATTCAAATCGGCCAACATGACCGTGTCCAGGAGGGTCATGGTAGCCGGCCGTGCCCGAACATGAAGCAGCTCAGGGCATCCGACCGTAGATAAGAAGCGGCCGCTAGCAATGGTTCGTTCTTGTGGTGATCGGCTAGAGAGAGTTTGATGGCATGGGCGATGCCGATATTGGCCCAACCTTGCCGATGGGCGGCCGATACCCGGTTATACCAATCCCGCCACCCTCGCGACAGGAGTCGGCCATGACCTAAAGCTACTCGGACCACTCGGCCGATAATGGAGATTGTTGCCGAAACGGGACCCGGTTCGTTTCGGCACGTATGAGATCCGTGGGGTCCGGATCGCCCATGGGGCCCAAGAAGAAATGGGTCGGGATGTTAGAAGGGATGACTATTTGGTTCCGGATCTCCTAAAAACAAGGAATAGGGCTAAAATGAGAAACAAGACGGAAAGAAGATAGATTGTGAAAATGAACAAGAACAAGAACACAAAGAAAATTGCAAAAAGTAGAGAAGAGGGATGCCCGAATGTACATTACCTCCGGAACGGCGTTGGTGGTGGCGACGACTCGGTCGGCGGCGGCGGCCGCAGCAGCAGCAACAAGTGGGATTCATGGTCACCGGGAGAGAAAACGACGGCGGCGCGGTGGGAAGTTGAAAAGGCTCGAAAAGGGCAAAGGTCGCTAGAGCAGGAGAAGATGAAAGCCAAAGGGGAGGAAACAGATGGGAAATGACCAGGGGTCACCCCGGCTTTTATGAAGAGGTGACGGGCAGTAAAACCGGCGCAAGAAAAGAGGATAAATCAGTCCGACGCATGCGTTGCATACCCCGCACCGGGGGACATGTGTTGACGCCGGTTTTTGACCAAGGGACCCATTGTCGCGACTATAGGTAAAAAGGGGCCGGTGGGCGTAAGGCCGACGGCCGCTTGGGCGAGTAAAAGGCGCGTCTCTCCCGGGAATCGTGCGCGGACGCCAACGTAAGAGCACAACATTGATGGGCCCGGCCCACGTTATAAAATTAGAAATAATAGTTAGTTTTGGAAAAAGGATTCTAGTCAGTTAGGAAATCGGCCCGAGGAGGGTCCGAATAGGATTCTTTTGCCGAGTATAAATACATACTCGGATGTAACATGTAAACTCGATTCACATCCAATACAACTTTCGGCGCATCGCCAAACCCTAATTTTCTCGTCAAGTCTCTACCGTTTTCGCGCGGGATCTTCGGGGCTCCGGTCGACGACACGTTGGCTTGACAAGGTAATTATGTTGTTTAATTCTCGGCGCATTGTTCGTAATTAGATGGCTTAATTGCTAGTTATCCGGCGACCGGATCTGTTTTCGATCGGCGTAGTGAGTATCGGCCGGGATGAGTCAAGTCGACCTGGTCCGGGCTCGTGGTGGAGGTAGTTTGACTTGTCCCGCCTCCCCGTTCCAGCTCTTTGCTCACATCGCCGATTGGCTCGGATTTGGTCGTTCGAGTCACAGTAGCCGCTATGAGAATTCTTTTACATCTTGGCCGATTCGATTGTGCAGATTCAGCTTGACGTGTCCCGTGTTTGCCTTTGCGATAGTTGACTTGTCCTAGGCGCATGCAGCCGATTGGCTAGGGTGTAGACTTACTTTCATAGTTAAGACGTTTATGATTGTGCTTGTCCTGAATCGGTCGGGCGTGTGCGGCCGTTAGACCTGGTCCAGCCGCGTGCCATCGCTTGACTTGTCCTCGTTGGAGCGACCGGTCGATTGGGGATCTGTGTGGTTGTATTTGTCTTACTCGTTCTTTCGGAGTGTTTAGCCGATTGCTTATCACGTTCATTAAGCTGTTTTATGTTCAATTAATTAAATCCGTTAAAGCTGCTTTTGGACCCGAGTTATTAGTACGATTTCATTGATCATCATTATACATTTAGATAGATCTAAATAATTCACTACTATAATCAATGGCAAAATCGGCCGGATGCCCGATCGGCCGATTTATCGATCCGATTGATGATTAAACCATCTTCTTACTACCAAATTAATCACATCCCATTAATAATTACCTTGTTTACATTTTATCCGATAATGCGTCCCTGCAAGGTCTTAATGATGTGATTGCTCACCGACGGAATCGGCTGCTAGCCACCGATCGCATGTTATAGCATCGGCCGATTCCGTATCGTTTGTATCGCAGTTCGTTTGCCTGGCATTTAATACATAAATGGATGGGCCGTGCTGCTCCTAGCCGATGGCCGATTTTGTCTATCTTACGCCAGAATCGGCCACGGCTGTACATCGGTCTATCCGGGCCGATGACCTGGAATTTTACACTCTTTTATTGTCTTTGTTGGTTTGCAGGAAAACCATCCGGCACGCACCAGCGCACACGAACATCGGCGAGCCGAGCCGGTCCGTTGGGAGCACAGGCCCTCGCGTCAGCCGGGGTTTCGGTGGACTCTCCGGACGACGGTGTGTCGGCGACTTTTGACGTCAACACAAACGACAATCGTTCTCTTGGACCTCTCTTAGGAGGTGCCGGCCGGTCTCCTCCATGAGATCGGTCGACAACTGCAACAAGGTGAGCAATACAATACAATTACTGAGCAATACAATACAATTACAGAGATTGCCAAATATAATGCAACAAAACAAAATGAAGATGCTTATGTAGAAACAAAAGGTTTGTTATACATAGCTATACAGATTTCAAACAAATTCACAAATAACAAACAATAGAGCACAAAATTTTTCTATAGGTAATACAACACAGAATTAATTTTAATGCCATCTTCTTCAAAGGCACATAACCCTACAGATTTTCAAATTCACAATAACAAAATCAACAGAATCACTCAACATTGAAAGATAAAATTACTCGAAAACTTCACTTACTCGAAGATTTCAGAGAAGAATCACCGAATCAAGTTAATTAATGAATATAGTTTAAGTAACCGAGCTAATCGATAAATCCAAAGTCAACACATGACTGAACAATTAATGGTAGTCACCTCCTACATCGAAACATGGCAAATTTTTTCTATAGGTAATACAGCACAGAAATAATTTTAATGCCATCTTCTTCAAAAGCACATAACCCTACAGATTTTCAAATTCACAATACCAAATGCTCACAAGTACAAAATGTAGAGCGATGCATCGAATACAGAAACAATTAATGGTAGTCACCTCCTATATCAACACACGACAAAAATTTTCTATAGGTAATACAACACAGAATTAATTTTAATGCCATCTTCTTCAAAGGCACATAACCCTACAGATTTTCAAATTCACAATAACAAAATCAACAGAATCAACGAACTTTTTGGTGAGGTCTCCCCAAGAAGAGATGGATCTCTCGGGCAGGGATTGCAACCATAAGCGTCCAGCCTGCTCCATGCACATCGGTAGATAATTAGCTAGTACGAACGCGTCTCCTCCTGCCGATCGGATAGCAGTGGTGTACATACGAAGCCACTCAGCTGGAGGTGCCTTGCCATCATACTTGTCAATGGCCCCAGGCTTAAATCCCCGGGGTATTTGTAGATGCGTAAATCTCGCGTGAAAGCAGGAATTACGGAGTATTTATCATCTTCCAGCACCGGTCCGGACCGGTGACGGAGATCGACGACTAGGGCGATGCCGATAATTACGATCCCCGTCAACGTCGGAATAGTCGTAATAACGGTCATCCCGGTATCTATCTCCCGAGCCGCCCTGTCCATCGTTATTCACCGGCTCCGCGTGCCGTGGAAGGAGGCGGAGATGGAGGCGCCGCTTGACGATCATTGTTTGCTGGTTCTTCACGTTGCGATGGAGGCGGAGGCGGAGGCGCCGCTTGACGATCATTGTCCGTGCGCCGGGGTTCAACATCTCTCGTCCCGGTTGTCTCGCCCTCTTCGGTCTCTAGTGTCACGGCGATCATCTCTTCCGGGTCGTTCATCCGGATGAGCATGCCTACTACCATGCCCTCGATGATCGTTGTGCGGATAATTTGCGTTGGCGGGCGGCGCCGAAGCTGCCGGCCCGTGACGCGGAGAATTGTTCAAACGCGACCGGGCGGGGCAAGATCCCGAGGACGATCATCGACATGACCGGTCCGTCGTCTCTCATCTTTCTCATGTCTTGTTCGCTCCTCCGCTCTCTCTCGCATGACGATCAATCGAGCACGTTCCGAGCATCACGGTTCCCGTTGAGCGGTACACGCAAATCTTGGTCCGGAGCTCGTTCATGTGCATCTACAATCGGGGTATGCCGTGGTCCAAGCCTTCCTCCGGAAGAAGCTCCTTCAGACCGGGCCCTTGCCGGTCGTTCCGAATGGGAACGCGAGCGACCAGAAGATTCCGCTCGATCATGGACGAGCTGGTTTGTTTGCAGAGCCGCCGCGTCAACCAGATTCAGCGCGCGCCGCAATCTCGGCATAGCATTGAGGACTTCTTCCGGTATTGTTTCAAGAATTTGCTTCACTCCTACAATATTGTGGACAAGCGACGTGAAGACTCGAGCGCCATTCATCTCTACTTCCATAGAACTTAAATCCAAAGCTCGCTGGAAGATCGATGGCGTCTCCCGCCGCGACATCCCCGTCGGTTGTTGTATCCTGGAGAATCGTCCGGGTCTCCGGACCGGTCCGGTAGCGGGCCCGTGGCTGGGGAGCGGTTGCAGGGGCGCTTCCTCCAGCCAGAGCAGCAGCACTTGCGCGCGGATCCACGGCTGAAGGTGGCGGAGGTTGTTCATCTCTATTTGCTTCTTCCGCTTCACGACGATCGCGTTCAGCTTCAACTCTCGCCATCCTTGCTTCTTCTTCGGCAGCTTCCTCGAAGTGAGTTGTCGGATAACTGGTCCTATCATGAATACTTGGAAGAAGACTGGAGCGTCTTCCTCGAAGTCATTATCCAGCTCAGGAGAACAGCTTATCGCCGCAGCCCAAGCACCGGTCCGAGGCATAGGCGTAGGAGTCCGATGTTTCGCGCTAAAGCTGCGTCGGATCCGCTAAGTCCTGAATCGGAGGTATCAACCGTGGCAGGTGATCGCGCTTTAGAAGCAGCGGCCCGGCAACGAGTCGGATTCATAAAAGACAATTTCCCGTCCGAGTCGCCTTCAAAGTCGAGGGACCCGAAGCGAATCTTGAAGCCGGGCTCGAAGTCGACGACAAACGAAGTGGCCATCGAACTCGCTAGGAACTCGCCGAGACCCCTACCCGGCGCGCCAAATGTCGAGTCTATAACTCGGCACTAGTACTACCCGGTCCCTCACGAGCGTGGAATTCGATGGTGCAACACACGTAACACACAGGAACACGCGATTTTAGACAGGTTCGGGCCCTCGAATCGAGAGTAATACCCTACGTCCTGTATGTTATGTATTGCCTTTAGTGATTTGCTAATTGCAAGATGTTAGAGAGTTTTTGGGGGTCCTTGCTCCGCCTTATATGTCCGGGGAGCTAGGGTTACAAGCAGAGTCCTAATTGATTACATGAATTACATACATGGAACTCTATCTCTACTTTCTTTATTGATTCGAGTCCTAATCAGACTACAAATTGTTCAATATCTTGCTCCTCAAGTCATTGTATACCGGTCTTAGTATCCGCCTTGTTTCCATACCGGTATACAGAATGTTCCGTTATCCCGCACTGGTCGAGGACCAGTCTGTCGCCTATCGCCATCGTCTTTATCTTCCTTAATTTGTCACCATGTCTCTCGCGTATCCATTCCTTCATCATTTGTATACCCATAAGGCAAGTATACGACACATATCGGATACAATCTTCTTTTGAGCATCAACAACTTCTCTCTTTCCATCACTAAACATTTTAGTGGCTGCTGCCATCATTTCCGATCCTTTAGCTACTCGCTTGTCATATGCAGCAAGAGCTGATATCGCACGTTCCTTCTGCCCTTCATCGGTTAAAGAATCAAAGCAGCCGGCAAGCGGTGGTTGAAGCATAAACACTTCGGGGAAATGGTGCTCGTCGAGAACGGGATTCCGAGATACGGGAGCAGCATCGGGGGCCTCGTGATCACTGTGTGCTGGGCTAGGAGGGGCTGGGCGTTTGGTGGAAAGTTTCTTTATACGTCTATCCGGAGCCTTTGTGACCAAACCCCGATGCACCAAACCACCCCTAGCATGTACAAGCACATCATCAGCATGCGCTTCTGCGTAGCATGTTCCAGCTACAACCCTCAACTAAAAAAATCATATAAAACAACAGAATAAGAAAAATATAAAAATGTAAGAAAAAACAAAACATTAATAATAGAAGAAAATATAGATGCTTACAGGCAAATTTCCATAAGAAACCGAGCCATTCCTGTGTGTCTTCTTGTCAGCCTTGGCAATCTTCTCAATAAGTTCAGAATTGAACAAGCTAGCACGTGGAGTGGTTAATCCATCGACAATCATGTCGGGGCATTGCAGGTTGTCAAAGATAATAAATCTGAATATAAAAACGAAGACAAATGATACTTCAATTATTGAACAATAAAGTAGCAGAACAATTACTGAATACTTAAACTACTGATCAATGAAAAAAATATTGAATAAAATTAAGGGACTAAAGATCTCAAAATCAAAAAAGCTATAAAATTACTGAATAAGTTAACTCTGAAGTAAACAAAATTACCGAACACATATTACTCAAAGAAATTACTGAATCAAATTATAGAATTGACATTAAAGAAGAGAACATATGTTTCTTACGATAAGAAAAGCGATGCATCCTTGCATCGTAGGGGCAGCAACTCCCTTAACTCTGTTCTGCCACTTGTTAACCTTCTCTTTCAAATCAAGGACCAATGCCTTGCACCAATTGTAATTCTTCATATCAGTTAGATTTTTGCAATATAAATAATCCAATCCAGAGATATTGTTTGATGTAGAAGGGAACAACAGTGCATTGAACAATAGCATGAAAAACCACCGCACAGTCCAGTCATCGTCCTTATCCATCGATGCAAAACGTTCAATGATCCATCTAGGAACATGCGTCTTGGCAATTTGGTAATATCCCTTGTAATTCAAATTACCTTTCTTCTTGCCACCTTTCACATTTAGCTCATTTTCCTTCGAACAAGCATCACGGATATTCTTCATGCCCTTACTTTCACGGATACTTCTCACTTCGAGTAAGAGCAGCCTTCTTCCGACCAAATGAGAAATCAGGCAAATCATCACCACCAATTGGCAGCCCAGTGACAAGCATGCACGAGCTTGTTCCGTAATAGGCAAAACTTTATAACCAATGACAATGCGAAAAGGATCAAACTTGATATGATCCATAATATACATGGCAAGTGCTCTGTCGCCAATTCCATCACAACTGAACTTCAAGATTTCAGTAAAGCCCAAGCCATCAATAATTGTCTTCGCACTACCATTCATCACCTCGATAAGATTTGCGATAACTCTAGGGGAGCAACGGGCGGTGGAATAGTATACTTCCTTCACAATCTGCATAAAACAAAGTATATAAACAAAAATAAATGGAAATGTTTAGGTATAGGAATTACTGAAATGTTTACTATAAATAATAATTACTAATACTATCAAAATACTATATGTGCAGATCAAAAATTCCATAGCATAACAAAATACTATATGTATACCTTAACTTCCTCATCAGAAACTTCCTTATCAACAGCAACATCCTCAACAAAATCATCAGCAGCAGAATCACTGGCAGCAGTAGGATGATTCTGACCAGCATCAACACCGGAGGCAGGAGCAGGTTGATTCTCACCGGAGGCAGGAGCAGGACGATTGTCACCAGAGGCAGGAGCAGGATAATTGTCACCGGAGGCAGGAGCAGGATGATCATCAGCAGCAGCATAACGGGAACCAATAAGACACGCAGCGCGAGCCTTCACATCAGCAGGTGAAGAAACCCAAAACTTGCTTGTACACCGTCGGAATGGTGTTCGCCTTGCGGGTGGATTAACACGGGAAGGGGACTTCTGAAAATCATCATCATCACTTGTAGAACCATCACTCGTGCATGCATCCATCCTTTCACAACTGCCTGAAAAGAAGAAAATTTACTCGAGCAATACAATACAATTACAGAGATTGCCAAATATAACGCAACAAAACAAAATGAAGATGCTTATGTAGAAACAAAAGGTTTGTTATACATAGCTATACAGATTTCAAACAAATTCACAAATAACAAACAATAGAGCACAAAATTTTTCTATAGGTAATACAATACAGAATTAATTTTAATGCCATCTTCTTCAAAGGCACATAACCCTACAGATTTTCAAATTCACAATAACAAAATCAACAGAATCACTGAACATTGGAAGATAAAATTACTGAAAACTTCACTTACTGAAGATTTCAGAGAAGAATCACTGAATCAAGTTAATTAATGAATATAGTTTAAGTAACCGAGCTAATCGGTAAATCCAAAGTCAACACATGGCTGAACAATTAATGGTAGTCACCTCCTACATTGAAACATGGCAAATTTTTTCTATAGGTAATACAGCACAGAAATAATTTTAATGCCATCTTCTTCAAAGTCACATAACCCTACAGATTTTCAAATTCACAATACCAAATGCTCACAAGTACAAAATGCAGAGCGATACATCGAATACAGAAACAATTAATGGTAGTCACCTCCTACATCAACACACGACAAAATTTTTCTATAGGTAATACAACACAGAATTAATTTTAATGCCATCTTCTTCAAAGGCACATAACCCTACAGATTTTCAAATTCACAATAACAAAATCAACAGAATCACTGAACATTGAAAGATAAAATTACTGAAAACTTCACTTACTGAAGATTTCAGAGAAGAATCACTAAATCAAGTTAATTAATGAATACAGTTTAAGTAACCGAGCTAATCGGTAAATCCAAAGTCAACACATGACTGAACAATTAATGGTAGTCACCTCCTACATCGAAACACGACAAATTTTTCCTATAGGTAATACATCACAGAAATAATTTTAATGCCATCTTCTTCAAAGGCACATAACCCTACAGATTTTCAAATTCACAATACCAAATGCTCACAAGTACAAAATGCAGAGCGATGCATCAAATACAGAAACAATTAATGGTAGTCACCTCCTACATCAACACACGACAAAATTTTTCTATAGGTAATACAACACATAATTAATTTTAATGCCATCTTCTTCAAAGGCACATAACCCTACAGATTTTCAAATTCAGAAGTACATTCAAACACAACAAAACTAAATTACTGAACACTACAATATAATAATTACTGAATTCATAAGTTCAGTTACTACAAAGAGGAAAAGTAAATTACTGAATCATAAAAATTACTGAATCATAAAAATTACTGAATCATAAAACTACTGAATCATCAAAAATCACAGGATTCTACTCTATTCTTATTTGAAATTCACAGGATTCACGGAATGTTCACAGAGCCACCGGACTAAATTCTATCGGAGCACTCAATTAACCAAAAATTACTGGAAAAACCAGAAGCAATCCAGACAGAAAATGAACCAAACCAAATGCAGATCTATAGCAAACACATACCGGAAAGGTCGCAGCAGTTGGGGAAGAGACCGTGGAGATCGCGGGAGTTGGGGACGACGGCGTCGAGGTCGAGGTCGCGGAAGTTGGACGACTGCGTCGAGGTCGAGGTCGCGGGGTTGCACACGACGCCGACGAGGTCGCCGCGGTTGCGGATGAAGGCGTGGAAGTCGCGGCGGTTGGAGAAGACGACGCCGACGAGGTCGCAACGGTTGGGGGTGAAGCCGACGAGGTCGAGGTCGCGCTGCTTCGAGGTGGACGACAGCTAGGGTTAGGGTCCTCGCGCCACCTCGCCGCCCCCGCATAGAACCTCCGCCGCCGCCGCTCGTCAGCCGCACTGAATCGCGGCGGTTCTCGCGCCGCCTCGACAGAACCGCCTCCGCTCGTCTCCGGTCTCGCAGGCGCGCGTTGCGTGGGAAGTGGAGCAAATGATTGTGATGGGTGGGCCGGGTGTGGGTTTGGAGATATTTATATCCGGGCGCGCGTGTTGCGGGTGGGTTGCGGGTCGCACCCGAATGGGGCTGCGGGCCCGGTAACGCGGGGGTTGAGTCGGTGGCGCGTCTGGTTGGTTGGGCCACACCAGTTTGGGCTGGTTTGCCTGGTTGGCTGGCTGGGTTGGGTTTAGGGGCAGCGCTAAATCACACCCAGGGTGTGATATATTAAGTCACACCCAAGTGCCACAGGAGACACGCACGGATGACCTGGCCGCTGGTTCGCATCTTCCGTTTTTGTCTCTGCTGATTCGCTTGATCATCCGGTTTTTTGCCACGGGTGGCCCGGCGATTTTTGTGCCAGTAGCGGCTTCTGCATGTCACGAAAGTTGTGAACTTGTGATTGACCCCCGACACAGGACCACGTATTCTTCTGTAGTTTCTAAACGAAAAATGTGGACGCAAATGGTTCAACGCTGCTGTGCACTAAAGATTTTTCGTTTCCTTGACCGGATGTGCAGTAAAATATTAGTTGTTGTCACACGTCACAAATTGTTGTTCTCTTTCGTTTTCTCCTGTCAAATGAAAGATATCTTGAATGTTTTGCAAATATGAAAGTTTTCTTTTTGAAAATCATGCAATCGCAAGATGTTAACTTTGGAAATGAATGTTTTTCCCTGTCATATTGAGGATTTAGTCTAACAATTTTACATTTGTGAACATGTAATCATTCTTAGATTCCCTGTCCATGATAAACTATGAGGCTGATTGCATGACCCGTCGGATTTGCTAACCATGCTAAACAATAGGGAAAATTCCCTCAGTGCCACTAGCATAAACCTTTATCCCCTATTCATCACCGATAAAAATCTTATACCGTAGATGCCAGCCATGGTAAATTTTTATCCCCTTCATACCACCGCAACACCATTCCAGTGATAAAAAGAAACTAAATACCAATAGTACCCCCGCTCTTCTTCCTCACCGTGTCGGCGATCCGTCTTGACATATTCATGGCTCCTTCATCTTTCTCCACGCTGCTCTGTTTTTCGAAGCCGTCCCCGATCTCTCCCACGACACCTTGACGCCCTTCCTCCCCGAGCTCGGCTGCAACGCCCTGCACCTGCCGGCCGTCGATGCGCGTGACAAGCGACAAGCGCGATCTCAGCCCGGCCTTGACGCCCTCCCCGGGCTTGCCGTTCACAGCCTGCCTCCTTCATGCCATGGGGGCCTCCCGCTATGGAGGTAAGGTAAGCACGACCTCGAGCTGTCCGCCTCCGCTGCGCTACCCAAATCTCGCCAGCTCGCCGCCCCTACGTTGCCCATATCTCGCAAGTATACTGAGCGACAACGACCATGGAGCCGCAAAGGCAGCCATCATCACCTATTCCTCTTCTATTCCTGCTCATTTGGGCACTGTCCTGACTCCTGACTCTGCTCCTCCGTCCGGGCGCCCTCCACACCTGTGGCTCCTTCGCCTAGGCTGGTCTCCACAGTCCACGGCCTCGAGTGCTCTGCCTGGCTCGTCCTGACGCTACTCTTCCACCTGAGGCCGTTTGCACGGCTGCTGCTACTTCGTCTCTGTTCGTCTCCATAGCCTGTTGCTCCTCTGCCTCAACTGGTGGTGTCTTCGCTGTGTGCCGCGCAAGTCATCAGCTACACCTCCATCCCGTACGAGCTCTGGAGCATAACAATACAGGGGTACTCTGGGTATTTAGATTTCTTTGATCGTTGGAATGGTGCTGCGGTGGTGTGAAGGGGATAAAAATTTTCCATGGTTGGCATGTATGGGATAAGATTTTTAGCGGTGGTGAACAGGGGATAAAGGTTTAAGCCAGTGGCTCTGAGGGAATTTTCTCTAAACAATACTAAGTGCGGAACTGCGGCACAACGTCAGCTGGATTTGAGTGGACGATCAAGATTCTTGCCCTTTCTCATCCGACGGGTCTTAAACAGTATGCTGACGTGGGATAACATCAGCGCCAGAACTTGCTCAGATATAGATAGTAAAGATGAGATGTTTAGGCGGTACATTTCAAACTCGTAACAAGTAGAGAAGAGACATGGTTTAAGATTTTATAACAAAGCAATTCAATTATCTCTGTCAAAAAACGAGACACATAGGAACGTATTGGAAACAGTTCAACATGCTCTTGCAAAAGGAAGAACATTGTTCCGAAATAAAGCAGGGGTGTCATGTTCTTGAGACCACATGGATGTAAGTATTCACGAAAAAAATGGCTGAAAATACAACTTATACTCCCTCCAAATATGATCAATGTCTAGATAACCCCTTATACTATTGTTTGGTTTGTTTTACCTCTCCTGTTCGATAAAACAGTTCATTTTACACCTTTCATAGGTAATTTAATCACAATTTACTTTGGTGGATTCAAATTAAGCTGGGATTTCTCATTCAACCTCACACCTAGACAGTACGATGTGACAATAGAAATGAAAGGGTCATACAACCCCCATGTCTGTACAAACCTTTTCGTGCACGACCAACTTTCTATGGGAAGGGAATGTCGAGTCATAGATGATGTTATATATCCCGATGATTTCATAGTCATATTTGACAACACGTGTGTGAGTTTGAAACAACAATTTCAATTTAATCCCGGTTTACATCAGCAAATTGGGATTGGAATACCAAGAAATGAACCCTTTTATTGAATTGTAGGGGTAAAACAAACAAAACAATAGTTTAGGGGTTATTTAAACTTTGGTCATACTTGGAGGCAGTAAAATAGACTTTATCCTAATAACTGTACTCTTGCATAGCTACATGTATCGGTCTGTAGAGGATGAAATATTGAAATATATGTCGAGAAATATTATCTACCACGTACACTGACCACATCATGGATAAACCCTCATGGGACGCTGCTCAATCGACGAGAACAACATCGTTATCTACCACGGCCACTTCATTCATCCCGAACCATTTGGCTTTGACATGGATGGAAACTAACAACTCATTCGCCAAATGCACCCTCACCCCATGTGCAACACAGTGACCATGCACACAGGCATTAATTGCCGCCGAGGAGGAGCTATTGGACAGTGCGCAGAAAGTGGTTGAGACCAAGGCAGATGGCTAGGTGAACCTGAACAACTGGCTACTGGCAGATCTACTATTCATCAACAAGAGAAAGGGAACAAATGGCGACCTCAATGCTGGCCTACGATCAGTACCAACAGTGGCACACGAGATATACTCAGAAGTAGGTGTGGGTAGCACCATACAAATGGTTGGAGAAGTGGGCACCATGGCTGTATATGCCGAGCAGGGCAACACCGAAGACAGTTTGGCTGCCTGGAGCAGATAGAAGAGGCGGATCAAGGATGGTGATATTGAGCTGTAGCACACGTTGGGCTTCCACCATGTTCGGTGACAAGATGATTTCACTGTGGGTCAGATCTCAGGCACTTCATTCCATATAGGGTCATTCAACATCTGCGGGAGCAACCCATTGATAACAGGTAGGTTGGCTACTCATGTCTCTGCTTCTCCGGCAATTGCTTGTGCCACATCCAACAACTCACAGCAAGACCCATTTGCAAAACAATAACGTACATCATTTGTTTTGGCAACAATGTTAATGTTTGTCAATTCCGTTTAATATGAGTAACAAAATGTATCGTTTTGCTATTGAATGGAATCATGGTTTTCTGGAACTGGATGAGAATGGTATATCAGAATTAAAGAAAAAAAAAACGTTTCCAGTCTTTGTGTATTTTAAGTTGGGCATGTGGCTCGTGGTGTCCATTTTTTTCATGGTTGATTCAATTATGTTTCCGTTGAGGTATTTATCTGAAACTAGCGAACATGTAGTGCTCCAGGTAGCTTCATATCCTCTCATCTTTATATGAATCTAGTGCCATAACCAAAATCTAAAGTGCAAGTCATAAATGGAAACAACCAAAGCCTGAAGAACAACTTGGACATCATATAGATGAACAACTTGTAGGTTGAATATATTTTTCGGTTGTCACCACTTTGTGAATCCAAAATAATAATAATATCTCAAGACCGCTAAAAGTAAAAACTGAGCGAATACAATTTCTTCCAGTGCCTACTAGACATCTTGAGAAATCAAGCTTCTTACTAAAAAAACGTGCCAGTTTGCAATGTAAGATTGGATTATTACTGTTCTTGGACATTCTCAAAATTTTCACGAGTGCATAAATTCGTTTAGAGCAAATACTAAACATAACACAACAGAAATACATGCAGGTGACCGATAAAATCTATGAGTTCGACTACATATGTAACAGACACCGTCTCAGATGAAAAAGACTAACCCATATATAATGGAAATAAGTTACAAATGTACTCACTATATATTCCCTTTTACGAGTCTCAAATGTAAGAGACTAACCCATTTATAATCGTGTCTTATCACTGTCTGGATGTAAATCAACTTCAACAGCCAGATGAACATAACATGAACACACGTAAGGTGCTGCTCATAAAGTAACAGACACCATGATAATGTACATCTATCCATGTTGTCCTGTACTTCAGTTTCATTCGAAAGCACGAGCCTGTAAATTCCACATCGAAAACAGTCCAAAGTCCATAAGATATAGAAATGATCAATAATCCAAAAGATTTGAGGGACTATACATTTAGGAAACAAATAAATAACCTCAGAGAATTTGGACAAGAAATCAAGTCACAATGAACTGGGAATATTTCACAACTCATGGCACATCATGGATCAAATTAATGTTTTGATGGCATGAAATGCAATATAAGTTTTATGGCCTCTACAATAATAATTTATAACCTGATGAGGAAACAATCATATGTAAGCACCACTCGACGTAATCAAAGCCCCATGTCCAGCATCATCCGCGTGAGGCAGCTCGGGGCGTCTCATGTGCCGCCGCCAAAGCCAGCCGCCCCAGCACAATGGCGGCAGTGGCCACCGCCTTGACAGCATGAGGAGGCAGTGGTGGCGGTTAGTGGCCACACCCAATGGTGATTGTTTGTGCATTCCACAAGCTCTCTTCCTTTCCTATCATCGTGTCACAAAAATCATCTTCCTTCTCACTTCCTCAAGTCATGCATGGAATCTGGCTGGATCGAGGCTTCTTCGGTGCAGATCTGGTGGTCCCTATGGTTTAAGGCTGAGGCACATGGATGTGTGGTCAGGTCATCGTGTCTTCGATGCAGTTGCTTGTCGGCAAGCCAACAGGCCGACTCGAATTCATGGGTGTCCTCACCATTGTGTGTGATCTGGCTTGTCGTCCCTAATTCTGTGGGGCATGTACAACCAATTCTTGTTGTTGACTTGACATATTCCTTCATATAAAATTTAGTCAACATGTTGGTTGTGCCATACTTTTGACATTGTCAACCATGCCGGATGTTCCCCAAAGTTGCCTGAAGATGCTTCTTATTGGTCTTACTGAGCTGGTTTTGCATTAGAAGATAATAAAGTTGTAGAGAGTGGATATGGTTTTTCTTTATTATTAGGAAAATTGTAAATGTCAAATGACGACCGAGTTACTATGTGAATGTAATTGGCTCTAACTATCTTTTTCTGAGATCCAAAGCTGGTATTATACTGTCTTCTCATTGTCTAAAAAAAAGAAATAGCCTTATTAACACAAAACGTTTGTAGCTGGAGAAAATATTGAATAATCAACATAGATTTTCTTATTGCATATTCCAATTGTTCTTGAGAAAAGTTTGAAGTCCTTATCTAGTGAGACGGAGGTGACCCTAAAAGATCTATGGCATATATCAATGGATATAGCTTCTTCAACTTAAGCAGTACATTCAAATTCATTGTTGATTTTGATTGCTTCAGCCAATCCGCCTTTTATATAAGTGCTGGAAACAAAGGAAAATTGTTTAGATTGAGCTTGAATGCTCAAAGGTAGGCTTGAGTTTGGGATGTGCGAGCATCAGAAGGTAACTGGAGTAGGTGGTTTCAGGACAACAGAGCATTATTAATGTAGTCTGCAGTTAAGATGAAGAGGACTACCTGGTGGCTTATCACTGCCTTGATATAAATGAACCTCAACAGCTAAATGAACATACCACGAACACGAGAAATTATTTGGTGCTCCCAGTGTTTGTGGTGCTTTCGTGCTCCCACTGGATATAGCACGAAAATGATGCAATAAAAATATGAATGCATAAGTTATGTAACCTTATACCATCATGCAAAAAATCAGATGCAACGGAAACTTGTGCAAGGAGACACAAAAAAGCGAAATCGTGTAGTGAATAGTTATTGTAGCATTTCTCACTAAGTAGGAATCTCGTAGCTATTTTACATAGCTGTAGCGTTGCTCATGGTTTAGAGTCACCCTGACGATAAAGGATGCCTACGATGGAGTGTTTAGTTCCTTATGAAAAAATCCACACAGGAAAATTTTGTTTTCAAGTAGTGTAAGCACACTGTATAGCAAAGGTGACCATATCGGGTGGGAACCCTGAAGATTTTCTGAAGACTTTTCAAAGAAACATTTTAAGTGACTAGCAACATGCCCGTGCGTTGCTACGGATGTTTGAAAAATACAATTAACAATAGACACTAAAATATTTTGTAGATAAAGTATCATAGACAATATTAAGACACGACAGAAAACAATACATAATTCATTAGTTTAAAATAATATATATATATAATTGTTTATTTTTTAACTTATGATAAATTATGTTTTTAATATAAGATAACTAATAATGAGTTTACTAATATAATAGAAGCTAATAATCCTATTGTTAATCTACCAATGATTATAATACTGTTTGGCCTTACACATAATTTTTCTTTTCCGAAGACTTTTAGTCTATGTCTCAGCTATAGTCTTCATACGATAAAAAATTCAAGCAAATGGTCTCGATAATTGTGTTATGTGGACGGGCACAACAATGAACAAACATGTATGGCATCGAATAACATGGCCAGACATTAGAAAGTTTAGTTCACGGGGAAGGCTAATCTGGCAATACCGTTATTTATGTATTTCACGTTAGGTAAGCTTCGTCTTTGTCAATTGGAGTCTGTCGATAATGTTACATTACAAAACATTCAACAACTTCCTCAAAAACGTTAAAGATTGAGTGTCTCAATCAGGCAGGCCACCAGCCTCTCCGTCAGCTATTCCAACTCGTAACCATGTACGATTATAGAATGTGTACCATGAACTCCACGTCTCAGTACGCATCCTCGGTGGACTCACATGATTCCATTGGAGTTCCACGTCTCCTACACACAAGCAAAACGGAGTGTCTATTATACTGTATTCTTTTTACCCGTCCAAGTCAAACTCGAAATCTCTCATCTTTGTCCCCCGTAAATTAAACTCGAAAATACTGAGCCGAAGGGCACCCTGGGACAAGGGCAACCTGGGACTATACTTTGTCATCCTCAGAGAACAAAGGGTGGGGTCCAGTTTGGAAGGCATTCTTCTCATGTTGAATTGGACTCAGTGTTACGTATTTGAATCAGGACTCCAAATAGGAACCACGAACGTGCATTGGAACTGGGCGTACAAAGTGGACGGGCGTACAAAGTGAACCTTTTGATCAGATTTATTAAGGAGTAGTAGAAAGTTCTTAGAGGTGGCTTCAAAAGATATTTGGCATTCAGAAAGGTTTTACTGCGGGAGTGTACATGGCTAGTCGTAGAGTATCCCTAGGTGACAACTTTTTTGTTTCAAACATAACTAATTGTTTTTTTGTTTAAGGACACTAATGGTCAGAGATGTGGTCCTTGCTTGCTATATATATGCTCATAAGCCCGTGTCATTGGTAGAGGTCACAACATCGTTTTGTCCTCGTGGGCCGAACCAAAACCAACCCAAACAGAGGTAGCCAGATCGCTAGGTACAAAGTTCGGTCTAACTATTAAATTGTCCTCTATATCATCAAACTCCACTACTCCAGAGAGAAACTATGAATTTATGGATACGTGAGAATAATCTCCACTACTCCAACCTTGGCTCTATCAGTTTACACGAGAGGGCATCATCAATATATGGATACGTGAGAAGAAGAGAAGTTTTTCGGTCCACACACTACTGGAAACGCTAATATCCCTGTGTGACAAAACCCGTCAGGGAATAGCGAAATACACACAGGGAAATACATCCTGTCGGCCCGCCGTCAGGGAATAGCTGACAGGGAAATATGTATTCCCTGACGGTGCACCGACAGAGTTCAATTCTCTGGCGTTAAGACCTGACGGCGAGTGCTCAGGGAAAACAGTCTTGTCCAGATTTTAACATTCATTTCCCTGTCGGTGAACACAGAGAAATAATTTTCCTTATCGGTTCATTCCGTCACGTCTATGTTTTGAAAAATACTTGCAAGTAGTTTAAGGGTATTTTTGTTATTTTACTAATAATTAACGGATTTATATTTTTTCATAAAATATAATTTAGATATATGAACCACAATTTTATTGTAAGAATAATATTGAACATATTATTAAAATAAAAGATTAATTACATTACTGATTTTCATATATGTTATCACGAAAATAAAATTTAATCATGATAAATATATCGCTTTGACGATAATACCCTCAACATGGTAAAATATTTGCTAGTAAAATACTGGCAAGTATTGCGAACCGTTTCACTCCTCAAGAATAAAGTATCATGTGGAGCTGGTAGCTTGACTCTGTTAATTAAAAGCTCTACATTATCTGGCAACTTTACCTATTTCTGCCCATAGAATCATGTGTGTAGACGAGCAATATAAACGGTAGCCTATATATTATGCTTCTGCAGATAATGCAACATACATCTATCTTGCTTTCAACATGTGCCGCTCGCATGTGCCAATTGCGAATCTCCTTCAAATCTGTTTGGCTTCGGAGGCATCAAGAATAGACAAATCCGCGCATGATCCAATACCAGGTCGGAGCCGCTCTAACTGGTCGGGCGAGGGCATTGTTTACGTTTCACCGTGAGATCTGCTACTTTTGCTGGTGGGAGTGCTGCTGGGACAAAGAGAAGGGATTGAGAGACGGGAAGGAAGGCAGCACCATGGGCTGACAAATTAACCCAGGACCTGGAAACAGTGAAGGCTCAGGGCCGGTTAACGACCAGCCACCCAACAGCGACATGTGCCGTATATTCTTCGCAGCAGCAAATTAAAGACTCTAATCGGTGCCAGGTATAGGACGTGCAGGCAGCATGACTGAATACCGTAGTAATAAATTATATTTCAGCTACATACAAAAACGAGTATGCTGGCAGGGTGTGTCTGCCACTACAAGATTTTGTGTCAAAGTCGCTATTAACTATTTTTTATAGTAGAGCACGTATTATAGAATAACTGCTAGCCAGGATTCTAAACTGCCCAAGGAAGAAGGTTTGTACTCCTGCTGTCCAACAAAATCTAAGGATTTCTGGTCCAAACCTTTTGTCCAAAACAATCAGTTTTCAGCGAAGTCAACGGTCAGTTTCTCTGTAACCCTACATACTCACACACCTCCGTCCCGCCGCCAACAAGCAGCAAGAACTAGCACAAACCGGCTTTGTAGCAGCGCCCTCCTAAACTCCGTAGCGGCGTTTCTTTTCACATGCCCCCGCTAAAAAAAGACTTCGAGTTGTAGCGGCGACCCACATTACGCCCGTCACTAAAATGATCAAGGCAGTAGCTATAATCAGCCCACAAAACCAAAACCTAGCTAACCCCAGCTACCTCCTGCGAGATATAAAAGCACAACCTCTGCACCCCCCACCCTCTCGTTGCCGCCGCCCCCACGCCACCCACCGGTCTCTCTCTCTCTCTCTCTCTCTCTCTCTCTCTCTCTCTCTCTCTCTCTCTCTCTCTCTCTCTCTCTCTCTCTCTCTCGGCCACCCACACCTCCCGCCGCTGCTCCCACCCTCCACCACTGGCCGCCACCCCTCCTCACCGCGGCAGCCTCCTCCAGATCTGACTCGGCAGCCGAGCGAGGAAGCTCTATGGGGGCCACGGATCCCCCTCGACCCCCCCCGCCTCCGGACGGCGACGACACGACACATGGGGACTATGGATTCGCCCCCTCCACCTCATGTAGGCGGCAACGACGGCGCGGGGAGGCGGGGGTAGTCCCCCGCACTACCCCCGCCCCTCCCGACCCCTCCAGGTGGCGACGGCGGTGTTGGGGCGGCGGATCCACCGCCTAGAGAGGCGGCGATGCGAGGCAAGCCCAACAAGGGCCTACTTTTCTTGGTTTTGCTATTTCGTCCGTAGGGGCGAGTGGTTTCGGATTCCGGATACCCACCGCTACAGCCATACTCACCGCTACGAGTGCATTTTCAACCACCGCCGTAAGCGCCGTTTTTTCTAGTGAAGCCAGCCGGTCCGAGGGAGGGGCGATCTCTAGGTCATGTGTGTACAAGGGCACAAGGTAGGGGGCAAGCACGCAGCCGCGCAAGCGTAGTTGATAGCCAGCGGGTGCACACGATCAGCTGTCGTCGAAGCTGTAGTCCTTACTCGGGACCCACCGAACCGCTTGTCGAATACTTACCCTATGGGTATATATTACTCGGAGATTGTTCATCAAGGACACGGTGGCATATCGAAGAGGTACGGCCGGTCGGGAGGGCCAATAGAGTGGTGTTTGACCGATATGAGGTACCAGAAGGTTCCATATACCGGTATCGAAATGGAGGCGGACAATTTTACCGACTTATCCGGCATAATTCGGAAGGAAAGTACAAGACCGGACGAGTAGAATTCTGAATTGATAAGAAAGCTTATAGATATTGTTTCTGATTATGTAAAACATGTAACCGACTAGGATTCTACATGTAATCCTGCCTCTCGAGATATATAAGGCAGGGGCAGGGACCCCTCAAAAACAATTTTACATACATAGCAATCTGCTAAGGCAACACAACTCATATAGGATGTAGGGTATTACTGTCAATTGAGGGGCTTGAACCTGCCTATATCCTTGTGTGTTCCTGTGTTGCACCATCGAGTTCCCGATCTATGCGGGACCAGGTAGTTTAGTGCCGAGAGAAACCATCGACATTTGGTGCGTCGGGTAGGGGATCCCGATGAGATTTTCTCGTGAGCTCGATGGCATCTATGTTTGACTTCGACTTCGCTCCCAGCTTCGCAATCTGCTTTGGATATTTGGACTTTGAGGCTGATTTCGACGGAAAACTTCATCTGGTCGATCACGACCGCAATCTGGCCGCTGATTTTGAAGCGCGATCACCGGAGGCGATCCCGATCACCACTGCGGATTTCACCGAGTCCGACGTTGCTGATCTTACGGCGCGATCAACCAAACTGGTCGAATTTCCCTTCGGTCTTGGCAACTAGGCTACGATCATGGTTGTGGCCCGGTCTCGTGGTGCCTAGCGGCTCGTCCGAGCCTGAAAGTGATTTTGATGATGGCATTCCAACATTCTTTGAATTCTTTATGACCGGTCCAGTCATCAACCAACTCACCGATGAAGAAGCTGTGGCTAAGCAATGAGAGCAGGAAGATTGTGCAGCTGAAGAAGAGGTTGCATGAGCCAATGCTACTGACCGGCATCCTCCGACAGATGCGCCTGTCAACAATGGTGACCCCAATGCGCCCGGAACCAGTCACACCAGAGCTCAAGGTGGCGCACATGTCGATACTTTGCCTCAACATAGTCGATCATGAGGAAGTCGTGGCATAAGAAATTGCCCTCGTTCATCGTGGACCCTCGACATGTGTTCTCTTGGAGTAGAATTCAATGGAGAACAAGTCTATACAACTCCGCTCCATAACATCGTGGGTTTTAAGAACATCTTGACCATCATGATGGTATCAATTCTAGAAGAACAACTTCAACGGACGCCTAGTTAGAGGCATGCATTATGCATAGTGAATTCAATGCATTATGAACATTGCTCCTGGTCGCGATCCGGTCACCTAGCTAGGACTCAATCCAATGCTGCTTCATCCGGGTACCATAATCCAAGGCCAACTCCAATTGCTGACGCAAACGCCTAGGCTCCGAATCCAAACCTCCGGGCACCTCTCAACGCTAATCGGGATGCTAGGAACACCATAACAGACCACCACGTTGAACGAGTCAGTGATCAGGATAGGCATGAAGAGGATGAGTGTCATAGAATCGGTCACGTCGACAATCGCCCAATCGTTCCAGCACCACCGCCAATTGGAAACCGTCGAAGCAACAACAACCATGGCAATAATGACCGCGAAAACCGGCGCAATGAGGACGATCGCGGCCACAGCAACCATAACGCTTAGTGCAATGATGGCAACAGTGCAAATAATGATCATCCTAGGCGCGACGACCGCGACAACACGCGCGATGACCGCGACAACCGGCTCGACGGCAGTGACAATTGATGTCACACCCCTATTCCAAAAAATAGATAGTGTGGTACGGATCGCCTCGGGAGAGGGTTAACGAAGTAATCCCTCATAGCATCACACATACAAACATACGTGATTTGCAAAGTTGCCCTAATTAAGTCTTGAATTACAACTTGAGTTTCAAATAGAAGATACAATAGGATCTGAAATTTAAGTTACATAACCATGATCTTCATTCGGATTAAAGTGCAGAAGCGATTATATAACACGGTAATAGATAGATAACTTAAGTAAACCATGCTGGCCTAGGTCATGGCTCACTCATCATGGGTCGGAGAGCTTGGAACCCATTCAATGGTCCACTCTTTGGGCTCTTCTCTGTCCCACACGACCTTACCACATCAATCACAATACCCGGCCTGCGGGAAACCTGAAAATACACATGTAGTGGCAAAGCCTGAGTATCTAACATACTCCGCAAGTCTTACCCGTGAAATTGGCCATCTAAGACTGAGTCCTAGATGCATGGGGCTGTCTGGGTGATATTTGCATAAAAAACAGCACCAATTTACTTATGTTTGCATCTTGACATTTAGCCATATTAATAGGGTTGTTGCATAAATATAGCTAAGCAATACAAGAGTTGCAATACATATAATTGATCAATAAAAACAGCGAGTATCCAACATAACTAAACATTGCAATCTGCTCGAATCAAGTGGTACTCATTAAACGAGAGGAACAGCGATAATTATCGAATTACATCCTGCAGGGAAAACCCAAGCACACGACATATGCATCATTTAAGAACACGTATGGCCACCGTTCGCGAGTTCATCATGAAGTTAGACACGGAGAAACCGACCCCAAGTACACGTCCCCCTTGCGACCCCGTTCAACAACGTGCCCAAGTCTTAACCCATGTACTCTCCAATGGTCCTCAAACCCGTTCAACCACCGTCCATACACATCACCTCTGAGTCGGTGAGATATCCAACCCACTTTATAACTCACAAGCTACGTAGGTTTACCAATCTCCATAAGAAAGGTATGCACTTGGTACACAACTCAAACCTTGTTCACGGAGTTACAATGGAAGGTTCTCAAATTTTACCAAATTTTTCACATTCAAGTGTAACATGAATAATGGGTAGTGTCCAGCCCTACCGATGATTCCAAAACCTAAGCATAGCGTTGCTAACGTTAGGTTGACTCACATCGACTACATAGGACATATATGGGGATATGCAAGTGGAGTTTCCAAACAATTCCTATATAACGTAAATGCACATCCAACATCTTTAATATAGTGATAAAAGAAAGACTTTGAAAATAATACGAATGCACCGGAGCTTGCCTTGAGAGTGATCAAAGTTAGTAGCTTCACAGGAGTTAAGATCGGCAACGGCCTCTTCCGGGAGGATCACGGGGAAATGTTGATTTCTCAGTTCCCAATTGTTGATTAGCTTCTAATAGTTTATTACAGTAGTAAGTTTAATTTATTTAATACTACTTGTAAGTCTACTACCCACATTGCCCGTAAAATATGTTGGGACGCAGCAACGTGCCAAAACCAGCCAGGCAGCAGCACAGCACGAAACGCGGAAGCAGAATTAAAACACGCACCGGAATTGACGCGTAACGGTGCGTCAAACGGATGGCGTGCTGACTGTTTCCTACTCGGCTGTCACGCGGGCCTTGGGCTGTCCGTCTCGCGGACCACTCCTGTCGATCGATCGCCATATAGGCGGTCCCTATATATATATCATCAACCTCCACTACTCCAGGGAGAAACTATGAATAAGTTGGCTCTGTGTGAGTTTGCACGAGAAGCCATCATCAATATATTGATAATACGAGAGAATAAAGTATCTTGTAGAGCTGGTGGCTTGACTCTGTTAATTGAAAGCTCTACAATAGTGTATGCCAAACCTACTGCTGCCCACAAAATCTGTGTAGGCAACCTATATAAAAGGTAGCCTATTCTGCTTCTGCATATATGCAACATACATCCACCTTGCTTCCAAAAACATGTGCTCGCATGCGCCAATTGCGAATCTCCTTCAAATCAGTTTGGCTTCGGAGGCATCAAGAATGGACAAATCCGTGCATGATCCATTTCTAGGTCGGAGCCGCTGTAACTGGTCGGGTGAGACATTGTTTACCTATCACGGTGAGTTTCTACTTTTGCGAGGTAGTCATCACGCAGATCTCAGAGAAGCAGAACCAAGTGCTGCTGGGACAAAGATTGAGAGACGGAAAGGACGGAGGCGGCACGATGGGCTGACAAATTAACCCAGAAGTTGGAATCAGTGAAGGCTCAGGACCGGTTAACCACCAGTAACCCAACAGCCACATGTGCCGTATACTCTTCACAGCACCAAAGACTAATCGGTGCTGGCAGAATCACTGATTACCGTAGTAACAAATTCCATTTCAGCTATAGACATAAACGAGTATATATACTGGCCAGGATTCTAAACTGCCCAGGGAAGAATTAATACAAGGAGGGTTTGTACTCCTCCTGTCCAACTAAATATGAGGATTTCTAGTCCAAATCTTTTGTCCAAAAAATATAATCAATTCTCAGCAGACCCAAGTACCCAACACACCTCTGTCCCGCCGCCAACAACCATCAAGCCAGCTAGAGCTTGATGATCATGGTCAGGGAAGGCGAAGGGGCGACAATCATATTTTATGTGCGCTCCTAGTATAGCCCCAAACCAGAAATCCTCTAACCGGCCACAACGAAGGCCGATGGTGAGAGGTAGGCCAGGACGGAGGCCGACGGTACTCTGTTTATGTCATCTTTAATAAGTACATAGGTTGAGTCTGATCTTTTGATGAGAGGGGATAACGTTGATTTCAACTAGAGAGACGTTCACGGCCCAACTACAACCAGCATCGTGGAGCAACTCTCTTGTGGAGTTGGAGCTCTTTGTGAGGGTGTTTGGCTGCAAGCTTGCTCCAGCTCCAAAAAACAGAAGTTTCAAGATGAATTACCATTGTTACCCCTAACTCATGCCCACATGTCATCCTCTTTATCTTTTCTTTTATTTTTTTTTCAACATTATCAATGTCGAGCTCGATGGTGTGCAGCGGTGCGATGTCATTCGGCGATGTCGATCTCAGGCAGCGAGGTCAAGCGAGTGACAGGAAGTCGGGGATCTGGTGGCCGGGTCGGACGACATCGACCTACGGGACGCGGGCCAGGGCAGGTGATGACTGGGGGAGGCAGGCATTGGGGTGATGACTTTGGCGACTGGGGCGGCGGCGCCCTGCGGGAGGCAGACCCGGGGAGGCCGGCGCTGGGGCAGCGGCGCCCTACAAAGGCAGTCGGGCGGCGGCACCCTACAGGAGGTGGCTCGAGAGACGAAGGAACGGGAGAGAGAAGAGAAATAAGAAGCGAACCGTTTTTGTGTAATGGATGCCAATTGCAGGTAATTTCCCCACAATTCCGCGCCCACCTCTGTTTTTCACACCCAAGGAGTAGCAAAAGAGGTCCTCTATAAAAATGAACTAGAGCTCCTTAAAATCTTGAGAGTTGGCTGCTCTTAAGAGTTGTTGTGGAGTTTTGGTGTTTGGATGGATTTAGCTAGCTTCTGGCTGGAGTTCTGCTCCAGAGCCCTTCCAAACACGTCCTTATGCGGTAGTGGTCCTGGTGGCGGATAATTCGCAAATGTATACAGAACTTCGTGTTAGCTGTACTAGTCTATCAACATGTGCTCCTGCACGGGCTAGCTATCAATTATTATAGAAATGTGTATAAGTAATATTTTATATTAGTATAATATAAATATTGAGAAACTATGTATTAAACTCTTTTTTAAAAAAAATAGTAACATATATCTCTCAAATTCGACATGCACGCATTGACAACGCACGACGACTGTGTTGGACCTGGAATTAGCACTAGCCGGGTGTGTTTGTATGGGGTGGAGGCTGTACAGGAGGCATCTCTTGAGTCTCTTGAGTGGTAAGGGGTGGTAATTGTCATCCCCATGTCACCGTACAACTACCTGAACGATAACAGAACCACCTTCGTCCATTTCGGTAGAGAGAAAGCAGTTGCATTCCCTGTAGAACCTGAACTATATATATGCGCGTCAGCGCACTCATCTACCATTTTTGGTTCAGAGTCAACAATAACGTAATCCATTTATATTCTTAGGCGAAAGTAAAAACATGTTCTTCCTTTTCTAAACCACAAAATCATACCCAGCGTGTGCCAAACTTTCGGTCCTATAATTCCTCTTGTGTTGCTCTTAGAAGTACTAGAGTGCCTCATTCTCTAAAAACAATAGCAAGGTTTGGTTTCCGTATGACACTAATGTGGAGCTACACGAGAAAACTGATTCCATCTTCCATTCCAGTGTGAGGCATTGATAAGGGAGCAGCTACTCACGCAAATTAATTCTCCGATGATCAGTGTGCAATATAAATCAGCAACCACTAGTATTCTATGATCCACGCGTGTCAATGATTCCAAACAGCAATGCGCAGCGTGCTATACACTAGACCCCAGGTTTGGCATGTGTTGAACGACGGTGGCAGACGCCTCGATTGGAGATCAAGGACTAGGCGGAGCGGGATCGATTATAAAAGTTTGCAGCAGATTCCTTGGTGGTGCACTTGGCTTTGGCAAGAACTTGTGATTCGGGTGAAGGGGACAAATGAGAAGTTCCCTCAGATTGATCGTTAAGAACTGTCTTCTCAATTACTATATGCTGTTGACCCATATAATTTAACTAGTCTGCCACCCTAATTAATTACTGTAGTCTAGACTAGTTAGCCACATTATCAGCTTAAGATTGATGTCGAGTACAATTTGATCATGACTTCACACATATGTATTTGAAACTGATATGTTTTTTACTCAAACCTCGCCCATTATCTAAAAAAATTGTGGTTAAGTGGAGTCACGGTTGTTCTAGAAAGAGGTACGGTGGAATCTCTCATTTGGATAGAAAACACAAGGCGACCCAGCTATTATATTATGTTCTATCTTGGTTGTATCATGGTCATAAATAAAGATGATGCTATTAGATAGTCGACTGTCTCATCTGATTCCTCTACTCATACTCATGTACTTGAGCTACGGAGCACATATGTACTACTGGAACATATGTCCCCTGGGTCTGAGTAACTGGCCGGCAATAAATCTTATTGTCTGAGATAAAGCATGCATTATCAGCAGTGGTTGTGTTTGTCTGACTGACCCCTCCGTGTTGGATCAAACGTATATGGCACGGGAAACAGATCATTATCTGTCTCAGATGATAGTGCAAAGTAGTGCAAATGCTTTACTAGTTCATCTATGCTAGAAAACTTGTCAATGGAATCTGAGATGACCTCAAATAATGTATCACCTTTAACATCATCTTGGCGCGCAAGTGAGGAACAAATTGTATGTTATCAAAATTGAAAAGTTCATATGACTAGTGCTCTAGGCTCTTTTTGGCAATCCACCGCTTTTCTAGACACAGTGCGCACCGCCATGCTAATAAAAGAACTGTAGGCTTTTTTGGTTCGACTGTCAGTTCCTCTGCATGGCTACAGATTCATTTCCCTCTGTCAGAACACGTTATATGATATATTCCCAGTGCGAGTTTTATAAGGGATTACTCTGCCACATAGGTAAAACTGATTATATTGCACAAAATTTATGAGAGAGAAGTGTTTTAGGTTTCATGGGGATCAAAACTTGGTATACACCGTGCAGAATTTTTTTCATCATTTCCTCCGCTTGTAGTTGTAGCAGTTATAGTAACAAAATAACAAGATTGTACTGATAGAGTTTGCGTTTTACCTCTACACATTCATCAACTCTCAACGGTCACTTAGATTAAACATTTAAATGATACACTAACATAAAACATTGAAATTAAAAAAATGGATTGAAAGGTCTAGTTCCGTTCATTAACTTCAAAATTGTGCGATGACATGGCACTCTTAAAATCATGCAATGAAACCTTGCGTTGAGATAGCGTAAACAAACATTATAGAGATCAGGGACGCCGCATCAGATGCCACTGTCATTTTCATTTTTGTTTCCTGTGCCATAATGCACCTAGTGCTTCATGACTTTCGATGCACAGGCGTCGATTTATATTTGAGGAAATGAAACGCAATGATCCAGACCCTCTGCCTCAAGCTTCTTCACTCTCTTTGTGCCACCAACCGCTCAGGCAGCGCTAGAAACGATGGATGCACCTCCAAGCAGTACCTTGATCGGAGGCTTCCTTTCGAAGAAGGCTTACCAGCCACCATCATGGGCAACACACCTCGAACCTATTCCTTCTGATGCCTTCTCCCTTGGCCACGTAAGTTCATCTATCTCCTAGGTGTCGTGCTGATCCGTCTGATGGCTTTATGGGCTTATTATGTCGAAATATATTGATTTCAAATTGTTGCTATCATATATGAAAATAACATTTAGTACGAGTAACATATGCAACTGAGCTGAATACATTTTTTTTATGAAACAGTTCCCAACACCAATTCATAAGTGGAGTCTTCCCAATCTGCCGGAAGGGACGGAAGTATGGATAAAAGTGCGGGAAAAAGAACAAGACCATCGTGCTCAATCTTAAGTTTTCCATTTCAATAATTTGATCTAAGAATAAATCAGTTAAATTCAATGGTTGTTGTTAATAAACTTATTTATGATTTTGATATATGGGAGGCTTTGCTGAATTTGTAGCGAGATGATCTATCCGGCATGCAGTTGAGCGGAAACAAGGTGCGGAAGCTTCAGTTTCTGATGGCAGATGCCGTTCGGCAGGGTGCGGACTGCATTATCACCCTTGGTGGTGTGCAGAGCAGCCATTGCCGTGCGTCGGCAGTGGCTGCTAAATATCTCAATCTTGATTGCTACCTAATACTTCGTACCAACAAGGTACGTTATTGTGGTCCTGGACTGAAGTAGATAAGTGAGGTGATGACATACATAGCATCGGTTTGTGCGGATTTTCAGCTTTTAGTGGACAAGGATCCCGGTTTGGTGGGCAATCTACTAGTGGAGAGACTGGTGGGAGCACAAATTGATCTTGTTACAGAAGAAGAGTTTAATGAAATTGGCAGCGAGGTACTTAATATGTTATTTTGAAATACATTTTGATTTCGTGACAACTGTACAGTATGGTACATATATATATCGGCAGATCATTGACAATCTCATTAATTAAAGTCTAGGGAAGTATACAAAAACAAGTATAAATGAACAAAAAAGCGTTTACTCAGAAAACCTCAGAAAAAAGTTTAAAATATAAGCATTCTTTGTATATAGGCTTTCTGATTTGCTGAAAAAAGGCTACAGCAAGAAGGGCGGACGCCATATGTGATTCCTGCTGGTGGATCAAATTCACTGGGAACATGGTAATGAAGTGTGCTCCGTGCTTACGATATATTCACTCCATCCAAGTCATCCTGGTGGGTTTTTTTTTGTATCTAGGTTCAGAGAATATTCAATGAACCTGGTAATTAGCCAGAATGACAAGTAATTTGGGACGCGACTAATCTATATTTACCTATTGTACTTAGTGCAGGGTTTGGGGCTACAATTAATGGGTTGGCAGCATTTGTTTGTCCATCTAAAAAGTAGAGTGTTTTCAAAGGGTTTTTTATAACATAGTAAGGGAAAGATCTGATATATTAGTAATTTGCGGTCATATCTATACTGAAATGAATTAAGCACGGATTTGTTTGGATAAGTTTTAGTTTCTTTAACTTCTTATATTTTAGAGACAGTTTGTACAAACTGGTTTCTAAAAGAACTGGATAGAGATGTTCAAGATCCTGGTTTGTAAGAAAAATATATAATCTAACTTTTTGTAAGTAATGGCTTTATTTAACTCTGGTGACCCGACTTCTTGTTTTAACTAGTGAAGACATCGACCCGTTGAAACCAATTTTAGGGTCTATTTGGCACGGCTTATGGAACTTCTTATTGAACTACTTATGCTCAATAAGCACTTTAACGTGCCAAACAACAAAATACGAGAACTTCTTATGGGGTATAAGCATCTATAAGCACTTTGCAATTTTATATTAGCATAACCACTTTAGGAAAAGTAGCAAAGCATAGCTTATAGTGCTTATGGCTGAGAATAAGTAGTTTTGATAGATAAGCATAAGCTGTTTCGCCAAACGGGTTCATTATGCTACAATAAGCACTATAAGCAGTTTTGACAAAATATGCACTATAAGCACTTTTTGCATATATAAGTCATGCCAAATGCACCCTTAGTATTTGAAATCTAGTTCAAAGAAATCCTAATAGGTCCTATTTCAAAGGAATCCTAATATGTCGAATAGTTAATGGAATGTAGTATTATATGTCAAATACTTGGTGAAACTAAAATATCTGGAAATGTGCCAAGTGGATATATATAATACAAAATGACGTGCGGAAATTTATTTATTTATACCAACATGTATATACTACAATCTGATGCTTCAAAATGTAACTAGGGGATATATTGAAGCAATAAAGGAGATAGAACATCAGGTGCAACAATCAGCTGATATTGAGTTTGATGATATCGTTGTTGCATCTGGCAGGTATTTCATCTAGACCTACTAATTTTAGGGTTATTTTTTAATTAATATTTTTTGAACTGTGTAGACCTTAAAATTTATAATATTATCGCTAATTCATTACAGTGGTGAAACCATCGCTGGTCTTGCTTTAGGTTGCAGATTTAGCAGCTTGAATGCAAAAGTACGATTTTGATTGTTTGCTATGTTATCTTTCTCAATTTTCTGGACCAACTAATCATCCACTTAAATGTATGCTAGGTGCACGCATTCTCTATTTGGAATGATCCCGGATACTTGTATGCCTATGTGCAAGAGCTGATAGACGGACTTCAATCTGGTTTGAATGCACATGACATAGTCAATATCGAAAATGCAAGTATATACTTCGAGATTTCTTCTAGTGTTATATTTTCTAATGAATCTCTATTTGGTTCCTTGGCGTACCAAATTAGTTGTTGTGCAACCCTATGTTAATATATAGTACTTTTATCATCGAACTCATCCCGTTCATATTTGACAGGCTAAAGGATTAGGTTATGCCAAAAATACTCCTGAGGAGCTAAGGTTTGTGAAAGATATAGCTGCAGAAACAGGCATTGTCCTTGATCCAGTCTCCAGGTGCATTATGTTTCCTTGTACAGTTTACATCGCGGTTACTACTTTGCTGCTGATTTTTCCCATTGCATATCATCATATGATACTTTAAAACGTAAAACATTTGAATATATAAACGTATGGGTATGGCACTTTAAATATGTTTTCTGATCTAACTGTAGCGGGAAGGCAGCACTTCGAATGCTTAAAGACATGGCTTGCAATCCCTCCAAATGGAAAGGGCGGAAAATTCTGTTCGTCCATACAGGTGGTCTTCTTGGATTGTACGATAAGGTTGACCAGCTATCCTGTTTAGCTGGAAACTGTCGCAGAATGGTGTTAGATTGAGGATTCGTTGATACTATCTAAAGAACAAATAATATTCTCATGATGGTTCAGTCTTGTAGGCACTTGAATCGACATGTTATGCAAAACTTTAGATTCGGATGCAGTAAAGGACATGCTGGAATAATAAATGAACGAATAAAAGACATCATTTTTTACTGTTACTTTGTAATAATATACTTATTTGAGCACCTCTACATTTTTTCTTCTTTTTGCGTATTACTCCTCTATTCTTGTTTTGATGACGTTAAGACAAATGAATTAGTTCATTTTTTAACTAAGATCCTTGTCCTAACGTCAACAATAAAATAATGGAGAGAGTATTAGGTAGTAAGCAATTTCTGTCTTTAAATGTGAACTATGTTACAACGACGTTCCTAGCTGTAGTGATTGTCAGGCCAGCTACACGGCAGTTGACAAAGCCCCAGAGCCAGATGGATATTAATTATGTTCCTAGAAGAGTAAACTAAGCCACGCATATTATCTGTTAGTAAGCATTATTATTTCTTCTATCAAAAGTGTCCGCACTATCAAGGTTTGTGCCCCCCCCCCCTCCCCACAAATGCAATTTAATTGTAAGCTTGTTGTTCACAGACTGCATTAATGGGCTTTTTATCTGGTACCAGTGGGGGAGTCAGGTTCAATCATAAGAAGAAGCTGGATAATTGCTATCTAAAATATTATAGGTTAAAAACTTAGATAACTGTCATGTTTTAGTACAGGTTAGTTCTTGATTCCAAGCAACGAGGATTCCTATAGTTAGCCCACCCAACCCCCTTTGGGTCTGCCCCTAATATATTACTACTTATCCAATAGAAGAAGCATTACACATACAATCAACAGATGACCGTTTGCATTCCAAATCGTATCAAACGGAACACTTGTAGCACTTGGACTTCAGTACAACTTATCAAGCTTAGAGCAACCCCGGCAGGGTAAATGACTTCGTGGTTTAAAACCTCGGAATATATACAACACCATCTTGCTCCAGCAGCTGCTTTAAATCGATGTGGCGCTGTAAAATTTTTTAGAGATTCTCTATATTTGCCTCCTCCTGTTGTGTGTTTCAAGCATGAACTGAGGTTCTGTATCAGGTGCTCTATCCCGAGTTTGCCTTGGCGGGAACAACTTTCTCTTCCCGCTCGTCCGTCGCGCCAAAGCTGCCAATGATGGGAGCTCACTGTCTGATCGCCGGAGCGTGGCCCACGGCTACCAGCCACCCTCACCCACTTCTGGCCGCCACCCCAGCCACATTGCATCGTCGTTCGAGGTCCTCCCCGCACCCTAAGTCGACGCGAGCCCCGTAGGCCGCGGCCCCTATCCCCAAGTCGATGCGACGCCTGGCTCGCCTCCTCGCTAGGTCGCTGTCGAGCTGCACGTTCCACCAACACTCGTAGGCGGTGATCCTCCCTCGCGCGCCCGACCAAGCAAGGCGGAGCATGCTCACCACGTGCGGCTCCTCCTACGAACCCAACGCTGTCGATAGCGCGACCATGGCTAACGACCTCCAGGTGTTTGACAGAATGCCTCAAAGCTATTTTTTTCCCTGTTTGTGTTTTATTTGTGTCCTGGTCGTCATCAATTGCATGGGTGAAGATGTGTCATGATCCCTCTTCTGTGGCAACTCCATAGGAGATAGATGTATTCATGTTTGTTTCAGCTTATTTGAAATAAATATTTGTTTGAATTCGAATTTGAATTGATTTGCATTACAAAATGTTAGACTTCAGAATATGGTTCCATTTTATGTGTTTGAAATGTTCTAATTTAATTTAAACATTTCTTGATTTAAAATGCAGAGTATATGCGCATAGAGAGAAGAGAATTGGAGGAAAGTCAATTATAAAGCACCAACTTTAGAGTAGCTGCTGCAGCACATCACTTGGAATCCTTAAAAATGAGTTTTACAGGATCTCTAAAACTGGGTATAGAGTACCAGTTTTAGGGTAACTGCTGAGTAGCTGTGCAACTACAGCCCTGCTGCTACCTAACAATTACCCATATAGTGAAAAGTGAATATATATTATATATTATATACCTGACTACAGAAATATTATCTCTGGTTATTGAGAAAATTGATCATCAAACTTGGTATTGTTCATCACATGATAGTCCGACCAGTTTAATTGATCGTATTGTTAGAATACTTGTGGTCCGTCGCATTATAACAAAATAATATTGTAACATAATACTGGTCCTATATACTCCCTCCCTTACTAAATTGTTGTCGTCATTGACCTTTTTTGAAACGTTTGACCATTCGTCTTATTCAAAAAATTTCTTCAAATACAAAAAGTTATATGCTATATTTCAAGTTTCTTTAGTAATAAAACATATTGCAAGAAAATATATAATATTTGTTAAACTTTTTTTGAAAAATGGTCAAACGTAACAAAAAAATCAACGACGACAACAATTTAGTAAGGGAGTAGTACTATTGTAACAATATATTCAATGCGTTCATTTTGCTTTTTATTATTTATAAGTTTTTATTTATTTTTAAATTTGTAAACCTCTGATGGAACTGATAGCGTACTATGTACGGAGGCACCGAGCCACCACCACGATATAAAAAGGAGAACCCGTACCGATCTCGAATTCGCGCATCACCGCCGCCACCACGAGTCATCAACCGTCGAGATGGCTGGAACCCGCCACTGCATCCGCATCGGCACCGGCCACCTCTTCGCCGACCCTCACCAACACCACCTCTCGCTACCGAGCCACCGGGTAGATCTAGTAGAGGCAACAAAGATTTGGGCTTTCGAATCAAGGACGGAGAACTGCGAAACCACGAGATCCAACCACGACCCTAGGGTTGAACCCTAACCCTACTGTTTTCCCCACCGATCGAGCACATGGGCAGATCCGAGGACTTACCTCGGATTTTGACGCAACGAGATCTGTCCCCGACGGCAGATCTCGGGCGCCGGTCACAAGGACCTTCGACGGTGGCGCACCTGCCTCTCGGCAGCTGCGCGCGGCGGCGAAGGCCCTCGCGACGATTCGCTACTATTCGCATACACGCCCATACGTGCACGCAAAATCCTCCATCTGCAGGCCGGCGGCCTGCTTGGGCTGTAGCCCGGCAGCTAGCGGCCGGGCCTCGCTTCCGGCCTAGTACGCCACGCCACTTGGCCCTGCTGCGCTAATGGGCTTAAAGCCCAGCAGCCAGCGGCTAGGCCGCCAAGCTGGCCTAGCACGATGCGCCACCCCCACGCCTACCGGCTCATCACGGCCGTCCGTCGCGATCGACGGTCGAGCGTGCAAGTCGCTGGAACAAAACCGCCGGAGCACGTCCCCAGAACCTTAGCTCTCACTCACTCCTGCTCCCGCATCCTCTAACGCACCGCACGAACGACGGCGGTGCGGTGCCTTACTCGCACGGCTGGTGGTGTCCATTGACGAGGGTGGCGCCGCCAGGTCGAGCCGCGCGCGCTCCACCTGCTCTCTGCTACTCCTCTTCCTTCCCTCTTTTTCTTACTCCCACACACCACGCGAATGCTCGCCGGTGTGGCTGCTCTGCCCTGCGTGTCACCTAAAGGCTGCCGACGGTGAGAGGCTCCAGCCGACGCGCGGCCGCAGCTGTTAGTTCCCTCTATTCTCTCTGCTTTTCCTCCTCTCTACGCCCCACGTGTGCCGTCGCGTTACACCCCACGGTGAGGCGTGCCGGAGCGGCGCCGCCGGCGAGCAAGTAGAAGAAAAGGTTCTGTTGGGGCGCCGTCACGAGGACCTTCACCACCGCACGCATCTGCCGAGAGGCGGGTGCATCGCAATCGAAGGTCCTTGTGACCGGCGTCCGAGATCCGACATCATGGACTGTTACTGTGGTGTCAAAATCCGAGGTAAGTCCTCGGATCTGCCTTTGTGCTCGATCGGAGGGGAAAACGGTGGGGTTAGGGTTAAACCCTATGGTTAAGGTTGGATCTATGGTTTCACGAGTTCTCTGTTCCTTGATTCGAAAACCCGAATCTCTGTTGCCTCTACGAGATCTACCCTAGGGTGGCTCTGGTACCTTTGTTAACACCAAATCGGGGGTCCTAGGTAGCATCTAGCAAGGCATGTCTGTTCTAGGGTACTCGGATCTGACCGAGAGAGAGAGAGAAAGGTTTAGTGACGTTACCGGAGATGTGGAACGCCGAGGTCGTTGAGGAAGAGGGAACCATCTCGGTGGCGAGGGCCGCCGTCGAAGGTCCTTATGTCAATGTGTTTGGTAGCACCACTTGACTGATTGTTGTGAGCATACATGACTCGCTGGCTCATTGTCGCAGTACAACTTCGAGTGGTTTCTTAATACTGTCAACCACTCTTAAACCGAGTATGAATTTCTTTAGCCGGTTGACCTGTCCTGTGGCCTCATAACAAGCTATAAATTCTGCATACATCGTGGACACTGCTGTAATAGTCTGTTTGGAGATTTCCTACGAAATAGCTCCTTCTACGGGGTGAACACGTATCCTGAAGTCAACTTCGTGTTATCTTTTGTAAAGTCTGAATCTGAATACCCCACAACTTGGAGTGTGTCTGCTCTTTGGTAACAACATGAGGCCTTTCGTGCCTCGCAAATACCGCAAGACTTTCTTTATCAATTTCCAGTGCTCGGTCTCGGATTACTCTAGAATCTACCAAGCAACCTGGTGACAAAATCCAAGTCTGGTTCTGTGCACACTTGCGCATACTGCAAGCTTTCCACAGCCGAAGCATATGGTTTTGTCTTCGTCCCATCAACCTTATGTTTATTTTTGGGTTTCGCCAATCCCAAAATTCTCTCCCTTGGCTATAAGCACGGGTGTGGCTTTGCACTTGTGCATGTTGAATTTCTTCAACACTTTCTCTATATATGTCTTCCGGGACAGTCTTAATGCGTATTTCTTCCTATCTCGGTGAATCTCTATGCCCAAAACATACGAGGCTTCACCAAGATCTTTCATGTCAAAGTGTGAGGACATAAATTTCTTTGTCTCTTGCGGTAGACTGATATCACTACTCGCCGATAGTATATCATCTACATACAAGACTAGGAAAATAAATTTTCCATTCTTAAGCTTTACATAAATGCAATTGTCCTCGACATTTGCTTGACAACCGTGTTTCTTTATTGTGCCATCAAACTTCAAGTACCACTGTGTTGAAGCTTGCTTTAATCCATAAATGGATCTCTTTAAACGACATCCCATCTTCTCCTTTCCTTCAATGACAAAACCTTTCGGTTGAGCCATGTAAACTCTTTCTTCTAGATCCCCATTCAGGAAGGCCGTTTTGACATCCATTTGATGCAACTCTAAATCAAAATGCGCTACGAGAGCCCTTATGATTCGAGAAAGAATCTTTAAAAGAGACTAGAGAAAAGGTCTCATTGTAGTCAATTCCTTCTCTCTGTGTGAAACCCTTCACCACAAGGCATGCCTTAAACTTTTCTATATTCCCTCTAGAGTCATATTTGGTCTTGTAGACCCATTTACAACATATTGTTTTCGCTCCGTTGGGAATTTCTGCTAGGTCCCAAACATCGCTGAGACTCATAAATCTCATTTCATCTTTCACGGCCTCCGACCATTAAGATGAGTAAGCACTCCTTATGGCTTCTTCATATGAGGTGGGATCATCCTCCATATGAAATTCTTTTGTATTATACAATACATAGTCACTCCTTATAGAAGGCTTTCGATTCTCTTAGGTCTGCTAGGACTTTCATAAGCTGGCACAATCTCCGGTTGGGGCACATGAGGAGCCTCCTCATACGGTACGTCATCATACTGTTGGAGGCTGCTACAGCTCCCCCTCATCTATGGCGACAGCCTCTGCGGGATCCCGACAAACAGGTTCCTCATTTATGACGTGTGGAGTGACAACTGGTGCTCGCACTGCAATGTCACGCATCACATGCGCAGCATCAACAGGTAGTGCGAAGAAAGGCTATTGACTCATAAAATCGGGTGCGTATACCCGTTTCTCCTCAAGATCAATTTCTCGAGCTACCATGCTCCTCCCGATCATATCATCCTCCAAGAAGACGGCATGTCTGGTTTCTACAAACTATGTATATCTATCGGGACGAGTAGGAAACAATATCCCTTGGACTTTTCTAGATAGCCAATAAAATGGCAGCTAATTGTCCTGGGGTCCAACTTCTCGAGATCTTGGCCTCTGCCGGACCCCCCCCCACACACGGAGGTGAGCTAGCGAAGGCCCTCTACTAGTCCATAACTCATACGGTGTTTTGGGCACGCGACTTTGTTGGAACTCTGTTGAGAATATGAATGGCGGTTTTTAAAGCCTCCATCCATAAACTCAATGGGAGTGTAGAGTAGCTCATCATGCTACGAACCATATCCATCAAGGTACGGTTACGCCTATCTACCACTCCGTTCTGTTGTGGCTCGCTCGTTGTAGAATGCTGAGCGACAATGCCATTCTCTTGTAGGAACGTAGCAAAAGGTCCTGGGACTTGTCCTCCACGGTCGGATCTTACAATCTTAATATTTAAATCATGCTGATTTTCTACTTCTGCTTTAAATATCTTAAATTTATCTAGTGCCTACGATCGCTCTTTGATTCTATAAATATAAAAAAAACAGGAGTAATCGCTATGAATATTATGAACGAGTCATAACCATACACACTCTTCACAGGAAAAAGTCCACAAATATACTGTGTGGATTATCCGTAAAATTCTCGTGCTTCGTTTTGCGTCTTTCTTTATCTTCTTAACGAATTTTCCTTTAATGCAATCAATGCATTGTTCTAATTCTGAAAACTCTAACGTTGGAAGAATCTCATTCTTCACAAGTCTCTCAATTCTCCCCCTCGAAATATGGCCTAAATGACAATGCCATAATTTCGATGAGACGAGTTGAGTTCTCTTTCTTTTCTTGCTCTTTTTAGATGACGAGGGCACATCATCATTCGTATCATGCAAGTTATCATTCGCATCTTTCAAATCATCGGTTGCATCGTGTATCGCATTGACATCATCACCAAGTGACAATAAATAGAGCTTATCCGGTAAAGACGCATAACCAATGCAATCATTATTAAACCATAGTTCACATTTGCCATTTCCGAAATGGCAACCACCACCATCCATGTCCAAACGCGATACACTAATCAAATTTCTTTGCAACAAAGGTAGATAAAAAAACATCTAAGCCTAAGAATGAAGCCATCTCTAAGCTCTAGGTGAAGATCTCCCACAGCTTCTACATTGTCTACAACTCCATTTGCGACTCTAATGGTACCTTTGTTTCTTGTTGTTTCCCTCCTCGTTCTGAAATCCTGTAATTGCAACATGAATAGCCGCTCCAGAATCAATCCACCAAGTGGATCTAGCATAATCAATATACAAGGATTCATTTATAAAAGTGATCATGTTTTCACCTTGCTTTCGTTGAGCATCATCTTCGACCAGTCTGGGCAATCCTTCTTGTAGTTCCCTTTCTTCCCACGAGTGCATGCATTCATCCTTTTCAAGCGTGCGCTTGCCCAGCTATGGCTAATGCCTTGGACCCTTGACTCTTGCATTGATGGAGGGGTACTTAGGGCCTTTGCCCTTGTTGTCTTTGACATGGTTGAGGGGATAGCCACCATACTGATTCTTGATTTTGTCCTCCTCTTGAATGGAATTGGCTATGAGCTCGTCAAGAGTCCAATCATTCTCCTTCATATTGTAGTTCCCAACAAAATTATCAAACTGTTTGGGTAAAGAGAGCAACCCAAAGAGAGCAACACAAAGTGATAAACTGCTACAACACTTTGTGTTGCTCTCTTTACCAAGCAGATTGATAATCTTGTTGAGAACTACAATATGAAGAAGAACGATTGGACTCTTGACCAACTCATAGCCAATTGCATTCGGGAGGAGGACAGAATCAAGAATCAGCATGGTGGCTATCCTCTCAACCATGTGAAAGACAACAACGGCAAAGGCCCTAAGTACCCCTCCATCAATGCAAGAGTCAAGGGTCCAAGGCATCAGCCACAGCTGGACAAGCCCACGGTTGAAACGATGAATGCATGCACTTGTGGGAAGAAAGAGCATTACAAAAAGGATTGCCCGGACCGGTTGAAGATGATGCTCAACGGAAGCAAGGTGAGAACATGATCACTTTTGTAAATGAATCCTTGTATATTGATTATGCTAGATCCACTTGGTGGATTGATTCTGGAGCGGCTATTCATGTTGCAATTACAGGATTTCGAACGAGGAGGGAAACGACAAGAAACAAAGGTACCATTAGAGTCGCAAATGGAGTTGAAGCCAATGTAGAAGCTGTGAGAGATCTTCACCTAGACCTTAGAGATGACTTCATTCTTAGACTTAGAGATGTTTTTTATGTACCTTCGTTGCAAAGAAATTTGATTAGTGTACCACGTCTTGACATGGATGATTATGGTTGCCATTTTGGAAATGGCAAATATGAACTATGGTTTAATAATGATTGCATTGGATATGCGTCTTTACAAGATAAGCTGTATTTATTGTCACTTGGTGATGATGTGAATGCGATACGAGATGCAAATGATGATTTGCAAGATGCAAACGATAACTTACATGCTACGAATGATGATGTGCCCTCATCATCTAAAAAGAGCAAGAAAAGAAAGAGAACTCAAATCGTCTCATCAAAATTATGGCATTATTGTTTAAACCATATTTCGAGGGTGAGAATGGAGTGACTTGTGAAGAATGACATTCTTCCAACATTAAGAGTTATCGAAATTAGAACAATGCATTGATTGCATTAGAGGAAAATTCGTTAAGAAGATTAAGAAAGACGCAAAAAGAAGCACGAGAATTTTACGGATAATCCACACGGATATCCGTAGACCTTTTCTGTGAAGAGTGTGGATGGTTATGACTCGTTCATAACATTCACGGACGATTACTCCCGTTTTGGTTTTATTTATAGAATCAAAGACCGATCGGAGGCATTGGATAAATTTAAGATATTTAAAGCAGAAGTAGAAAATCAGCATGATTTAAAGATTAAGATTGTAAGATCCGACCGTGAAGGGGAGTACTACGGTCGCCGTACGCCTTAATGGAAAAGTCTCGGGACCTTTTGCTACGTTCCTACAAGAGAATGACATTGTCGCTCGGTATTCTACACCGGGCAAGCCACAACGAACGAGTGGCGAGAAAGGCGTAATCGTACCTTGATGGATATGGTTCGTAGCATGATGAGCTACTCTACACTCCCATTGAGTTTACGGGTGGAAGGCTTTAAAAACCGCCATTCATATTCCCAACAGAGTTCCAACAAAGTTGGTGCCCAAAACACCGTATGAGGTATGGACTGGTAGAGTGCCTTCGCTAGCTCACCTCCGCATGTGAGGGAGTCCGACAGAGGCCAAGATATTTAACCCGGATCTCGGGAAGTTAGACCCCAAGACAGTTAGCTATCATTTTATTGACTATCTAGAAAAGTTCACGAGATATCGTTTCTACTGCACTGACGGATATACAAAGTTTGTAGAAACCGGACATGCCGTCTTCGATATGATCGGGAGGAGCATGGTAGCTCGAGAAATTGATCTTGAGGAGAAGCGGGTATACGTACCCGATTTTATGAGTCAAGAGCCTTTCTTCTCACTACCTGTTAGCGATGCGCTTGTGATGCGTGACGTTACGGTGCCAGCACCTGTTGTCACTCCACACGTCATAAATAACGAACCTGTTCGTCCGGATCCCACGAGAGGTTGTCACCACGGATGAGGGGAGCTGCTGCAGCCTCCAACGGATGATGACGTACCGGATGAGGAGGCTCCTCATGAGCCCCAACCAGAGATTGTGCCAGCTGATGAAGGCCCTAGCAGACCTAAGATAATCGAAAGCCTGCTATAAGCGATGACTATGTATTGTATAATACAGAAGAATTTCATATGGAGGATGATCCTACCTCGTATGATGAAGCCATGAGGAGTGCTTACTCATCTTAATGGTCGGAGGCCGTGAAAGATGAAATGAGATCCGAGTCTCAACGATGTTTGGGACCTAGCAGAATTTCCCAACGAGCCAAAACAGTAGGTTGTAAATGGGTCTACAAGACCAAATATGACTATGGAGGAATATAGAAAAGTTTAAGGCATGCCTTGTGGTGAAGGGTTTCACACGAGAGAGAAGGAATTGACTACAATGAGACCTTTTCTCTAGTCTCTTTTCAAAATTCTTTCTGAATCATAAGGGCTCTCGTAGCGCATTTTGATTTAGAGTTGCATCAAATGGATGTCAAAACGGCCTTCTTGAATGGGGATCTAGAAGAAAGAGTTTACATGGCTCAACTGAAAGGTTTTCTCGTGGAATGAAAGGAGAAAATGGGATGCCATTTAAAGAGGTTCATTTATAGATTAACACAAGCTTCAAGAGAGTGGTACTTGAAGTCCGATGGCACAATAAAGAAACATGGCTTTCAAGAAAATGTTGAGGACAATTGCATTTATGTAAAGTTTAAGAATGAAAAATTTATTTTCCTAGTCTTGTATGTAGATGCTATACTATCGGCGAGTAGTGATATCGAGTCTACTGCAAGAGACAAAGAAATTTATGTCCTCACACTTTTACATGAAAGATCTTGGTGAAGCCTCGTATGTTTTGGGCATAGAGATTCACCGAGATAGGAAGAAATACGCATTGGGACTGTCCCAGAAGACATATATAGAGAAAGTGTTGAAGAAATTCAACACGCACAAGTGCAAAGCCACACCCGTGCCTATAGCCAAGGAATAGAATTTTGGGGATTAGCCAAAACCCAAAAATAAACATAAGGTTGATGGGATGAAGACAAAACCATATGCTTCGGTTGCAAGAAGCTTGCGGTATGAGCAAGTGTGCACACGACCAGACTTGGCTTTTGTCACCAGGTTGCTTGGTAGATTCCGGAGTAATCCAGGCCTAGAGCACTAGAAATTGATAAAGAAAGTCTTGCCGTATTTGCAAGGCACGAAAGGTCTCATGTTGGTATACCAAAGAGCAAACACACTCCAAGTTCGGGGTATTCGGATTCAGACTTTACAAAAGATAACACGAAGTCAACTTCAGGATACGTGTTCACCCTGGCAGGACCTATTTCGTGAAAAAGCTCCAAACAGACTATTACAGCAGGGTCCACAATGTATGCAGAATTTATAGCTTGTTATGAGGCCACGGGACAGGTCAACTGGCTAAAGAAATTCATACTCGGTTTCGAGTGGTTGACGATGTTGAGAAACCACTGAAGTTGTATCTGCGACTGCGACAATGAGCCCGTCGTCATGTATACTCACAACAATCAGTCAAGTGGTGCTACTAAACACATTGACATAAAGATTTATGTTGTGAAAGATAAAGTCCAAGATCATCAAACTAAAGTCTCGAGCATATCGGAGGAGAGAGAATGCTTGCGGATCCACTTACGAAAGGCCTTCCACCCGGTGTGTTCATGGAGCACGTAGCCGGCATGGGTTTGAGGGAAGCCTTATGATCTTGGACTCGGGGCCCAACAGATAACCTCTATCACTGAACGGAGATACATATAGTGGTTGTTGAATCTATCGGCGATTAGGTGTGACGATGAGACATGCTCTATGTGTTAATCCATGATGTGGTAGTATAGATACAGAAATGAGATATAGGGAGAGATTGTTAGTTACATCTCCACCGGCCCAACTCCTAGAACTGCGTCCTGATCGGGAGCGCCCAACGCTACATGGTTGGTGGGCCCTCTGTCACACTACAAAATATAAAAAGGAGGTGGAGGCCGGGCACACGGTACGAGGTTCACCGGGCCACCGATCACCCCACCGACAGTTCGAGAATCCTACCGATCTAGGGTTCACGTAGGAGTGACGAGAAGTCTCACCGCCGCCGCCACGGACGCCCTCCGGTTCGACTCCCTCCCTTCGAGTACCCTAGAACATACATGCCTTGCTAGATGCTACCTAGGACCCCTGATTTGCTGTTAACACAAAAGCCTCCTACGAGATAGTGCTCCGTCTATTGGAGAACACTTCCACGAAGCTGAGGTATATGGAACCTATGTACATCAAGTGCACCTTGGTACCAATATGGCTTGGGCACAGGCCACCTGTCATCCAGATATATTTTTTTCCTAAACGTAAGATGGTGCTGAATAAGAAAAATAGTCAAAGAACTGCAATGAGAAAACAGAATCATACCTGTTTTTCATTGTGCTCCCACCATCATCCATTTATATGCTTAGGGTTAAATCCTCTGTTGTCCAACATTGTTTCTTTCATTGTAAGTTCATGTACCAAGCGCTACACAATGAGAGCGAGAGAGAGGTGGGGGTGGCCATGTGTTACCTTTCTGAAGGTAGTGGTGAAGTAATCAATTCTGTTAAATTTTTTGAATCACACTCCGGTGTAAAAGTTCATGCCGAGAAAACTCCCCCCCCCCCTCACAAGTAATAAGAGGACCTCCAATCCCAGCCTTGAATAAGATAAAATAATCAAAAAACGAGTTACATGTAATTCTGTAGATGTATTAGGATAAACAGGACAACTTAAATAGATATATCTGTTTGTATTTTTTCATAACGGATACATCTATTTGTATTGAGTACCAAGTAAAGAAACAGTAAAGAGAAATTCACCATGATACCTTGTTGATCTTGCAATTGGACACCTTAAGATCTTTGCAATCAAGATTGCTATCCATATCTGGTTCGATCGTACCACTTGAGGCCATTAAAAGTCCATCTTCAACATCACGACCAATTGCTATTAATACTTCATTAAGACATTTGCAATTTCTTGAAAATATCATCTCAACAGATGTAAGGGCGGATAGGTTCAAAATTCTTCTCTAAACTGATAACAGCAATATTATAGTTTAGATCATGTATTTCCAATTTTCCACTGCCATGTTGCTTCGGTGGGAGGAACACCTCAATCTGCAATATCAGTGAGCATAGCTAACCATTATGTATTAACTTAAAAGAACAAGAGTAGTGTATGGATCACCAACCCTCAAGTCATTGTTGATATCATCATCATTATCACGATTTCTAACCAAGCTAGCTGAAGTCAGGATGACAGGGCGCTCACTGCCATGCCATTTTATAAGGTAGCCGGTACATGCAAAAGATCTCACAGGCCCTACACGTCATACATTTTGTCATTACGTAGTGGAAACCAAATATCGTATCAATGAAATGTAAGGAGCATACAACTGGAGAAATCACCACTGAACGATGTAACTGAGACAACACAGCGGTACATATTCCTCACAGCATTCTTTTTAACAATATCCCAGGCATGCTCCCAAATATCACCTCTTGGAGCACCATGATAATAATTTTTACTTCCAGGATACCCATCTACGTAGTTCACCAAAGTATTCTTCAAATCGATTACGTAATCGCCCATTGACTGGTTAATGAAACAATATCGGAATTTAAGTACAAAAGGAAGTGCGGTGGGGATATAAGTGACATTAGGCAACAACTTACATTCGAGCACAAGTGGTGGTGGCAAGGGATAGCCATTGAATTTTAGTCATCTAATTGTTTTCATAAACCCTGGTGCCAAAAATGTGATTCAAGTTAAGATTCTCAGGATAATACATCACATAAGATTCTGCCCAAATGATGGACAACATTATATTCAGAACAAAGCTTATCATGATTTTATTCATACCTCAAGGCTGTATGCATAATACATCTTTTGGCAATGAATACTCACGAAAGTGGAGTTCTTTAGGACTGCAGTAAAAACATTATAATTAGTAAGATAAACATAAGGAAAATACATAAATACATAGATAAACTAACTCAGCAATAAATGAATGTCACATATGAAACAGAAAGTCTAGGAGATCAAGGTTACAAATAATCAATAATCAGAAGGTCAAAAAGATTCTGATCTCATGCAATATCCATGTATTGAATTCAATTTTCATCAATGAGACGGGTCAACACTTAATAAGTATTTAAGCACACAAGTTTATCGATAGGAGATGTGGCATTGATGCAGGTATCCTTCAGGTTGAGGTGGGATGATTCAATTGCTTTCAATCGAAAAAACATAGTTTGAAAACTACAGAGGCTTCAATGCAGTTGATACAAATGAAATGGCACCTTAAACAACAAGAACGTGAAACTAGGGTTTGGAACAAACATAAGTAAGCTCACAATGGAAAGTATCGAAGACACACTTGAGTATCTGAAAATGCTCCAAACGTTTGTAAAGTGACTCCTGTGGTAAGAATGATGCCCGTTGCACATTCCCATCATGATGAAGATCAAGGATCATTCCGATAAACTGCTTATCTTGTATAACTGACCCTCCAAGTGCAGCCTAAAAAAATTCAAGAAAAAGTACATCCTAAAATAAAGCAAAGTTGTTGGGGAAATTACTGTGATACATCAAATTTCAGTAATGTCAAAACGTCAGACATGATACGTACATCTGTAATAACACATCCATCAGGAACAAAGGTGTTGGGGCATTGTTCATCGACAAACCCACGAACGGCCATCAAACTTCCTGCTTCGAACATATGTCCAAAAGCTCGTGTAAAAATCCAAGGATCAACAAGTGTTGCCTGACCATTGTGAAGTACAGATTTCACATCTTGAAGGCCAACGGATGTGACAATAGCAATATCTCTATCGTATAGGCCCAAGAAGCCATCTATGACTTTTTTGTCAGGAAGACACACTGCAATCTGTAGTAAAAAAAAAGCAATACATCAGTACAAAATGGTCACGATTAAGTCAAATAACCGAAACCAAATGAGGTAGCACATGAACCCTCAGTTTATCATCTTTATTTCTTTTGGAGTTGAATTGATCAACCAAACGTGCTGAAGTCACAAATCTTGTTAGCTGCATTAAAGTATCCCCACGTTGTAGAGGTATGCCTGAACATGAAAATAACATCTCATCTCCTGCACAAAAGTATTAAAATCATTAACAACTCACAGCCTAATTGAAAAAATGAAAACTTATATGCACATAGCAGCACCAGTAATCACCAACAAACAAAGAAAACGAGACAACAGTAGTAGGGCAAACAGATTGTTCACTCTGAAAGCCAAATGGCTTTTCAGCATAAGTGCTCTCCGAAACAACTCGATCAGGAAGTGGATAAAATATTTTTTCCTCTTCAGCACATCGACTATCCTCTGCAGCTGCCCATTGAGCCTGAAGCTTTTGATCTATTAATGAACATGATATGTCATAATGTGAGAGGAAAATATGTGTAAAAAGAAGAAAAAAAAAGGAAGAATAACAAATTCATTTTTAAATACTCACATTCTCTCATTTTTTCTATGACTATCAAACTTTGTTGAGCATTTTCGACTGCTCTGGTCTGAAGTTGAAGATGACTCACGCTTTTTCCATCTATTGATGGCTCTCTGCTCTCTACTCACACCTCCTGTGCAAGCAATACCCATCTGCATGAAATTTATTGAAGTCCTGAAGCAAAGTGAAATGCAGAAGCTTAGTAAAGAAATTAACACCTTGTTTTTAAGATCTCGCCTTACATCAACAGAAATAAAGCAATAACAACAACTTTTATTTAATCTCAAGCAAGCGAGTGTAGGCAACAGGAAACAAAACAACACAGTTACACCTTTTATTTAGTCTCTTGCGAGCTAGGGTAGGCAACAGGAAACAAAACAAAAAACGAAAAACAAAAACAACAACAACGCTTTTTAGTCTCAAGCAAGCTAGGGTAGGCCACAGGAAACAGAAAAGCGAAGTAATTTTCTGCCTTATATTTGCTATAACATATATATGGAGCTATAAAACATCAGCACAGTATTCACATGATTATGCGCATAGAGATGTAGAAAGGATGTGAAAATATCTACACGCAGCTCCTAAGAAGATTTAACAAAGTGGACGACACAAGATTCAAACATAGCAGGAGAGCAATCTGCAATAGAAGGCGGATCAAATGAGAAACCCCGTCGTTAACTACCCACATGGTTAGCAACAAAAGACGTCGTAATTGAAACAAGAGATAAAGAAAACCCTGCAATATATGTAGTCATGTAACTTACCGGTTATTTACAGATTGAAATAAAGCACAGAAGAAAATTGCTTCAGTGATTAGAGTAGAGATGGGGGCTAAAAATTGACCAACAAGCTCATGGGTTCTACGTGGATACACATATATGGAAAGATCATTCGCTTCAAGCCACGGCCTAATCACTCCAGCTAAATTTAATAGTAGAAAGCTCGATTCGAACAGCTCCGTGAGCAATCAATTGAGGAAATAAACTTACATCGCGGTATTGCCTCAAGTGATTCCGTACGCCAAGGAAAGAAGATGGCCCGAGTTAGCACAGGGAGAGAAAAGGAGACAGGCCTCGGACGGGATTCGTCGAGATCGGGAGCGGATATTGTTGGAGAGATGAAGCAGACTTGGGATTTTCTAGGGTTGACAGTCAAACGGGTTCCGGAATCCGGACTCAGGAGTCGGGGATCGGCCTCCGAAGCGACACGGGTGGAGGAGATGCGCGCAGCCCCCAACGACGGCGCGGCCTATCGAGCAAGCAAGCAGCAGCGGGAGAAGGAGCTTGTGCGGCGATGGTGTCCCCGGGAACAGGAGGCACGCGCGTGGCCAGGTATCGTGCCTTTTCACCAACGATGTAATACCTGGACTTCCTCTCAGAGTTAATAGCCCACCAAAGTCTTTAATTAGGCCCATTAGCAAGCTTTGACACAGACAAGCTCATCCTGTTTCCTGTATGTTTGTTGCTTCCATGGAGATAAAAAATTATGTGCTTGCCATAACATCGCCATATTACATGGTGCTAGTTGGCCTGCTCCTTGAGTCTTTAGCTTGTGGATATATGATGCTCGCTGACAGTTGTTGATTTACTTGTCCATTGTCCTTCTCATGGTCGCCCACTGCGACGCCTATCTTAAGAACCAAATTGGATTTCCATAAAAAAAAATGGAGGAACCAATCAATGGGAGATGGAGACTGGAGCAACCTTTAACAGTTTATAAACGCGGCTGCTACTAGCAAGGTTCATCCCATGTGGTGAGACTATATGAGAACTGTTGGGGATCTAGCGCGGAGTTCCCTTCACGCGGAGCACACGCTTCCGCCCTATAGTCCTTCACCCTGCTGAATGGGCCCGAGTGCCTTGCCTTTCCTTGACCACTAACGATAACTAGCTAAGTGATATGCAGGTAACTCGGCGGAGCAAAGGTTGGGCGATGGTGCAGAGCACCAGAGTCGACAGCGTGACGCGAAGCGAGGCGTGAGACCAACGGTGAAGCGGCCGGGCCGAGCTGGCCCCTAGGCGAAGAGCAGAAGCCCGGGGATGCATCGCCCCGCAGTGCTCTCCGGCCTGGCGGCAGCCAAGCCACCGATCACGCGCGTCTAGTGCAATGTCCAGATTGCCCTCGGGAGTTACCCTCTTTCAATAGGATCGAGGGTATCGGGTAGGGGTAGAATGATCATGTAAAGTTGGGGTTCCCCATGACTATAAAGGGAGACCGAGAGTCACCTGTAAACACATATGTAATCCTTGAGTTAACGTCGTTTATACTAGGGTTGTTATCTCGCCACCCGTTTCTTTATACCTCGCATATCTAGTTACTTGTGTTCCGTGTGCTAAACGAGTTCTTACCTCACAGCTTAGTACACCAACATTAGCGCCCACCGTGCATGAGCTCAAAGTCCAAACTCACCATGACCAGATCCACAAGAACCACGGGAGCAGCTCAACTGTTTCAAGAGCCAGCTTCACCGCGTGGTCGAAGCCGGAACCACTCCAAGCTCGCGACCAGAAACCAGCCGTAAGTGGCGCAACATCAAAAGCAAGTCAAAGCATGGTGCACCAGTTGATTGAAGAAAAGCGTAACAAGAAAGAATTATCAAGCAAAGTAAAGCGCTTGCTAGCAACGACAAAGCAAAGCAACAGGCGCATAAGGGCAAAGAGCACGAAGCACAAAGGTTCGTCGGCACGATTTCAAGTGCCTTCACGACCACCCTCAGCATCCAAAGCCGTCAATGACGCGAAGAAATTGAAAAGAAGTCGAAGTGGTCACACATACCAATAACTTTCTCAGAAGCGGATCTAGAGCTCAAAAGCTACCCACACACAAATGCTTTCGTGATCGAGGCTAACATAGACAATTGGCAGATCGACAGGGTGCTCGTAGACAATAGAAGTCAAGCAGACATAATATTCTACAACACATTCCTAAGAATGGGATATAGAAACGAAGACCTGCAACAATCCAGCATGATTGTGTATGGCTTTGAAAGCAAAAGAATAGAGTCAGTCGGGAGATAAAGCTGACAGTATCTTCGGGGACACTAGCAACTCAAGGACAGAATTCTTCACTTTCCAAGTAATCAGCCTGAGCTACCCTTACTTCACAATTTTGGGAAGGGTTACAATCAACATAACTACGCATGAAAATGCCTGCAAAAGAGGGAATCATCAAAACATAGAAAAGAAATTCAACCCGAAAATAGCAAGCGTTCATGCCGTCGGGGTACTCTCAAAACAAGTCATTGACGAAGAAAGAGGAAAACAAAGAGAGAACAGGACAGAAAAAACTCGAAGCATGAAAGAAATCAAGCAGACAACAAAGTAAAACCAATACAGTCACACGAAGAACCAAAATCGGTGCTACTAGATAAATTAGTGTTGGGACAGTTAGTCATCGTAGGCACAAGCCTAGCCCAGAACGAAGAAAGAAGATTACTCCGCTTCTTGCTAAAAAACAAAGATGTCTTCGCATGGTCATCCAGGGATCTCGAAGGCGTAAGTAGAGAAGCAATAGAGCACAAGCTGGAGATCGACCCAAGCACGAAGCCAAAGAAGCAAAAGCTGAGAAAAATGCCGGAGGAAAAAGTGGAAGCCACAAGAGCAGAAGTGGAAAGACTGCTCAACGTTCAAGTAATAAGAAAGGTCAAGTACCCAAAATGGTTGGCAAACGTAGTCATGGTCAAGAAAAAAGTGGAAAATAGAGAATGTGTAAAGATTTCACAGACCTCAACAAGCATGCCCTAAAGTGATTTTCCACTACCAAGGATAAACAAGGTAATTAACGCAGTGGCCGGAAGTGAAATGCTATCACTACTTGACTGTTTTTCTTTATACCACCAAATTTGGGTCAAGAAGGAGGACGAAAGGAAAACAAGTTTCATCACACCGTTCAGAACATATTGCTTCATAAGAATGCCGGAGGGACTCGAGAATGTGGGACCAATGTTCTACAGAATGTCAAGAAAGGTATTTGAGTCGCAAATCGGCAAAAACGTTCACGCATATGTGAACGATGTGATAGTCACAAGCAAGGGAAGACCATACGGATGACCTCACAGAAACCTTCGCCAACCTCGGAACAACGAAGCTAAAATTAAACCCAGAAAAATGCATTTTTGGTGTGCAGAAAGGAAAAGTACTTGGGTGCCTAGTGAATTCAAAGGGCATCGAAGCAAACCCGGACAAGGTGAATGCAATAATAAACATGCAGCCACCTCGCAGCAAGAAGGATGTACATAAACTGACAGGAAGAATGGCAGCGCTCAACAGATTCATATCTAAATCAGTGGAGAAAAGCATACCTTTCTTCAAAACACTCAAGGGATCTGGGAACTTCGAATAGGGTGACAAGCAGTAGAAGGCATTCGAAGAACTGAAAGAGCATCTCTCAACGTCAATAAGGTTCGCAAGCCCAAAACGAGGCGAAGTAATCCTCCTTTATGTCTCAGCTAATCACTTCGCAGTCAGCGCAACCCTAGTGCAAGAAAAGAAAACTCGAAGCATCGTTGACAAAAACGGAAAAGAGAAAGAGCTTTTCCAGCAGAACCCAGTTTACTTCGTAAGCGAAGCACTCGCGGGCTCGAAGATTTGGCATTCGGAAATGGAAAAACTTTGCTACGCCGTGTTGATAGCAGGAAGAAAACTAAGGCATTACTTCGAAGCCCATAAGATAAGAGTACTCACAAATAAGCCTTTGAACGATATCTTTGGAAATAGCGAGGTGTCAAGCAGAGTAGGAAAATGGGCAATGAAATTGTCGGAGCATGTAATTGATATGTAATTGATTTGGAGAGACGAAGCGCGGACCGGTCGACGCAGAATAACGATAAAGCACGCATTTCGTCACTGAAACATCCCACAAAAGGGCTAAAGGTCCGACTGTAATTGGACTATAATTTTTAGCCTGCATTTTTTGCAGGCCGAACTACAAATCGGTACTGTAGAGTCTAGTTTGCAGGCCGCGGCTGGAGATGCTCTTAATGCATCAGGCTTTCCGGCCCTGTCGCTACAGATTCACACAGTGTGGAGTCGGACCTCTTGCTAGAACGAGAATCAAAGCATTATCGTAACCGTTAAGAAACGAAGGAGCAAGACAAGATATGCCAAGGATTGCCGCAAAATTGAAATATCGTAGGCTCTCTCGAGAAGATCTCCGGTGCTATCGACCTCCATTCCATACACACTCTGTCCCTTAACAGAGTTACACTGGAATTAGCATTGGAAATTTACCAATTGATACCACTTAACATTCCAATGTATCGATTTACAAAATCATGTATTGGTGGCACAATGTCTGAACAAGACTAGCAGACTATTACCACTTTAGTGACATATATAGGTTGCCGAATCAGCCAATAGTACAGCTTGACGTCACGGTACAACATCCGTTAGACAATATGTAAGAGATACTTATTCCTCGTGGTTCAAATATACATCCATGAGACTTTTGTGGAACTTGGCCGACATGTTGCATTTTTGTTTTAAGTAGTGAAAAAATGAGGGCAGGATGGTGTGACAAGTGACATGCAATTCAAGGTAGCACGAATTGTGCCTTTTTTTTCTTATGCGGGTCATGCTGCGGGCACAAGTTTCGGCCCAAGCAAAATATGCCACCTTGACTGGTCTTCGGGCAGAATTGAGCCTAACCGCCCCTTTGACCAGTCCATTTGGCACAATCCATCTGGATTTCATATATCAACAAGGTGGAAAAAGGATAGAATAGTAAGAATAAAAAAGGGTGCAATTAAACTTTTCTAAACAAGACCCGTTAGAATTTCGATTGAAGCATTGTTGTTGTACTAGTGAATGTGGATATATTAAAAAGAGATCCAAATTAGTACGATCACCATATTGTGGGGTATCTAGTCTATTTAATAATAAAAAGAGATGAACTTTCTCACCACATGGTCTAGAAAAAAGAGAAATACTCTAGAAATTCTCACAAAAAAGCAAAACATCCAACCCTCTATCACCACATTACATATGTAAAGAACGAAATCTGACCCTTAATTCTCTCCTGATGGGATCCTCACGCGACCCCTCCTTCCTCATGCAATAAAATTATCGATCTAACTTTCCATACACCTCTTCTTCGTCTCTTCTTCGTCTCCAATCACGAATGAAAACAACAGGCGCCTACCCTACGCACTCGCCGCCGTGTCACAACCCTCAACCTTGGATCGACACCATAATGGACTCATGGTGATGCTTCTCCGATCCGATCTTCCATGTGTGATGTTGCTTGATCAAGCCCAACTGTCGTGAACAACAGATCGTACTTTCTCCGGCAACACCGCGGACGCAAGATCGTACTTTTTCTGGCGACCAGACTTCACGTGCATGACTATGGCTATTTGTATTTGGCTAATGTGTCATGATATCGATCTTCTCTGAATTAAGATGATAGGCTATTGCAATTAAACATTGCCTAGAGCTTCGATCGAGGCAGCTGCTAAGATTCCTCGAGTCACCAAAGCTGGCCGTCCAAGACGCAAGAAGGAAGCAGCTATCAAAGAAGTTCGAAACCCAGGAGTTTCAATAATGTAAGTTAGCTGCCACCAACGAGAGCTTGCAACATACTCTGGTTCATTATTTTTTCACAACAGGTGGTAATCTTTTGCCAGTTCATTTGTTGCAGATTTAACTTGTGTTCCACTATTCAACTGTTGCATATATTTTCTTGTATATTTTGATTATTATTTAAGCAATTACACTTGTAGGAAAAACAGAAATACAAGATTTCAGAATAATGAATAAAGTCATTTATCAGGTATATATGGTTTCTATATTACATATTTTTATACTGTTCTGCATACTTACTAGGTACCATTTTACTTTAGCATTAACTTCCTTTGCATGCAAAGTAAACGTATTACAATGGAAGTGACTGAACATCCATGAGTTTGTAAAATGTCTCGCTTCTGTCATTCAGACGAGTAACATATCCAAAGTGCTTTTTCCTGGTTTCTATATATACACTACTAATTATGAGCACATTATCTATAACAATACATGAAAATTACTCACCATAATAAATTATATTATGGTATATTCCCCAAGGTATAAGTATCTTCCTTGCACTAATGGTAGACTTAAACCAATTTCATAAAAGGGGAAGTTTCAATTTTGTACATTGCAACACTGAGCTGCACTTACGTTACAAGAATTTTACTTTCCCTGTACGATAACGTGATTATATGTAGCTACACAATAAACCGGGAGTTTATGTTCAAACCGATAAGCAGTTTGACTTGCTAAACATCATTTATTTCATTATGTATAAAGTAGAGACGACCCTCGCTTAAATTAACTATCTCCTGCAATACATCTAAACTTTAACTTTGCTACACATGATTTTATCAAGATATCCGAACACTACTCCTGTAACTCACTCTTCACTTAATATGTACCTGTCTCACCAGATTTTATTTTGGTACATGAAATTAATTAATGTGAGATGCTTCTCCAAGAAGGATACTGATTGAATCAGCAGGGAGCATAAAGTTGCAGGCTTCTGCATATCAGGCAAGATCATAGCTCTCTTTTTTTTTACCACATAAAAGACAATAGGATGAGGGTATCTACATAATTAACGAAAGAACAGGGAAAAAACACAGAAAAAAACATTATACCATGTACTAATAATTACATGGAAGTTTGTTTCTCTTTTAGTGATGAACAGTGGACAAACATGATTTCAATTACCCTTCAGTACTGCTGGAGGTACTAGCAGGTAAGCAGATCATAGAAATAGTGCACTCTGTACTGATGATCCACATTGTCAAATGTAGTAATATAAGAGAAATTGTTTTAAATGGTTCATAGACACGCATTGACAATTGCAAAGAAAAGTATGAAATAAGCCTTCTTGTATTATACAGCATTATGAAAATCTAAATGATAAATATTGTTGTTAATAGTTCATGGGACAGTCAGATTTTAATTCCATAATTATCTGTCGGATTCTTCTAATTAAATCTACAATAGGAGCACAAAAATCTAAATGATTAATATTTTTTGTTTCGTGTAAAAGTAAAACAACATCCCATGGCTATCTTTCCTCAGAGAAGCAGATTAATGGTAATGACATCACCTAGCCCAACTTTCTTTCTCATGAATTATAGTTTTAGAATTGTTTGACAGATATTGTAATATATTACCAAGATTATTGTTCAGATAAGGAATAGATCAAACTAAATAACATTAATGAGATATCATAATGTTATTTTTATGCTAGCCCGTGCAACTGCACGGGCAAAACGATCTAGTTAATAATAAAAGGAGATGAACTTTCCACCATAGTGTCTAGAAAAAAAAAGAAATAGGCTAGCAATTCTCAAAAGAAGCAAAATATCTGACCTTCCATCCTCGTTGTACCTAATCTCAGATTAGTATCTATCTGTTGATGTATCTGCCATGTATGCCCCTTCTACCATCTCACTCTCACCTTCACGTATCCAAAATAACCAGTGGTCGAACCTCACGACCAGCGTTCGAACCCTGTCAGCTACAGCCAATTATGTATATTTTTTCTTAGAAAAAGGAACCGTAAATGTATATACACACGCATCAAACCGTACAGGTGCATGTTTTCAACAGGTTGATATGTATGTACAAGAAAAGAATCCCAATTGGCCAATTCATATATGAAATACCAAAGGTATACGTGCATGGATCTCTCGGCATACGATAAGGCAAAGCCTAGCATCAATGGTCCATTCATGACCACAAATATATAAACTTGTGCAGGCAAGAGGTATCTAGGTTCAATTGCTTTGATAAGGCATCAATGCCACGAGCAGTCACCTGAGTTGGTGTACCAGCGCACCATCTCCATATATAATACAGACTCATCAGTCGTAGCAACACTATTGTACTTCAATTAACAGAGAGGAGAATTCTGTTCTAGCTAGAAAGTGTTGTTCCCTACAGTTATTTGAGGATCAAATGGGCTCGGGATGCACTGGGATATATATTAGCCTGGTTTACATGCAATTGATCTTGTTGCATCTCGCCGAGGTTTAGCACATTAGGTTGCTCCTGTGGTAGAGAATGCATGCTTTGGACGCCTTAGATGAGCTACTTACCGGTTCAGGCATTCTTCTCGCTACAACTTCAGAGAGTGTGGAGTCGGACCCCTTGCTAGAACGAGCCTCAAAGCATTCACGTTAAAGGGAAAACGAAGAAGACAAGATAACATGCCAAGGACGCCACAAAGTTGGCGAATGGCGGGCTCTCTCTTGAGACGATCTCCAGTGCTGTTGACCTCCATTCCTTACACACTTTGTCCCTTCTTCTGTTACACTGGAATTTTGTATTCGAAATTTACCAACCGATACCATTAAACATCGAAACCTACATTCCAATGTTACGTGACAGATGTTGGAGTTACACAATGATTAACAAAATCATGTGTTGGCTCAATGTCTGAACAAGTCTAGCAGTGTATCACGACTTTAGTGACAAAACAGCCAATAGTACAGTTTGTGGGCACAGTAAAACATAGATAAGAGCTCATCTCACACCGTTCAAAATCCTTCTCTCACAATTAATCATAATCAATTGGACCATGCAGTGTGTAATTAGTCTAATTGCAAGTCGAAGGATTTGTTCGGAGATATGGAGCAACAGATTGACAATGGTGGCAAGGCGAAGGCGCCATCATTGATAGAGAATAAGGTACTCTAGCCCTTCCTTCATCTCATTGTGGTTCTTCATAGTCATGATGGTGGGCTAGTGAGTGTTAGCTTTCTGGCGACGTCTATCTACATGTCAGTTGGATTTGGGTTCTCCCATGATGATTCTAGTGAAGGATATGATGATGGATTCGACGGCGACAAGTTCATCGTGTGTGCATGTGTGGTTTAGGAGTTTACTCCTATTTTACAAAAGAGATGGGTATGAGGATGACAGTGGTAGATGGTGAGATGACCCGTTCGTTCAAATCAGAGTTTATGTATGTGGCATATCTGTTTGGGATGGTGATCCTAGATGATGGAATTTATGACTTTTTCGAGGTTTCTTTTCTTTCATAAATGAAGTTGGACTAGTTTGGATTGCTTTTGTAATCAGAGGATATAATATGCTTTAATATTAATAAAGTTTTTGCTGCGTAAACTACTAGATATTTATTGGCAGGCCTCCAAAAGGCCACGACTTTTTTTGGCTCAGGATCACAGTCCCCAGAAAAATTTGATTTACTCTCTCTCTCTCTCTCTCTCTCTCTCTCTCTCTCTCTCTGAAAGTAGAAGCCACATAAGCCAGTGAATGAGATACAGAAGGATGGAAGACATGCTCTTGCAGATGGTGTACTTCTGCATCAGCACCCCCACGTTGCTATATCCTTCAGATTGTCCCTGCTACACTTGATCCTCTTGCTATCGAAAACCAACTCGTCGCTAGGATCCTCGCGTTCAGACCTATGGCCAGGTTGCGGCAAATCCAGCCATGGTGGCGTGGATCATGCCTTAGCAGGGGTAGATCCGGCCATGGCTATGGCCAAATCCAACAGGGTTGGGTCCATCGGGTTTTTATATTTTAATGTATTTTAAGTGGCGGGCCTTTGCCTCCGCTAAGAATGGACACAATAAGTAGTGATGTATTAGTAACAAATTTGACATCTGTATTTTGGCCTGACACTAAAGACCACTTTTATATGTCAAGAGGAATAGTTGGCCCCATAGCAATCCCAAAACCTCTTTTGCTAGAGCCATCTCTTTTTCAACGAAGATATGATGTGCACGAGTAACTTGCTTCCTTGTTTTCCGAATAATGCTTCGTTTAGTATTATATGTCCTTAACATTCGGTGGAACATTCACACATGACAATATGTTTTAAATTATAGCCAAATGCTCCCTTAAATGAGTCATGCCTCCTCCCATATTGCCAACAGTACAATAACCACACTTAAAGCCAACCCCATAAGCCTGCCCATGCCTTCATGGGTTCTCAATGGCTTCAGGCAATCTCATCCTAGCCCCTGCAATAAAAAGTAAATAAATGGAGTATTCATCAAATATTTGTGCAAAAGAGTATATGCATTGTAATGCAAAAATATTAGTCGCACCTAAGTGTGTAGAATTCCATTCCAAAAGTAAAACGGGACACTTTTATTAAAACTGAAGTTAGAACCTGATACATGCATCATAAGTCATGAGAAAAGTAGTAAACAAATAAAGTTAACCAAATGTTTTCAATCTTATTCTCAACAAAAAGAGCATTCTGCTAACTTGTTTCCATATTAGCTTACAATATGTAGTGACCCTTTCATTTTAAATTGTCATGCACAAAGTTACATTCGTAATCTCAAGTTCTCGGCCGAATAGACATTCTGCTAATGTGTTACTTACAGATATATAAAACAACCGACTTTTTCAACAAAGAGCAACAGAAGAAAATTTCAACAATACAAGCACATTGGTTTATGTACCTGTCGAGTGAGCACCTCAACATTTGCGGTCGTGGTCATGCTCCTATCCGTGGTGGGTCCATGTCCTCTGAACTGAAGAACAAAATGCAAAGGATTGTGTGAGGGAGGAACCATCCTCTGCTGTAACACTTTAGCAAGTTACTTGCAGCTCATCTGGTCTGTTCAATATTGATTGTAGTGTGGAGTTTAGACTAATGCCGGTTACCGTAGCTTCTCTACATTGAGACTTCAATTGTAGGGGATGTGAATCCATCAGCAACACCTACTAGCAGCAGCAGTAGCACGGGGATGAGCACGCTCCACATCATGGCAGTCTCCCCACCTCTCACATCCCTGTTGTGTAAGACACCACGTGAGGCCAGGGACTAGGAGTGTAAATTGCACATTGGCTACTGAAATTGAGAGAATAGGGAGAAAATGGCCAGAACATGACAGTTCGTGAGTGAGGATAACGTTTATTTGGCTCTGGCGGGCCTTTTGCCAACAGCAAATAGCCTTGCTCAATTGCGCAAGCAACTCAACCGAGCAAGGATAATAGTTTCTTCAGCTTGCAGGCCGTAAAGTCCCTACAGTACTTTATTCATAACTTTCGAAGTTAAAACAGTACAAACAGAGAAGCAAAGGAAGAAGAACAACAACTATGAAAAGCGGGCACACGGCACAAGCCCTCTAGCACACGGCACAGTTTGTGCCGTGTGCCACTCACGGCACACGCCACACGGCACTAAAAGTTGACGGCATAAAAACTGTGCCGTGTGTCATTTGTCGGGCAC